>NKCI01000023.1:0-329053 GCA_003946985.1 Fusarium duplospermum | reverse complement strand
TTAATTATAATAATACTTTTTTTTATAATTTAATAATATTTCTTAATCTTAGAAGTCTTTAAAATAATAAATATACCTTATAAATAATATTAAAATATTATATCTTAAGGGAAATCTTATATTAATAAAATAAAAATAACTATAAAGTAAAATAAGCTTTTATAAATTTATTTATATAAAGGTAATTTAAAGTAATATAAAGTTATAAATAGAGCCTTTTATACCTATAAGTATATATATAAACTAGCCCTTAAGGTTAATTATAATTAATATATTTTAAGTAATTTAGCTCTTTTTTAATTTATTATTTTTTTTATTATTTAAGGGTAATAAAGATATATATATAAGTCTTATTTATTACCCTTATAATATTATTAAATTATATAAAATTATTATTTAATTTTATATTAAGAAGAGCTCTTTTATTATTAGCTATATTATAAAATAATTATATAGCTTAAAAAAAATTAATAATTTTATAAAATACTCTTAAGATTATACTTTAATTAATACTAAAAATACTTATTATACTTTTTTATATAGCCCTAAAAATAAAAATCTAAAATATAATTAATACCTTTTACTTTAAATATATTTCCTAATTATTATTAATAATAATATTACTTTAAAATTATATATAAAAGGTAAAAAATATTACTTTTAATATATAAAATAAGTTATTAAAGACTAAGTTTAATACCTTAAATATTTACTTAAAGTATATTCTTATAAGCTATAAGTTAATAATTTAATAAATATCTTATATAATAAGATTATTATAATCTCTTAAGTAAAGCGCTTTTTTATTTTATTTATTAAAGAAAATAAATATTTTAAATAATTTTTTTTAATTTATATTAATATTATCTTTAATTAAAAGCTTTATAAAAAACTCTTTCTTTATATATTTAGTATTATCTAAGCGCTCCTTAGTAATATATAAGTGCCCCCTTATATACCTCCTCGCGCCTATATTATCTTTTAAGAATATCTTAGTATTTTTAATATTATTAAATAATAAAAGAGTATTATTTAATAATCTATAGAGGTTAGGTTTATTTATTTTTATTAATATATATTTATAAATAGCTTTATATTAATTTATAGATATCTTATATTAATTTATAATTATTAGCTTTTTTTATTAATTAAAGAAATAATAAAAAATAAATTAGATTACTTTATATAATAAAGAAAAGCAGTTTTAGCGCCTTAGGCTAATATAATATATATAATAATATTTATTTTCTCTAGGTATATAATTTAGATAGCTAATACTTATATATATAGTGCTTATAGCTAATAATTTAAGCTAAGCGTATCTTAGCATTCGTCTAGGTAGAAATCGGCTGTCCTAGTTATCCTCAGATAGATGATTGGCATTAGGACCTTAGTCTTCCTTCGGGACCGACCGCTCGCTCAGCCCGGGACTCGGCAGTTTTTCCCTCCTTCCCACAGACGTTTTGAATTGGTGGCTTTGAACGCCGAGGCCCGGCCCTAGTGCATGCAACTTTCCACTAGAGCTGACGGGCGTCGATGAGCGTCCGGGGTTGTCGCCTATCGCCCCTCTCCAACTCTGCAGCAGCAACATCCAAGGCAGCGACACCAGGGGCAGCCCCTCTTCAAGTCAGCGTCCATTAAAGTCCACGGCTTCAGCTGACAAGCTTCGGGTGTCAGGAAGGAGAGGCTTGAAGGGTCCTCCAGGTCGCCGAATAACAAACTCCATCTACCTGGCTCCCGGTATGGGATAGCGGCCCGCAATGAACGGCGAGATGCGAGATCAACAACTCAGCCCTGTGGCCCTGTGGAGACGGCATCTGACATGGCCACTCTGCCCTCACCTGGCACCTTTCTCCTACCATGTGAATTGATTTTCCTCGCCATCAATGGACCAGTTCCTGCATCTCATCTTCAGCTCCGTGCCCTAGGGCGAGCTAAAGCCTATTTCTGGCAAAAAGACATGCCGCACTCGAGGCTGGCCTCTTGGTGTTTGTGGAGTTGCACGGATACCCAATGCTGTCTTTTCCTGTTGAAGAAGTAGCCTCCGATGGTGGCTAGCAAGGATGCCAGCTTTTCCTTTAATGGAGGCATACGTATATATATATATATATATATATCGATTGACGCCTCGTGTCTGAGGAGCTGAACCATCTTCGCTTAAGCTGCTCGCCGCTCGATTTGGACAATCGACGATCTTTTCCGTCCGAGAAACTCTCCTTTAGGAATCATCTATCGAGATAACTACAGCACTGTTCCTCCTTTCCAGCTGTGGGTTCGGGCTTTATCGCTATTGGGCTGGTTTACGAGACTGTCTCGGCGCTTAGAAATCGCCACAACGCTTCTGGACTCTTTTACATATCTACGCTGTGCCTGCATATGGCTTCTTCGACTCTTGTATGTTGCAGATCTATTCATCAACCGATCCACCAGTCGTGGGTTCTCAGGTTCTACGCAATGGCCCCTTGAAATCCTTCTACCCCTTACATCACATTGGCTCAAACTCTTCAAGCCTGATACACACCACTCAACTATGCTACATGCTGTATACGAAGCCATGGCTGATACTAACTGTCTCTCCCTACAGACAGAGATAAAGACGGTGGCTTCTCAACCTCTCAGGATGGCGGTTGGAACAGGAGTCATGGAGTATAACTCGTCAGTTGACAGGTTCAGAGATGACGAGTATCCCAACATGGCCCAAGGTGTGCACGACCAGTACCCCTGAATTTTAAGTTATTACCTCTTTGCTGACATTTCAGGGGCCTATCTCGATCATGGCGGCGCCACCATCTACTCCCGGTCTCTCATAAGCAGCTTCTCTCACGCAATGATCAGCAACCTATGGGGCAACCCACATTCGGAAAACCTGCCAGCGAAGCTCTCGGGTGAGATGGTGGATAATATTCGTGCCAAGACTCTCGACTTCCTTGGTGCTGACCCTGACCATTTTGACCTTGTGTTCGTCGCAAACGCCACGGCCGCCATCAAGCTAGTGGCAGACGGGTTTCGAGACCTTGGGGAGAAGACTCCGACGAAGAGCTTCTGGTACGGATATCACAGGGAGGCTCACACTAGTATAATCGGCGTTCGGGAGCTTACGTCTGGGGATTATCACTGCTTCGAGGATGACGAGAGCGTTGAGAAATGGCTCGACTATCCTTCCAACCCTGAGGTTCGAAAGAGCAAATCCACAGGTCTAGGTCTATTCGCATATCCCGGCCAGTCAAACCTCAGCGGCCGCCGGTTACCAAAGGGATGGTTAAGGAGAATACGAGAGAACCCTCAGCTTCGAAACACGTACACACTCTTTGACGCCGCAGCCCTCGCCATGACGATGTCACTCGGCTCGCTATTCAACGATCCCTCCGACGCACCCGACTTCACCTGCCTATCGTTCTACAAGATCTTTGGCTTTCCGGATCTCGGCGCCCTGGTGGTCAGGCGGGCATCGGGACACGTACTCAACCTAAGAAGATATTTCGGGGGAGGGACGGTGGCACAACTGTTTCCTTTGAATGGTGACACTCGCGTTGCGAAGAAGGTTCCCGGCTTGGGAGACCAGTACGACATGTGGAACATCCATGACGGCCTCGAGGACGGGACTCTTCCGTTCCACAACATCTTGGCCCTTGGACTGGCTATTGATACTCACATTCGACTCTATGGATCCATGGTATGTTTCTTGTGGTGTTATTTGAACTTTGCGAGTTAACATGGTCCCAGGATGCTATTTCTCGTCATTGCTCCTACCTGGCACGCTCCCTTTACAAGAGTCTGGTGGCTCTCAGGTATCCCAACGGCGCTCCAGTTGTTGAGGTCTATGTCGACGATCCTTCCGCGTATGGAGACCCTTCGCGGCAGGGGGCAACGTTCGCCTTCAACATTATGAGGCAAGATGGTACCTATGTTCCTTGGACGGATGTTGAGAAGCTAGCCAATGAATCTGGGGTGTATATCCGAGCTGGCGGTATGAAGACCCAACTGCTTCCCCACCATACTATACTGACGCTGTTATTTCCAGGTGTTTGTTGCCCCGGCGGTGTTTCCAAGGCTCTCGAGTACGAGGAGTGGGAATGGAACAGGATGTTCTCTAGTGGACACGCCTGCGGTGCAAACGAGATGGCTATCATCAACAGAAGACCGACTGGGTAAGCTCACTGGCTCTTTATCTCTATCGGAGCTAACATGCGTAGTATTGTTCGGGCAAGCCTCGGCGCCATGACTACAAAAGCCGATATTCAAGCTCTGCTGCACTTTCTCCACAACCAGTTCATATCAGAAGCCAAGACAGCCCCGCTGCTTGAGTCTTCCAATGATTCGATACATCTACCTCTGCGAGAAGCCTATGCGATACATGGGATAGCCAACGAGGGCTACCTGAAGGATTTATAGACACTTTCTATGTCTAGCAAAGGCATTGGGATGATTAATATTGGGTCACTGTACAACTATTCTTCTATGTTGCGGGTTGGGTTGATAAAAGCATGGTGTAGAGCATAAAACAGGGAGTAGGAGCATGGCGTTTTCCAACAAAAGGCTTTAATTTTAAACCGATTAGATACCTCCATATCTTGGTAATATATATGTACAAGTTACAGAGGTGAAGGGGCTCTAAATATTCAACCGCTACAGAGCAGCTCAACAAGCACTATTGATTGCAATGCAACACTTCCTACCTAGGTACCCATCCACCAACTAACATCCTGAGTGAGACTGAGCTACAATAACAGCCAGCCCAGTCCAACAAGGCTCAGTAACTTGACAACAGGCTGGGCAATAATTCACATCAGGATGAAATACAAGGGATGAAAATAGGCGCCCATTGATGCACTTTTGGTTGCCGGTGGTGACAACCTATCACCTGTCGCGTGGTGAAACCTGCCTCGAACAACATCGCACATTGGTCTGCACGTGATCCCCATCACATCCAAACCACCACACTGCAAGCCCAAATGACTCCGAGAAGACAAGCACTGAATCACAGCCTGTTACGGCTTGTTTTGATCACTTTTTCTTTTCACCCTATCAAAAACTAAGGCGAGGGAATATAAGCAGAATTCATCTTCCTTTTCTCATCCACCTTTTTTTTTATTTCCTTGTTTATTTACTTCTTTGCTACTCCAGGCTATCTATCCACCCTGCGGAATTCTCTATCGCTACACTAGCTACCTACCTACCCCACGCTGACCATAGCAATCAACGACACGGCTTGATCGCCCTTGTGCGCCCGCCCTTTGAATACAAGGTATTTGGACACGGCCAACTCCAAGACGAATGACCTCATCATATTTGTAGCCCTCGATGCTACCCTCGCGAGCCTGAACAATGGCAAAGAAGAAGAGCAAGCAGGCTCCCGCTAGTAGTGGTGAGGGGCAGAATGCGACGCCCGAGAACGATTCGCAAACACAACCACAGCCCACCACGAGCGCTGGAGGCTCCAAGAAGAGCACCAGGTCACCCAAGACGACATCATCGACATCATCCTCGCAGACTCTCATAATATGTCGAAACAAGTACGTTCCCTACCTGTTCTGTGCTTCCCTGCCAGCCTGATGCCCGTCTCCCTCGAGTTCACCATGTTGACGCTCCAACTTGCAGGCATTGGCGATTCATTTCGGCCTTTCATGGCCCATGGCTTCAAATGCCCATCGAGATACTCGAAACCATCGCCAACGTAAACTACAACACCCAGCGACCCCGACCCATCGACCCTGCCGTCCTCTTCGACATGACCAAGATCCGCCGGCTCGTCGACGAAGCCACCAACCTCGCCGTGAGAGCTGCTAGTGACATCTCCTCGCCGATCATGACCAACGTCAATGGCGGCATGCCTGGCGCATCTTCCATGTCGGCCCTTGGGATGGGAGGACCAGGTCACGGGACCAAACTGAGCCGCGAGCGGAAATTCCGGATGAGAGAGCAGGCGAGCCAGAAGCTCAGTCGTGCCTATCGCCTGGACGAGATCGCGTGTAGCGTCGCGACCATGCAGGGCTCGTCGCCGATAGAAGAAGTCGCCGGCCTGGTGCTGCAGCGCAGCCCGCAGGATCCTGATGCCAAATATGTGCACTTTTTTCACGAGAAGATACCCTCACGCCAACTGGCCGAGTCCACTAGTCTGGAAGCTTTGACAGAAGTCATATCGGCGAAACCGAGCGAAGGAGAAGCTCTACGCACCCGCGCCATTGTGAGGACTTTCAAGGAGGATTACGAGGGGGCTGTTCAGGACTTGACTCTCGCCCTGTCAATAAGTCGCTTCCGTCAGCCACCACACCAGAAGCCTGGGCAGCAGTCGCAAACTCAGGAGTCACAACAGGGCCGAAGGCGGCAGGACGTTAGTTTGGCCGACAAGGACCAACCGACGAGTCTAGAAGGACAATTACTCTTTCTACGAGCTACGGCATACTTGACAATGGCTTGCCAGCACGTGGCAGACGGCATACCTCCTCCACCCAAAGAAGCCAACGGACACGCCGATGCAGAGAACTTGGATGGAAACCCAGTTCCTGAGGCCAACGGGCAAAACTCACCAGAGCCTGATGCAGAGCCTGGCGTTGATGCTGACGCAGATTCAGCCTCAGCTTCAGCCTTATCAGCATCGGTCCGCAAACAAGCCGAGTCTCGGAAGCTTGTCAAGACATATGCGAAGCGGGCGCTCCGGGACTTCATGTCCTTCATCTCGCAGCTGGAATATGCACCGAATCTTCCTACAGTCATCGCCAAGGACTTCAACGACCGCGTTAACCTTGCGGCACACGGCGTCCGAAACCCGAGACCAACCGAAGCCACCTACTCTCTGGAGCCATACACCATCTACTCGGTCGCTGACCTCTTTGCCGCCGTACCTCCTTCAGACCTTCCCCCTTACCCTTCCCAAGACATCACCAAGCCCGGCAAGGCATCGGATCTGCCGCTGACGTGTGAATGGACCACCTACCATCCCCTTCTCACAGAAGCGCTACACTCACTTCTCCTCTGCCACTGTCTCGTCCAGACCTCGCCCAAGGAGCTCCTCCGCCATACATACATGGTGGCCCGACTGGTCCGCCAGGCTGACGGCTTTCCCATCTTCCAGGCCAGCCGCTCCCAGGCCCGGTCCGACTGGATCGAGGTTCTCCGCCGTGCCGAGAACCAGCTCCAGCTGAGCGCCTCCTGGGAGACTCTTTGCGCGCCCCCTCCCCTACCCTTCTACTACGATACCCACCTCTCTAAGCCCAAGGCTAAGATCTCGGATGAGCAGCGCCGCCAGGACCAGGCTTTTCTCGACGCATTTGATGATGAGCTCATCGAAAAGGAAACGCGTGCTGAGCTGGAACGCTTGCCCATCCCCACCAACCTCCCCTCTGCCCCTGCCTACGGCGCCGGGATGTCAACCCACCCAGGACTCCGGCGGTGGTCCGTTGAGGACGGCAAGGACTATCCCATCCTCACCGAGCGGGCCTCCGCCGTCTCCCAGTGGTTGCGCGAAGCCCCGGTTGTTACGGGCACCACCAGGCGCAAGAAGCGCACCAAGAAGCCCAGCAAGGCGGAAGGGCTGGGCGAGTCTGTCGAGAAGCTTGGTCTCGAAGATGCCGCCGGGGAAGCTGCGGAGCCGTGATGATGATGATGATGATGATGGCCATCTCTTGCTTTTCTACCCATCTCTGTCTTGCTACTTGCTACATCTAAAGCACTTTGCATATAAAGCGCTTGAGCGCCCAACATGTCTTTGTGTTGGCATCTATGCATCTCTTGTATGACGAGGGTGAATCTTTTACCGATCCCCCTAAAGTGATTTGCTTGACCGATTACTTGGGTTTGTAACGAAGCAATAGGCTACAGACAATACTTGGAGCATGAGCAAGTAGGTCTATCATTGAGATATCCATAAAACCACGGTTCTAATGCTATAAGGAAAAAAAAACACAAAACGCCAGCTATGCATGTATGCATGCAAATGCCTTGTACCAACCAATGCCCCTGTGCCGGTCCAGCCCGCTCCAGTCCGCTGCGTGAATTCGTCTCGTCTTCAAGTCATTGCCCCTCAGTACCATCTGTTGTTGTTTGGCATGTCGCCCCCATTAAGGAACGCGTCAATGTCACCCATACCCTCCGTCTCGAGCACGTTCATTAGCTCAAGCTGCTGTGACTGTGTAAGGCTGCCTTGGCGACCAAAGCCGTAGTCAAACTGAGGAGGCGGAACATTGTTCGTGCCGTAATTTTGTAGTCCCAGACCGGAGGCCCCCGGCATGTCACCATAGTTGCTTGTGTTGCCCATCCCGTTATTCATGAAGCTGTTGCTCATGTTGGCAAAGGTATACGGTGAGATGAGAGGCGCCGGTGGCGAGAACCACAGGTTGGGATCACTCAGTGTCGGCAGGGGCCGCTGTTCAGGGGCAGCTTGTGTCTGTGTCACTGGCGGGACGGTGAAGGTCGGTCCACCCTGGGAAGGTTCGATCTTAACTTGGGGAGACATGTTCTGCACAGGTCCTAGCGGAACCACCATTGGAGATGCGTGCTGCATGATGGGAGTGGGCTGCGCAGTCATGGTATTTGGGGGCGACAGTGCCGTGCTGGGTGTTGGGGTCGTCATGTTGCCGGTAGGGACAGAATCAGGGGGCGTGGGAAGTTGATCCGACACATGGTCTGGAGGTGATGCCATATGCTGCTCAGGGGTGGTAGTAGCCGGCGGTGTTGGATCATCTGGAGCTGCCTCGCCGGTTTGCATATAATCGGGAGGAAAGTACGAAAATCTCCGGCCTGTTGGCTCACCACTGGCAGGGTTGAAAAAGATCGAGTTGGATCGGAAAGTTGGCTGAGGCGGTGGGTAGTTGGGGTCGAATGCGAACGAATTCATCGCCTCCGGTGGAGAGTTAAAGACGTGGCTGAACTGGGGAGGGTTGAGGAAGGGAGCCTGCTGAGGGTTGGGTTGTTGGGAGAAGGCATCAGGAGGCGAGCTGGGGTCGGCAAATGATGGGGGCGTCGTGAAGAAACCACCGGGCTGTCCTGTCGTAGGGCGTGCGTCGTAGCTCTGCAGACAAGCTTTAGAGAAGATAGAGTACAGCTGGGACGCGGACGCAGTTCCAGGCCATCGCTCTGCACAGCCTTGCAAGACTTCCATCGAGAGTTCGACAAGCTCTTCCACCTCCTTGCGAGGGTGTGCCTGTCGAACCTCTGGGTATGAGACGGTCCAGAGTAGTGTGTTCAGAGACATGTTGACAGTTAAGAGGAACACCCAGCTGAGATCTCCTCCACCCTCCATCTGCTTGGCATTCAACTTGATCATAATAGCTGAGCTTTCGAAGCAGAGCTTGGCGGCGCGGGCTGAGGGTTTGGGTATTTGGGGAGATGGCCTGTACATGAAGATGCGCATCTGATGATATCGGCCAGTAAACCTATCCAACATGTTAATCATTCATTTCCAATCAAGACCTTGAACCGACACATACCATGACTTGCACCAGCTAGGGCTCGTCGGCGAGTTGTCTAGCCAATCCTGGTTCATCTGCTCAACTCTCGCAAACCAGGGGTGCTGGTCATTTCTGGGGTCGGGTTTCTTTTTCTCGTACAGTGTCCTTCGAATTTCCGCCTGACACATTCTCATCTTGTAGAAGTGAATGGCCACAAGCTTGCGTTCGCTGGGTGGGCCAGGTTGGATCCCCTGATCGGTGATGTACTCGTCGTCGACAGTCGCAAAGAAATCCACGTCCAGGCGGTCGTCTCCGGTTGCGAAACTATTGGGTCTACCCATGCTGTGTGCCAGGCCGTACTCCATAGCAGCAACTGTCCATATTAACCGTCGTCGCAAGTCAATCGTCTTGGCACTCAAGTTATAACCGGTGCCATTGATGGTCTTCTCGCTTGCCAGGCCTTCCTGTTGGCATATTCTGGTCGCAAGACCAATGACATAGTAGATAGGAATTCTCGTCGGGGTGAGGAGCGAATATTGCCCGAGCAGAACAAGGCACTGCAATGTCTTGAGGTCCTTTGTCTGAAGGACGTCCTCAAAATTTTGCATCGCGGCCAAGTAGTAGCTGTCGGCCAAACCGGCATATAGAGTTCCCGGTTTCTGCAAGCTAATTGCGACAACCATGCGAACGATGAAAAGCCGGTAGGGGTCGTTGTCGCCGTTGTAGACTGCATCGACGTCTAGCTGGAGGTCCTTCTCGTGCAAAGCAGGCCAGAAGAGTTGAGCTATCAAGCATTAGCCTTCACAATACACATAAGCATCATATGCGATATTCACCTTTTTGATTGAAAACCTCTAACAGCTTATCCATGATAGCCCTCGTCGGTAGGCTCTCCGCGGGGTGTTGGCTGATCATGGGGTAGCTCTTCCTCCTACTGTTGGCAGTCGGGCCAGTCATCTGGATGGACTGCATACGGTTCGGCTGGGTACGAACGCTGGGGATCAGATCCGAGATGCGCTTGGAATCCGTGTATGCCTTGGCCTGTTCCATCAGCAGGCGCGTCATGGCAATACCACTGCTAGGTCCTAGATATCGAGGGGTTTCGTCACCGCCGTTGAGGCGAACCATTCCGCCTGGTCGCACCATATCCTCATTGCTCCCGGGGTACTCATTCTCTTCGTCGGTATACTGGCTTAGCTCGGCCTCGAGTTGTCTCACTGTATCCTGCAGCTTGATGACATAGTGACGATTGATCTTGCGACCCTTGGCTGCATCGAGATATTCGCATATCGATCCAGACCTTTCGCAGGGTAGGCAGCGCGGTAAATTGGGATCGCATCGAGTTTTTCTCTACGGGGGGACAAACGTGTCAGCATGAACATCTCTTATCGACACTGGTTCAGGGAGATAGGTGGTATCATACCTGCCGACAGCGACAACATGCTGTCAGAGTATGGGCAATGCGCTGGCCTCCAGGGCCGTCGCCACCCGATGACGAGTCCTCATTCTTGACCATGGGCATGGGCTTCCTGAACTGTGGGTGTTGCTGCCTCTGCAAATGCGCCATGGGATGCTGTGGGTGGCTCATGAAGGCGGCGTTGTTCGGACGAGGACCGACATGGCCAAAGCCTTGTCGAAAGATGTCCGCCGGGTCCATTGGGCGGGTTACCGGGATCGTGGGATACGATACTGGCGGACCTTGGTTCTGCGCAAGTGCCCGTGAGGCTTATCCTGTCGGTGTCGTGAGCCTGTGCGCAGAGCGGCACGGTCACCTAGGCACGGAAGACGGAGGCAGGACACAGGGACCGGCCGGAGACGTGGAAGGGATCAAGGTGGATAAGGGCAGAGAGGGGGTATGTCTTTTCTATCGGAGAAGATTCAAGAGTATAGTGCGATACTTTGGCAGCGGCATAGCCGAAAGCTGGTGAGGTCAAGAAGCTCGCGAGAAGCTTTATGTCGTGAGGATCGTGGGAAGGTCAGATACGAGAAGACGACGTATGTACAGAGCGAGCAGGAGGTAGGTACGGACGGTACTGGAAGGTAGGTAGGTAGGGTAAGGTTGAGGAAGGAGGGGCAAGTGAGAGGCAACAGGGAAGGCCAGTCGAGTTAGACCACCAGCTTGTGTTTAGCAACTGGATGGTTGGTTGGTCAGTTGCTTCGCTAACGTAACACCCCTCCACTTGGACGAGAGGCGAGTGTCTAGGGTAAGGTATTTTGGCTCAATTGGCGGGGGATTGGACGAACCAAAGAGGAAGAGCTTGGATCCAGATAGTTGCTTCGAGGTCTAGACTCTGGAATGATCCAGGTCCATGGGCTAAAATGGTATCGGATGCGGAGCTCATCTCTATAATAAATGAGAAGAACCTTTCGGTAGGTCAATTAAAAAAAAAAGAAAAAAAAAGTGTGGCTTTTTTTTTTCCCTTCCTGTGTTCCTGGTCCCATCCAGGTTGACCCTCGCCATATGGATCTAATGTTTGATAGCCCAACGACTGGCTGTTTCATGGTTTCATCAGGGCAGCTGAACTGGAGTCGAGTGGGCTTGGGCGTGGACCAAACAGAACCCTTACACGCCTCGAGGTCCTCTCTGCTCTAATCTCTCCGGGTGGCAGTCCAGCTGGAGAGGTGCTGGGTTTTACCTGGAGTGGACTAGCCCAGGTTTCTAGCGCAGATCTACAGATGACAGATGCAAAGGCCCGATCAACAAATTCAAGACATTGGATGGCATTTCATGTGGATGCTCAAGCCTCAAGGCTTCGACGAGGGTTCCGGAAGATGCGCCGTTCGTCATGACAGTGAGGGGAATGGAGAGGCAGCAAGAGGGTCCTGTGTCGCGTGTAAGCCGTGGCTCACCTCACCTCACGTGTGCTGCACGACGTGGTTGTGAGCTAACTTAGCAAAGTGATGAAACGCCTCATCACCACAGATCGGATCCATTCACGATTCCCCGACCTGGATTCATGCATGTGCCGTGGGTTGTGTGAGTCCACTCAAGCTTCGTGAGAGGAGCATGTCACGCCACCTGTGCCACGCCTTCTAATACACCAGTTCAAGTGCCATAATGTGTAGGTAGGTGGTTAAGCAGGCGCCTAACTACTGTATAGGCAGGTAGCCATATGCAAATGTCATATTGCGTCTGGCTGTTTTCATCATATCATCCCCTTCTGACTCAATAAGGCGCATCCATATTTCCTCCCAGTGGCTTGTTGCCTCTGCGTATTATGTTGTGTAGGTATCATACACCTAGTTCCGAAACCAGCACAAAGAGCGACTCCCACACTGTTCCCCTCGATTCATAAATATATGATCCGTTCCCTTCTCCGTAAAGCCTGTGAGAGTGACCGAGAACGGCGGAGGGATGCATTCATAAAAACCCATGCCCTGTTCTTTTTCCTCTAGTGCTTGCATCCTCGGCTAGACTAAGTAAGATGGGGGCAGTGTGACATCGAATCTTTCATATCCCTGGCCCCGATGCGCGCCAAAAAGCAAAGGCTATTACTGATACATGAAGAAAGCAACACTCAGGCACCACCGGAGATGGGGATCTTGAAATGCGCCGATTTGCTGGCAGTGCACCTCCGTAGCTAGCCTCTCGGCCGCACTATGAAGTTGAACTCTGCCATCGGGGAACGGCGAACCGGATTGCCCGATGAAGACGAATATCCGACTCTTGTGATGGGTAACTCGAATTGGAATTGCTGCGCTGCTTGTTCGACTTCCTCTAGGCTTCCATGGACTTCTTCAGAGAACCTGCTAGGACAGACGTTCCACGTGCAAGTTCCACCTCCACCACGGGGCTTATCTGTCATCGATCGATCTAGGTAGGTCTTCACGATCAATGCTTACTCTCTGCCTTGTTGGGTCTGTCTGTTGACGGAAGGCATACCTATTCGACTCACTCACTTGCCTGCTCCACCAAATACCTTGGTACCTACCTATGTAAACAACCATGGATCTTGTTCCTAGGCTCGTATTCACAATGCTTGTCCATCTATCACTGACATTCAATCTTCATTCATCAACTAGGTACTCAAATCCCGTCGGCGATAGCTATCCGAGAGACCCCCCGCACCCCCCCACGTCCGTCCGCTACAGTTCTGCTGCTATTGCCGCCTTGGCTTTGGCTTACCAACGCTGCTGTGCAATCGCCTCCGCCATTGAAGGCTGGTGTCTCCCTTCGGCTCCATCCATTCCACTCCGGGTGCCCCACCTGACGACTGAACTGAGGTGAGGTGTGTGACCGATGGATGGATGAGACGACAGGCTGGGGTTCATCCTCTGGAGCCGCGTAGTCAAATCTCATGGGCTTTCATCCCCCCTCCCCCTCATCTCATGCTAACTTGGCTACCTAGGTAATTTCTACTGCATCCTTCCGATCCCCATACCTCCTTCCAACCACGGCTCTGTTTTGCCTTAGCCGACATCTTTCGCCTGCGATCCGAGACCAGCATCAGAGTCGAGCCTGACGTTAGTGCCAATCTCGACGCGCCGAGTCGCCGGCCTCATTCCATTGTTTCAATATTCGTCCCGCAACCGTCGACTCGGGCCCTGTACGCCAACCAAAAGACGCCAGGCGAAGTGGGTTAAACTGCCCGCCCACGACCACCACCACCGCATTCTCTCTCCATCTGTCT
Source organism: Fusarium duplospermum (assembly GCA_003946985.1). Classification (NCBI taxonomy): domain Eukaryota; kingdom Fungi; phylum Ascomycota; class Sordariomycetes; order Hypocreales; family Nectriaceae; genus Fusarium; species Fusarium duplospermum. Next base: position 315,036 of record NKCI01000023.1, on the reverse strand, counting down.
CTCACGCCCCTTTTGACTGTCTTCGACATCCTTATTGCCGACATTCTGGTCAGTTTCAGGGCGTGCGCGCGCTTCATTCAGAGACAAGCATAGGACAGAACCAACCGGCTGGTTCCGGTCCGTTTTTCTAGAAGCCAGCCTGGTCCTCGTGGCCTCAACTGTCCTGTCGCCCTCTGAAGTGGAGAAATTTGACGACATTCCAACCGTCACCATCAGGCTCTCATCATCGCCCGTTTCTCACGCTCTATCTACCTGGCCTGCCTACCTCAGACGACTTGAGTTTTGCGTTACACCGGGATATTTTCATTTCTCCAGGGTTTTATCTATCGATAGTGTCAAAGCAGCGAGCACCAGCTCTTCTGGTTCCTCGACAAGATGCCCCGCCCTAGCTTCTCTCACAATCCTCTTTTGAGGGTTTCACGACCTGTCTCGGCTTGCTCCCGATGTGAGTTGCGGCTTCTGTCTACCTTGTGATGAGATGACAAATGCTAATTTAATGCAATGTCCAGGTCGCACTGCCAAAGTGAAGGTGAGATAGATACCTTCATGATTGAATCATTGCTAGTAGCCCAGGCTAATTCTATTTAGTGTGATGGAAAGCTGCCTGCCTGCACAGCCTGTGAGAAGGCTGGCCGTGCGAGCGAATGCTCAGCAGCCAATGACCAATTTGCTAGAGGAAAGGAAAGAAGGTAAACGGTAGCTCCGTGATCTTATCGTTTCGTATCAGACCACTGACTCTAGTGTTTAGCTATGTGGCCGCACTCGAGTTACGGATTGAGAAACTCGAAAGAAGGCTTCAATATGCCAAGTCGCGTAAGGCGTCAGTTGCCTTGCAAGATCCCGATACGGCTCTTAATATGCAGCCAATGGATAGAAGGGATTCTCTGGCCGCCATTCGCGCTGCTGTATATCGCAAGGCGGCGCGTAAGAAGGAGAATTCTGATGTCAATTCGCTCGTATCAGACTTTGGTTTTCTGTGAGTGCTCGCCGTGTCGTCCTGTGTTGATGATATAGGGAATCTAATACGTGTCTATAGTTCTGTGAATGCCACGACACGAGATTTTGAGCCAATGTCGACAAACATGACATTTGCGAGACTGGTTTTGGCAGCCACCACGAATGATGCCCTTCCAGAGTCACCGGAATCTCGGTTGCCCCCTAGACATGTCGCCCAAGGAATTGTTCAGCATTATATTGCAAACGTCCATTCAATGTATCCCTGCGTTGCCGAGATGTCCCTACTGACGGCCATCGATGATGTCTACCAACAAGACGATCGGGCGATCCGGGATTCCGACTGCTGGATGGTGTGGATGGTTCTCGGCATTGGCAGTGCCGTACAGAGCCGACGGCATCAGGACGAGCACTACCGTAACGGCGTTGAATACGTCACTCGAGCCATGAGTTATGCCGACGGCGCCCTCGCCCCTGGATATGTGACGCAGATCCAGTCTCTGCTTCTCCTCACACAGTATGCGATGCTGGACCCTGCACATTTCGACAGCTGGCACCTGATAGGGTTCACAGCACGGGCAATTGTCGACCTCGGCTTCCACCAAGACCCTCCGCAGTCTGCTGTCTCTGATAAAACGGCTCTTGATATGCGAAGGAGGATATTCTACTGCGTATATGCCCTTGATCGGTACGTTGGTCCCAAGTATCTGGGATTCTAGTCGATTATGTTTTCTAACAGGTCTGTCCAGTGCCATTAGCATGGTTCATGCGCGGACATTCTCGTTCACCGATGATACTGTCAATGTCGCATACCCTGCAGCAGCCGCACGAAGGACGTCAAATACAGGAGGCATTTCAGGACAGACGACTGCTGATCCTGCAAAATTGCTCTTCGAGCTTCGACGGGCTCAGTCTCAATGGTACCAAGTGTTGTACCAGTCCGGATCGGTGCCCCTCCCGGATCCAATTTCGTATATATGGCAGCTGTGCCTTGACATGCGAGAGTGGCAAGAGACTCTCCCAACCGATCTTCCCACTGACATCCGGCAGTTATTTGAGCAGGAGTTGAGATATAGTTATGTCTACTGCATTGCCCCTTCAGCCAGGGCGCCGCGTATCACCGACTACAATCGCATCCTCATATTTGAGCACTCGATGGCGTATCTCGACAGCGTCCACCGGATTGCGCACCAGAGCGAGAATACTGGATTCTACACATACCATGACGTGTTGAGGATCTTTTTTATGGCCAATCAGTTCCTCGCAGTGTTGAAGGATGCTGAAGACATGCTCCTTTCAGGAGTACCAGTACCGATACCGATACCACCACCGGGCGCGGCACCACCTCCACCCCTACCGAGACGACTACAGCCGCAGGGGCTGAATGGAGAGGATAACTTGGACCGCAGCTTGCGATGTCTGGAAAAGGTTTCACAAACGCTGGACACATACGCAGAGCGATGGGCAGATGCATCAACATGGCGGGAAAACCTTGAAAGGGCATCCAAGGAGCTGGTAGAGCGACTCAGAAGGCGAAGGGAGATGCGCGATGCGGCAAGGGAGCAACGCCAGATGCAGTACCAGAGCGGAGGGACACCACCGCAACATCAAGGTGGTTTACAGATGCAGAATCCACAGCAACCCAAGGAAATGCGGTGGGTGGGGGTTGACGTTGGACACATGATGCGAGGAGGTCTTCCCCCACAATGAGACTTGGGATGGAGTGGCTGAAAGTTTTATATATGGAAGAAGGGGAGGGAAGGGAGGTGATTGTCTTTGTTGTCTCGTGTTGAATCGACCATGCATGAAAAGATTCTGGACACTTGGTCTTCAATGTCGCTATTGTGACTTGAGAAGAGGCGAGGAGGCGAAGGGTTTTGGTGATGGTTTGGAGGAGGAGGAGGAGGAAGTACACATGAGATGTAGGCTGCCACGATTAGTACGGACCTATACCAAGCATCAGTTTCCGCAGTCTGAAGGCAGAGAAGGAAGGTAAGGAGCGATTATGTAGGTGATTGACAAGGTTTACTGATGGGCGCATGGGGTGAGATTGGTGGTGATATCTTTGTTGGTGGGACATGCGTGGGCGCTGGGGTTAAAATGGTTTTGCTGATAGGGGTAGGGAAATGATTGAAATCGAACCAGCAATTTTCAATGTTTGTTCTCATTGCGAAGGTGGTAGGCAAAAGGAACGGATGAAACCCATGTACTTGGGAGTAGTCGACTTCTTGGATGACCGAGGTTAAGGTAGTGTGGATGAAAAAGGAGGCTGAGAAGCCTGGGGAGGAAGAGGGCATGGATGGGCTCGAGACGAGTTTTGTTTCCGAGCAAAAGGCCGAGCCCAAGAGATGAGAGGTTCCATGGCATGAGCCCCCTCGTCATTTGGATACTTAGGCTAAATGGAAAGGGATGTCTCGCTCTCGAGGAGAAGTTGTGTGTGTTGAGTCGGAGGATAGACTCGATCGATCAAGTGAAAGCTGGCTGTGCTCCAAGTGGAGAATATGCGGCTTGGTGGTGGTGGTGGTGGTCAGGCGACATTTTCTGTGTCATTTCGATGTTGATATTGAATTGGAAAAGTCCAATCAGATGGGATAGCAGGCATTGATTGATACGTATAAAGGGCGTATGGCGGTCGACCCCTGGCCGGTTCATGCTCACCTCTGGCCGATAATGTCCGAAAGCGTTCTCACTTCGGTGCGGAACCGAAGGAGAGAGGAAAAAAAAGAAGCGGTCCTGTAAGCTTCGAGTCGAGGGGAACGGGAACAGTCGGCCAGGGGCAAGCAGATAAATGCCCTGCAGCTAATGTGAGAGTCGGGTGAGGTGATGGGCGGCAGGTTCTTGGCGGTGGACGACGGCGGCTCGTGGCCGAGGAGGATCGACCTTGGCTGGCCGGGGTTGTCTCGGTGAGTGGTGTGTTCTCACCTTGCAGATTGCACGGGCGAGAAGGGACAATCAGTTGACCGAAGGAGAGGTGTAGGCATTTGGTTAGTCATTCTGAGGATTGAAGCTCGTGGTTGAACAGGACATGATGATGGGTGATGGCATGGTTCAGAGTGGGCTTTCTTTGGTGTAGCATCAACACAGTATCAACATTTATCTCTATCTCTATCCTGGCTAATACCTATCCTGGATAACCTTCTCTTTTGAATCCTCAGTCCAAACAATTTAGGCCTCGCTTCTTTTTTTCTCCACGATATCATCTCGTTCGTTGATGGAGATGCGGGGAAGATAGGCCCAACGACCAGCTACTCCGCACGGCACCAGAGAGCGGAAATGGGAAATCGTGGAGGGAAAGAGTGAAGCGGGTCTCGATGTCCTTGGTCTGAGCCTTGACCACACGGAGAAATTCAGCCCGGATAGTTTTTCCGCCAATGAGAACCCCGATGTAACGACGCGACGCAACCATTCCATCTGCCCATGAGGCGCTTCCCCATTCCCCACGCCCACTTCCTTCATGTACAACCGTCCCAAACTCCAAAGCCAAAGCAAATCAACCCCCAGCGTCTGTGGAGGTGAGAGGTTAGCCACAGGAATCGGGGGGGCGAGAGAGGCAAAGGACGCACCCAAAATCGACATAGCTCCCGAGCTGGTGGAGGAAAATGACAGGGGAGGTTGGCAGGGCTCACGGAACTCGGCACGGCACAGCAGATGAAGGGGACGTATCATGTTGAGTGCTCATCACGATGGAAACACCAAAGAGAGATTCGCGCCCGTCGTGGGGGGAAGGAAGACACACACAGAGAGAGTCAAAAGAGATACGGCTCCGCGTTGGGGGTTAGACACCGTTGGGTTCGCGGGGGTCCGTCCGGTCCCAAACTGAGGCTTGAGCTCTGGAACTAATGGAGAAACCGAACCACAACTTTTCAGTCGAAAGAAAACGTCACGGGCCGACCAACTAAGCGACTACTACTACGTGCCGGGTTCGGGCTTTCAGGGAAGCTACTGCAGCTAACATGGGCTTTGTCTCTCATACGTGATCTTCCTACCTCTGTCTTTCATTTTCCCTAGTCATGAGTCTCCTGTTTCCTTTTTGCCCTGGTGGAGCAGACTAACAGTCTCGACCCTGGAGTCTGGGGTCCGGGGGAGGACTATCATCGAGAGATAAAAAGATGACGGGAGAAGCCTTTTCTTCTTCTTCTTCTTTTCCTCTGATCTCTGTGCTCAACCATCTCTTCCTTACCTCTCCGCCTTCCTTTCTTATACAAAGGGGCCTCTCTGCCTTGATCAACCACCAAAGGGGTTCCTGTTCTTGTCTTTTACAATACACACAAGATCCCATATACGAGTACATCACACAAGTCGTCAAGATGGTCAGCAAGACAAGAACCTACAACTGGTTCATTGCCATGGTGGCAGCGTCCTGCATGACGCTCTATGGCTTTGACTCGAGTGTCTTTAACGTACGCAAAGCAAAAACCTTCCCCAAATATGACTCGCCTCCCGCCCCCAAGAACATCAACCGTTGACTCGTATCAAACATACAGGCTCTCCAAGCCTCGCAGCACTGGCTCGACTGGTTCAACCTCGACCTTGTAAGTCGGCTCACTTGCCGGTGTCGTTCTTGGCATCTCGTGGCTAACCATGGATCTCCCACTCTCTAGAAGCGGGACAGCTACACTGTCGGCTTGATCAACACGTGCTACACCATCGGTGCCATCGTCAGCGGCTTCTTCATTGGTGGTCCCCTGGTATGTTCAACATCCTACATACCCTTGTCTGCCTCCAACTTTCCCCCAAATGCAGCCAAGAGTGTGGTGTGTGTGCTGACACCCTCCATCATAGGCCGACTTCGCCGGTCGAAGGGTTGGCATGGCTGTCGGATGTTTCGTCACTATCATTGCCGCCTTCATCCAAGCCTTTTCACCCAAGGGCAAGCTTGGCGTCTTCATTTTCGGCCGAGTCCTTATCGGTATGGGTCAGGGCACAGCTCTGAGTACGTAACCCTACCCCCTCCCCCCTAGCTTCTTGGCCTGAAGTTATACCCGTGCTAACCCCCAACTCAGCCGCCGGCCCCGTCTACATCGGCGAGGTTTCCCCAGCCAACATCCGAGGCCAGGTCATGACCTTCTGGCAACTCTTCTACTCTGTCGGTGCCTTCATCGCCTACTGGATCAACTACGCCTGTGGCCTCCACCGCGAGGAACTCGGCCAGTGGGACTGGCGCATGGTGGTCATCTTCCAGATCCTCATCCCCATCATCGTCATCATCCTATTGCCCTTCCAGCCCGAGTCCCCGCGATGGCTCATCAAGAAGGGCAAGGTTGACGACGCCCGCGCCGCCCTGCGACGAATCCGTGATACCGAGGAGGAGGTTGAGGAGGAGGTGCTGGCCATCCTGGCTGCCATCGAGTACGAGAAGGAGGCCATCAGCCCTGGATACACTGCTCTGTTCAAGGATCCTTCCATCAGGAAGCGTCTCTACCTCGCCTTTGTCCTCAACGTTGGCCAGCAGCTCACCGGCCAGGGCACACTCAACACCTACTCGACTTCCATCTACAAGCAGGTCTGGACCTCTGCCGAGAAGATGTGAGTTTCTCCCCTGTGATTCTCAAGTATAGTGCTGACTTTTGGACTGTAGCAACCTCATCAACGCTCTCTGGGCTACTATGGGCATTCTATTCACCCTCAACGCCGTCTGGACTGCTGATCGCTTCGGTCGTCGATGGCTCTTCATGGTTGGAGCTGCTGGTATGGCCGTCTGCATGCTCATCGTCCCTGTCATCGGTCTTGCTACTCCTACCCCCAAGTCGGAGCCAACGGCCATTGGTATCGTCGTGATGCTATATCTCTTCATGTAAGCTGAAAGATCTCCATCCAACTCAAAACACCCTCTGACACAACATCTACAGCTTCTTCTACAAGCCATCTTGGGGCGCCGGTGTCTGGATGTGGACCAGCGAAGTCTTCTCAGCCAACGTCCGCACCCAGGCCGTCGGAATGGCATCGCAATGCCAAAACGTCGCCAACACCATCTTCCAGCAGTTCTTCCCCACCTTCCTCGCCAAGACGGGCCTCAAGTGTCTCTTCTTCTTCTTCGGCGTAAACATTCTCCTCGGCATCTTTGTCTTCTTCTTCGTCCCTGAGACAAAGGGCATCGCCCTCGAGAACATGGACGCCATCTTTGGCGGAGCCGACCACACCGAGAAGGGAGCTCAGATGATCGGTGCCGAGGTGACTCCTGCCGTGGAGCTCAAGGATGGGGCTGAGATTCAGCAGGCTGAGAGGAAGCGCGAGGATGTTTGAGGGAGGAGGTTTTTGAGGAGAGGTCTCTCTAGTAGACTTGTTTATGAGTCATGATGAGACGGACAGTTGTTTTTACACGCTGTTTTTGATGTAGATACCAAGATGGAGTCAATACATGGGCATGCCCCTGAAATGTTTACAGGTATTAACAGAGGTCCCGAGTGATTTGGTGAAATTTCGAGAAAAGTTCAATGAGTTGATTTGGGGGTAATTGGCTCTCTCTAGCTGATAATTCTAGTTAGTTAGCGAACGCATCAAGATGATCAAATGAAAGGAGTCCATGTTGGCGATCAACATGGCTCTGCAGGTAACTTACACCAGCAACGCCCTTAGCCCCTGAGGTCTTACCATGTGGATGTCGTAACAAGTTTATCATATAAGACCTATGCAACTCTCAAGGGTTTCCATACTTTCAACATATTACCTAGTATCTCCCACTTTGAGACCATTGCAAAAGTCGGTTTCAGGGGTAAGTAAACAAGTCACTTGGCAAACAAAGGCAGGCAGATGAGTATAGATAACGACAGATTGTATTTGCAAAAGGGAAAAAAAAGTATAATACTGGAAAAAGCAAAAAAGGAGGTAAAGCTATGTGCAGGAAGAAGAAAATATTCAACAAATCATCCCCTCTTTCATCGTCGTTTGTTCACGACCACCCCTTTTCTCAACCCCACTCATCCCAACTCGAATCTCTTTGTCGCAACCTCTTTTCAGAGACAAGAACTCTACTTGTCAATCTAGATGCACTGGGAGTAGTAGTCGTTGATCTTGCTGCACTTGTAGGGCGACTTGCAGGCGGTGGGGCCGCTGTAGTTGATGCCGCCGCACTGGCCGTACTGGGGAACGGTGCCGACGGGCTCCTCGGGCTCCTCAGGCTCCTCGGGCTCGGGGCCGCTGCCGCCGTCGCCGGAGTAGGTGCTGCCGATGGGACCGAACTTGATGTTGGAGAAGCTGACGCTGGAGTTGGGAACCTCCTTCTCGAGAGTGGCGGGAACACCAGAGTCCTCAGAGCAAGTGCCGCGAACAGAGCCGGGAGTCTTGGAGCCCTTGGGGTAGGTGGAGTCGAGCCAGAGCATGTTGGCGTAGTGCTGGAATGCCATGTTAGTGTCTTGATTCGAGACTCAGGGGGGTTAGATACTCACGTCGTGCCACAAGCTCATGACGAGAACCATGGGCTTGGCGAGGGCGTCGCTCATGCCGCTCCAGCCACCCTTCTTGTTGAAGTCATCAGGGTCGCTGAAGGCGGGCTTCTGGGCCTTGCAGAAGCTGTCGGTGATGGAGCTGCCGGGGTTGCTGGCAATCTCGGACTCGGGGTTGCCAATGACCTTGCCGTTCTGAACATAGAGACGCTTGATCTCGGAAAGCTCGCCGTCGCTGCCCTTGATGAACTGGGTCACGACAGTCATCTTCTTGGTGGTATCAATGTTGAAGCTGGAGCCGGGGCCGTAGAAGGTCTTGTTGCCCTGGCGGTAAGGGTTGAAATCGCAACCATCGGGATCGCAAGTACCAGCATAGCGGGTAGCAGAGTAGGTGCCACCGCAGGCATCTCCCTCGCAGGACTGCTGGGTGAGGCTCTTGCAGGGGTGGGGAGTGAAGGCAGTGGAGATCTTGTTGGCCTCCCAGATATCCATCTCAGGGCAGCAGGTGCCGTACTTGCCAACGCCGGCGTTCTTGTCGCTGTCGGAGGGCTCCCACTCGTCCGAGTTGGCCTTTGATGATTGTCAGTAGCTACCCCTGAGGACTGGGCTGGTAATTCGAGATACTTACAACTCCGTTGATGAACTTGACATCGCGAGGGCACTGGGCATCGCAGTAGCCAGTTCCGTACTTGGCACCGGCCTTGTTGGTGCTGTAGCGGGACTTGCCACCATCCTTGTCCATGGAGACGAAGTAGAGGGCGCCGTTCAGGCCGCATCCGATGTTGTTGACATCGACATCAAAGGTGAACTCGTTGCCCAGGAGGTCGAACATCTGGTAGTTGTTCTCATCCTCCATGAGGTAGAGACGGGAACCAACGTTGGTGCTGTAGGGTCCGACAGTGACAAACTTGAGGTCGAGCTGGCTTCCGCTCGAGGTGACTCCGTAGGTGCCAGAGTAGTCGGCACCGTCAAGACAGCACTTGTCGGCGCAGGTCTTTCCATCGGGGCAGAGAGTCTTGTCCCACTCGTTGCCGGTGTAGCAGTTGGTGCTGCCGGAGGTGCTATGGGTCCATCGCCAGTTGGCGTCAACCACGACAGATCCGCGGACGTTGTTGCAGCCGCTGGATGTGCACTTTGACCAGGTCAAGGCAGGCTTGTTTTCGCTGTTGAGGGTGCAGGCTTGCTGGGCACGGGCAGTTGCCAGCAGAGCCGAGGCGGTGGCGAGAACACGGTACATTGTGAATCGAGGTTGTATCCTTTGTTTGAATGAGTGATGATGTTGTTGTTGAGAGGAGACTGATGAGATGGAAGTAAGTATCTGAGATGGGAGGTCCAACACCTTATATAGTCATTTTCTCGTCCATAGAGTGGTAGCAATACACAGTTGACAAGGCCACAGTTGTTAGTCCCTAGCTCATCATGAGCATGTTGAGTATGGAGTCGTGGCCGTAGAAGCCGTGATGCCGATAGAGAGCTCCAGCTTCACTTCCCAGACCAAGATCGGGTTTCGGGCCGCCTCTTCCCTCCAAGGCACTGCCTTGCCCTCATCGCCACTAGCCCATACGAGCTCCTCAGTTGATGAACTGAGAGAATAGGCGCACCAAGGCCAGAGTTCAACCACCTACAGACATCGTGACATCCAAGTGGTGTAGGTGGATACGCTCTAGAGCTTCTGGTCTCTTAGCTCATCTCCGCTTACGTCCAGAATGGTAAAGATGAGATGATTTCCCACAAGAGACCATGAACAACCACCGCATCGGTCCGCCTTTCCAGGACGAGGTCGACCTGTAGCCTCCGAAGAGGCTGCACTCGCTTTGCCTCCTCATTGGAGGAGCTCCCCAGGTTACTCCCAGGACAGCCACTCACACATGGCTAGGGATGCCTCGAGGAAGGCGACCTTTCTCCGGAGGCTCGAAAGCGGCTGTCATCGTTTCCCCATTCTCGGGCCGTCGCTTCCATCGAGCGTCTGCCGTGAGCTAACGGAACGTGGACCTGAGGCCAAGGACGGATCATCCGGTGATCGGATACCCCCCCTGGAAAGGCAACTGAGCGGGAGAGCTTCACCCCGCAATCTTATTCAAACATTTGCCTCCCAGTAAACCAAGCCATTTAGCCGTGTGTGTCGACAAGGGAAACCATCCCATGACTGGTCAAAGGATTACTGAGCGTCAAGGCTGAGGTGTTGAACAGTAGGCTGGAAAGGCGCTTGCCATGGGCGAACGGTCTTCGTACGAGTCGTGTTTGCCCGAGATTCCGACCAAGGACGAGAGTTTACTCGAAGAAACTGCAATTTTAGCCCAAGAGCGAGCAGTCAAGTCCGGCGAGTCTCGTGGTATAAGGCGAGATGACGGAGAAGATTGCCCTTTGCACACATGGAGGATTCGTGAACAGAAAATTGGGCATCCCAGAAAGCTGTGAGCCCACTCGACATTCTCTCAAGTCCTTACTTGTTCGTACGAGGTTTTCCCAGGTTTTCCCATGTTAGAATCAATAGTAGCCTCGACGTGTCTCTCGTTAGAGTCTTGTTGGAGAGGTAGTGACACTCGGCGCTTAAGCCCTCCTGTGTTTCGTTCTCCATAGACGCAGACTCAATATTGGCGCTTCAACTGCATGAAGCTGAAATCTCGCATTTCCCTTTCTCGAAAATAGGGCTCAAGGCAAACGAACACGCGTGAAGTCAAGTCGTCGAGCGAGACGGCTCGACGGGACTTTCGGGAATGCAGCCGTCGGTTTCCACTCGCCTTCCAGCTAGTTTGACGCTCACGATGATGAGGATGTGCGACCATCGTCACGTTGAGGCTATCGTACGTTGCTCATGTGCCATCTTGTCTATCCCAGACCGACACTCGAGTCAGGTGGCAGAAGTTGCGGAGCCGTGGACCCCTGACGGACAAGGTAATAAGGTTGGAGAGCTTCCCGATCCAGATCCAGCATTTGCGGGTTTTCCATGAGCAGGTCGTGCATACCTACCATACATGGGTCTGGAATCACCACCTTGTGAAGAGGAGGGCCTTGGGTAGGGGTCTCGGCGAATCTATCTATGTCCGGCAGGCACCTTGGCGATGGGAGGTCGCATGTGATGGCCAGGTCGCAGTAACTAATTAGCACCAAATGAATGGCGTTTATGCTTCAGGCGTTGAATGGCTGGTCGGTCCGGGGGAACTGATGAATTAGCTTTGGTAGGATCTGCGGTAGCTTTCGAACAAAGTCTTGATGTTTCAGGGTTTCGAGACAAAGTCAAACCCTGATCACTCGCCGTCGAGAAGGCTCATCGAAGCAGAGAGGGCTCTTTCAGCCTTGTCCTGCCGAGGCAAAAAGACAAGGCAGATGCGATCCCTCCCTCAGCCATGCCCACTCGCTCGGCCACCGCAGGCCGAAAGATGGCCCTGAACCCTGAACGCTGGCTCGGGTCGAACCGCCCTATGGCAGTCGCCAAGCCGGCCGGTACTCCAGGCCGGAGGAAATAACCGCACGTGGAGGAGGTGACCGAGATGCGACTGTGATGTGACTTCCCAAAGGAGCATGCGGGGTGCTCGAGTGGCCGTGGTGAATGGTGCACGGATTGGATCGTGGAAGGGGTTCCTCCGGATTGTCCCAATACGGACAGCTTCTTGGTGTGATGGAATGGATCGTTCGACAGGCGAGGCAGCAAGGGATAGGGATGGATAAGTGGCTAGGGTAGCATGCAGAAACGCCCATTCTCGGGCTCCGGAAGGCCGTTCATTGCCGGTGTTTCAGGGCCATGATGGAGGTTGATGGTGTCGTGATTGGGTAGAGCTTGGTCTTGAGGTCAAAGTCAGGTGGCACACGTGACGACCAAATGTCGTGGCCATCACCTGCATCTTCCAGGCATGGATGCTTCAACCGCCCCCTTAATCAAGCATCATGCATATCATGTCACCTCTTTCTGGATGGAAGCCACTTTATTGCTCCTTCGAGGATCAACCTTGGCAACCTCCCTCCGAGGGAGAGGGAGAGGGAGAGTAGACTAACCACGCTACGCTACCACAGCGTCCATCCATCAGACGTCGGCTCAGAACACCCCTTTTGCACTAATATATTCTACAAAGGTGGTACTGGTACTGCACAATACTCTACACCTCGCCTCGCCTCGCCCACGTCCTGGCCTCCATGGCTAGGTAGCTCAGCGGCTGGCTCATCCCCGTTTCCACAATTACCAACGTCAAAAACCGTCCACTGAGGAATCCGTATCCTCCCGAGACGCCGTAAAACATCCCTGAGTCCCAAAGCCACCGCCCCAAAGCTTTTGCTCGCAAAAACAAGACTCCCGAAATGTGACTGATAGGATAGATATATGCAATGCCCTTGTGCCCTCGAGCTGTTTATTGAACACGAACGGGTTGCCAGCGTAGGTGAGTAATAGACGGCGTTCGGCTGTTACTCTTGGTTGGCGAGCGTGAACTTTCACTCGCCCGAGCTTCAGGGGCTGCTCTTCTTTCTTGCTGCTTTCCATCTGTAGGTTCCTAAACAATACGAGGGTCTGTGAAATGAAGATTCTTGCACTGGCGAGGAAGCCTCTGATCCCGCTCATAGAGATATCCACAGTTGGCACACAGGGTCTAGGAACTGTCAGTAACAAGTCGACAAATCCTTGAGGAGCTGCACCTACCCTTGGGCCTGCAGGGCCGTCTCGCACTGCCCAGACGCTGGTGCCCCATATCTGGCAATGCCAGCACCTCCACTGGAGTCTCTCTTGATCCGTCAGAGCTCCGCCTCCTCCATACCCGCCCACGTCTGGAGTGCCTCGTCCTCCCGGCGTCCCTCCTCGGCCCAGCGGACTCAGGCTTCGGAATCTCCGCTTCTTCTTGGACCGCTCACCTCGTCCCATCCGCTCCTCCTCAACCTCCATCGGAGCGCCAAACGGTGTGCCGCCCAACATGCCTGTCGTAGAGCTGAACCGTGCCGTCTCCCGACGTAACCGACGGACTTGACGCTCTCGGTCTCCCTCTCGCTTCTCGATCTCTTCGTTGCTCAGGAACTCTACCTTGGGCTCCCAGTCGTCTCCTAGGTGGTCGGGATCATATCTCCAACCAGCCTCCACACCGTGGGCGGCATCGTTTGGCAGTTCTTGCTGTAGTCCACCCCATCCGGCCACAAGTCCGCCCGCCTCGCAGGCCTCCTTCTTTAGTCGCAGGACAGCCTCATAGATAGCATGTGTCATGGCTGGAATCCACTCTCCGGTGAGTCCTAGGTCAGCGCACGTCACCTTGGCAAACGCCTCGGCAGTGCCTGGTGGGTGCAGCAGAGACCATTCAAACTTGTCTGTGTACAACATTGAAGCCAGATTAAGGTTCAAGTTGATGATACATCGATATGTATCATCGGGGTTGTAGTCATCAGAATCGGGGAGGATGGGAGTCGCCTCAGCTGTCACGTCTGGGGCCTGTGTCTGAGATGGAGTGGGTGCGCCTCCTGTCTGCGCAGGTGTGTCTGGTCGAGAGGTGCCTCGGATGGCAGAAGCGGGAGACTCGTCCCGAGACTTGAGAGCGAAGCTTGGTCTTGGGGTCAATCCACTGGCTGTCGGTTGTGGAAGAGAAGGAGCCGGCTGCTCCGCGTGGAACAGAGGATGGAGGGCAACGCCCGCATACTCCTCAAGCTGTGTCCGGATCTGTTTACTGATCTCGGCGATAGCATTTTGCCTGTGAGGAAGGTCGAGATCCTGTACCAGAGTCTGAGCAAACTGGTCTGTCGAGATCAGCGTCTCGTGGAGGTTCCAGCAGAAAATGTCTCGCAGCTTGTAGGGCACTGTCATCTCCTGTTGACGATACTGAGGGAGGGAGATGTCGACGGTATTGGGGTTCGGTGTTGGAAATGGAGGCGGGGGCACGAAGGCCGGAACATCCAGGTCGATCCGGATCGGAATCAACGTGAGCGGCAATGTAGCCTGCACCGCATTCTGCTGATCACTCCGAGCCAGACGGTGCTTGGCCATCCAATCGCGCCAGATGCCCTGAACGTCGACGGGCTCTTTGGTCTCCTTGCCTGCCTTCTCGGCGATGTCTTGCCTGCTGACCGAGTCCTCCTTGCGCAAGCTTCTCAGGCCGGTGGGTCGCCTTCGGGTGTCGTCGCTATCCTCATCCAGGTCGTCGTACCCATCTTCGGCGTAGTTGATGATGGTGGTGCCTCGCTTGGTCGTTCTCGAGACAGGGCCAGTGGGCGCGCTCGGCAGTACGGGGGTGAGGAGGGAGTTATTGTAGCCGCGCAATCGCGGCGCGTAGCTCGACAAGAACGCCTGGGGCTTTGATCGTTCCATTGTGTGCGTTAGGAGACCTCGAGGGTCATCCTATGCTGGACCAGTAAAGGGAGCTATGCCGACGCGCGAGGACTCGTCTCTCGCTTTTGCTCCAGTGCGCCGGGACGCGAAAAAGACCACCAAGGTGCCGGGTCCTACGCGAAAGTGATGGAAAGTTCACAGTCGTGGAATGGGAGGGTACGTGGTGACTTGGGCTTGTCTGTTGTGATGGCTTCAACGCTCGATGCTTGATGGAGTCGCGAACTAGGGGCCTTTTTCTCAATCGCGTCGCTCACTGTCTGCCACAAATTCGGCGTTTCCCTTGGAGAGCACTGACCACCTGTGGACGAGAATTATGTAAGCGTGGCTGATCACCTACCCTGGACCTATGTTTCGGAAAACATGATTTTCTCTCAGCAGCTGTGAAGTTGGATGGCTCGTTGATACTAATTGATATGTGATATTCTTCCGGCTTAATTTCTATATGTAATTACTCCCAACTCCTAGGTAGGTCGCTAATAATTATGTGCGTGCTTGATGACAATCTGACCAGTAATTGAAGTATGTACATGAACCCTTGACTTCATCCTGAAAACCGTTACAGCGATCCACATGGTGAAATTCAACCGTTGCGCAACACATCCATGTATTACATCTCGACCCAATCAGTATTCCCGGTGGCACACGACAATAGATGGCCATCGCTCAGAACGGTGTCTGCCCAATTCTGGCAGCTGTTAGTGGTAACCACCTCATCGACATAGTAGACTTACATGTTCCCTTCCGGGTAGAAACGACAAACGTCAAATACTCTGCATGGCTCCGACACGCTGTATGCTCTCGCGCAGGCGATGTGGGTTGTCTGTGACCACATGCACTGGGCTGTGGTTGTAAGCCTCAAGCACACATTGTGAAAACGAGTGGCCACTTACACCAGTGAAGCCAAGGCTCCTTTCCATCGCTGATGGGCTGTCCCGTATAAAGTCTCTCCTGCGAAAGCCAAGCTTTCACGGCATTCTGAAGAGGAGTATCATGGACGGCGTCACACTGGGTGGCTGTCTGCTGAAAAATGTTTTCGCCCTGCAAAGGACGGAGCTCCGGGGGTGCGTGACTGAAGGGTTGTGCTCCGGCTCCCATCTGGTTTGCCCAATACTGTGCGTAGGCTGCGAGATCTGGGCTCCATCCTAGAGGGTTGATGCCTTTGGCCTGACGGGCCTGGTTGATTGTGTTGATGGCAAGGACGAGGTCGTCGTTTGCGGAGACAAGGGTGGCAAATAGGAAGAGGGCCAAGGAGGCAAGAGTAGGGATAAACTTCATTGTGAGAATTCTAGGGTCTTTCTATAGAGGAATGAAGGAGTGATAATCAGATACTGGTCGACAGGAAGAAGATACGATTGTAGTTTTTTTGCAAAGGTTGGGAGTTAAGGATGTTGAAGGAAAGAGATTGAAGTCACTAGGATTCCGAAAATGATCGTTTTAAGAGAAACATCATAAGGAAAGAACGTCCTCCTCCCTTTACCGGCAATTACTTCACTTGGTAGCGATTGTTGATATAAGGCAAGTCCACACGTGGACTCAGTCCTGCCATCTGGACTCGACGAATATCCACTGGAAGGCACATAATTCCAAAAACGCGACATTGACATCAACACCTCCAACCATATTTCATGATAGTCTCAAACACTTGTAGATTTCCCTCGTCGAGATGGGACTCGAGCGTTGTCAAAAAGTACAAATCGAGATTCCATGATGGACACTTACTAAGTACCCGGACCCACGAATGACGTCTCGCGCCAAAGCGACCCCGGATGTTAAAACATTTCTCGACTTCTCAACTCCGACTTGACCATCACCACTTACATCCACCAAAAAAATCCCTACCTTTCGCCCTCACCCTCACAACGCAAAAATGGCCTCTCGCTCAACACCAATTGTTTCCTTGATTCTGCGCCAGCTTCGCTCGCAACCACAGCGCATCATCCGCGCCCGCCCCGTCGCATCTTTCCGGCCCTTGATCCCCTCCCGCGCGGCGCATTCGATCCCCCGCCCTCCGACGCAAAAGTACGCGCAGCCCAACCGCGATCAGTCCCAGCCCGGAGAGCAGCCCAAGAGCGAGGGTGAGCGGCCAGAGATCAAGCCGTCGTACTACCAGCTGTCATTCACCTGCGTGCCCTGTGGTCATCGCTCCCACCACAACGTCTCTAAGCAGGGCTACCACTACGGCTCTACACTTATTACCTGCCCCGAATGCCGAAACCGTCACGTCATCAGCGACCATTTGAATATCTTTGGCGACCGCAAGATCACCGTCGAGGACCTCATGCGGGAAAAGGGACAGCTCGTCAAGAGAGGAAGCCTGGGCGAGGACGGCGATATTGAGTTCTGGCCAGAGGAATCTCTTGCTCAATCTGAAGAGGGAACTGGAAAGACCGAGACCTCATAAGTCCTCATATGGATTTTGAGATGTACGAATAAATATAAAAAAGAGCACCATGTTGTATGATAGAGTAGAGGGCATTGGGTGGCGTTGGTAGGATACCCTTCTCATAGACAAAACATATTGATAAAGGATCGCCTTGATGGCGTTGTATATTTTCCCAATCTCATCTACAGTGAACTTTTATATATCCACAAGCAAACGCCTTGAAATAGGTGCTGTCTAATGCCGAAAACTCCCAAAACGCCGCTTGATGCTCGACCACAACTTGCTTACCACCGCTTGTACGACTGCCTCATCACCTTCTGCTCCTTGGATCGCGTCTTCTTCCGCTCCTTGTTCTTCTCAAACTTCTTCCGCTTGTCCCGTCCATACTTTTCAGGGTGCGCGAGCGCCTCAATCTTTCTCTTGCTCGACCGCTGCTCTCTCTTGGCCTTCACCTCCTCCCTGATCGCCAGCAGCTGCTTTGTGTACTCGGCCGTTCCAAACTTCTTCTGCAGGGCATCCATGAGGATCTGCGCTCTGGTCTTGAGGCTCTCGTGCTTTGTCTTGAAGAGCTCGTCGTTCGAGAATGGCGGGGCGATTGACGGGTCGGTGAGGTTGTGCAGGGGCACCAGGATAGTCTTGAGAGATGGCTGCAGGCGATCCACAGGAGACCTGCGGCAAACAGTCTCAAGAACCTCCATAGCGGCAACCTTGGGCGTGATGGCCACGGCTCTGGGAGGGATCTCCCTTCGGATGATGTGAGACAGCTTCCAGAACAGATGTTGGAGATCCGTCTTTCGTTGCTTCTCCTCAGCCTCGTCGGCATCCTCCTGCTCATCTGCCTGCTCCTCGCTTTCACTCTCTTCCTCCTCTTCAACTGGAGGTCGCACCGGCAGGCGAGGAGCCAAGAAAACGAGAACCTGAACAGCTTCTGCTCCCAGTTTCTCATCCACATCACGCGTCGCCACAACACCAAGCGCCTGTCTGACAAGATCCTGTACCTTTGGCAGATCAAGTGCAAGTCCATAGCTGCCCTCCACCGGCTCGCCAATGGGGGTGTTGCTGGCCTTTTGTGCGAAATCAGCCAAAAAGGAGCTGATCAGCCCGATGGATGCCACCTTGACAGGTGTATCGGGATGGGAGAGACACTTGGCAATGTTCGCCCACATGTCCTCACTATTGCTTGCCAAAATCTTGTCGGGGAACACGGCCATAGCAGCTCGGACAACTCCTAGCGCGGCCCCTAGGAGTTCTCCATCGACCTCACGAATATCCTCAGCTTCGATGATGCCATTGACCTTGGCAATAACAAGCTTGAAGTCCTTCTTGTTCTTCGAGGCGTTTTCGTGGGCTTCGAGGTAGTAGCCAAAGACTTGGAGGGCAAGCTTGATAACTGCCTCGTTCCCATCCTTGTCGAGCCAGGAACGCAACAAACCCAAGAAGGTCTGCGTCCTCTCCTTGTCAGCCTTGCGGAAGATCTCCTTCAGCAGCTCACCCGCTGCAAGTCGGCACTTCTCGCTATCATCGTTGGCCAAGACGAAGAAGAGTGGGAGGAAACAAGTGGCAGCAACCTCCTGGACAAAGTCATCAGAAGACTTCATGAGCAACAGGTGGACAATCTCCATGACAGACAGACGACCACCTTCTCGCTCGTATTTGAGATTGGCGACGATAAAGTTGAGCTGCTTGGCCCAGCGGGCCTTCTTTTGGGGGTACTCTCGAATGAACTGGAAGAAGGCGCCTCGTGCTAGATCACGAGTATCCTTGTCGTCGTTGGTGATCATGACTGTTCCGACATAGTCCATCGTGTCGTAGATGGCTGCGGTTTCAATATGCCGGTCTAGAACCGATCGCAAAAAGTTGAATGTGACGTGTCGATAAAGGGGCTCAGTCAGATCATCCTTCAGCTTGGCAAGCAACATGTCGATTGCCGCGTCCTTGACCGGTACATCCTTGCGGTCTCGAAGGACAACAGCCAGCATCTTGAGCGCAGCTTGAGACAGGTCAGTTGTGGTAGAGACCGCCATCGAGATGCCCTTTGTTGCCTCCTTGACAGCAACCTTGTAGAGCTTATCGGCCTGGTCATCAGGGAATGGTACCCTGACGATGACAGCTAGTAGCCTGAAGGCCGAGATCTTCACCTCATCCTCCCCGCCCACAAAGGCATCACCCAGAATAGGGACAAAGCCGGAGATGTTGGCAGCATTCCTCAGGCTGTCGTGCTTCTTCAAGACGGCCCGAAGAATGTCGACGGCGAAGCGAATGAGCTTGTAGGTGTTCTTGGTCGTCCTACCTCGCTCGCCGCTCTTCTTGGCACCCTTCTGGACCAAGTACTTCTTGACCCTCGGATCGATCTTCTCTTCAACTTCGGGCTTCTGTGAGTTGTAGACGTCTTGAATGACCTCATAGCAGAAGATGAGAGTGTCGCGGCTTTCGGCAGCCGGGTTTTGAAGGATACCAGCGGTAATGCGCGTCATGAGAGCATCAATCTTGCGAATCATCTTGAGATCAACCTTCTGCATCAGGAGGGCCCGCAGAGGCCTCACAAGCTCAATGAGCTGGCTGATGGATGCATTCTTGGCAATCAACTCCATCGAGTCCTGGCTCTTACTGCTCTTGATCTCTTTGGTCTGGCTGGTGTATCCTTCGGCATCCTTCTCCTGTCCAATCACGCCGAAAATGTCGTCCATAATCACCATCACGATGGTTGGAAGGCAGTAGTCCAAGTCACCAGGAGAGTAGCCGGGAATGACTGCAACCAAGATCGAGTGCATCGTGTACGAGAGCACATGAAGCTGATATCCTCTGGTCAGGGCTCCTCGAAGTTCCCTGAGAATGAAGCCAAAGAACGAGGGACCAAGGTTGACAGCGATCTTGACCAGGGTATCTCGAGCCATGTCTCGAGCCTCCACGGATTTACTTCGAAGGATGTGGCTGATATCCGTCAAGACACCTGCCAACTTCTGATCCATTTGTTCCGAAGGTAGGAGTTTCAGGAGCCTGATAATGACCACACCAACAGGGACACGGTAACTGACCTCTGACTCATCCTTCAGATGAAGATGCTTGATGAGTGTGGGCAGGAACGAGTTTTCTACTTCGGCATGTAACTTCTCTGACTTTGGGATCGTGAGAGGAAGTCTTGTGCTAGTAGATGACGAGGCATCAACTTGGTCCACTTCCATGCGCTCTTCTGGAACTTCCTCAGATGCGGCAATAAGGGCATCGGAAAACTTGCCCAGGAGACGGATTGTCTGCTTCTGAAGATCGGGCTTTGACTCGACGTAGCCAATGTACCTCTGGAAGGTAGTACGGTAATGCTTCCAGTGCAGAGACTTTGCTAGATTGCCAATAGTGTTGGTCGCCTGCGCACCAAGTCCATGGTCGTCGGTTCCATCAGTGCGACCGAAGATGAAATGCTCCAGAAGTGGGATGAAGAACTGAGCAAGATTCTGGCTACCCATCTCCTTCTGGCTATTGGCAGTCTCGAGAATCTGAAGAGCCTCCAATTGCCTCGAGGTCGCGGGACTCAGAATGTTAAAGAAGAAGGTTGGCTCTGCAGTCTCCTCTGTCCTGTCATTCAACAAGGCGCTGAGGTCGGCAATGGGCTCCCACTCGGGCATTGTCATGATGAGGTGTCCCATGACCCGGAGATACTCTCGTCGAGCAGTGTCGGAGGGTTCGCGGGCTCCGACATAGAGAGCAGGGAGGATGACGTCTCGCAGGTAAGTGTCGAACTTCTCCTTCGAGGCATCAACTGTGCAAGCGGCCACGTCTCGGATGAATCGTCGAATTCCATCGGCCGAGTTTGATGAGAGGATTCCAAACTCTTCGTCATCTCGAATATGGAAAATCAGGTTGTGAAGTAGAGGAAGCCATTGCTTCGGAGTGAGAGGGACCTCCCGGTCACTTGAAATGGCACTGAAGGCGGCAAGACGTTTGTCGTAATCTGGCTCCTCAACCCGACCCGACTTGAAAGAATTGAGGGCTTCGCAGAGATTGGCGACTTCCACAAGATCACTGTCTTTCTCAGAGAGAGCCAGCAACGCCCTTGACAGGGACTGTCGGTTCTCCTGATCCCTGAAGTAGCTGTAGAGAGACGAAACAGTATCGTACACGTCGTCAAGGAGTGATCGGTCCTCAGTAGCATTGGAACGTGTGACGTATTGTTCGACAATGAGAAGGATTCTGCCCTTGAGCTTGGGGCTGACTCGTCGTGGGGGTTGGTTCAGGAGGAAGATGGAAATCTTGATCACAGACTGAATGTCCTTGGGATCCTGAACAACCGGCGCTAAAGACAGGATGGTCTCCACACAAGCTTCCAACAGGTCATTGCTGAGGCCGGACATGTCCAGAACGGTTGTGATCTGGGCTAGGATCGCCGCGGCATTCGTGTCAAGGAGCTCCGCCTTGATCACCTCGTTGTACTCCGACTCCTGAGCTGGCGCGGTGGCAAGCTTCACTAGGTTACGAATGATGGCTAGAACGTGAATCTTGACCTCGTCCTTGCCCTTGGTTGAGATGGTCTCAATGACCTTGGGAAGAACTCCGTCCGGAAGAACCTTATCGTATGGCGCGAGGAAGAGAGCAACACGAGGAAGAACTGACCAGGTTGAGAAGAGCTGCAGCATACCCGACACTCCCTGTGTCGTCTCGACAGGTAGATTGTCCAGTCTTGGAACAACGACCTCTTCAATGATGATGTCTTGGTAAGGCGCCCATTGGAAAGATTGAGCATTCTGGAAAAGGGCATTCAGACATTTCAGACCAGTCGAACGGATCACCCTGAGAAGAGAATGTGTGCTGGCCTTCTCCTCTTCCTCCTCGCCAGGGGGGTTTTCCGGGTCCGCGCCATGTCCGCTCAATTGTCGACAGGCGAAAACAAGGCAGTAAAGAACCGCGTTGAGGAGGGTTTCGACATAGGGCGTAGCGTTGGTTCCAAGCTCGGAGATGACGGAGGAAATCATGTTGAGGAAACCCATTTGCTTTCGAACGGGGAGCAGAGGTTCGTCAAATATCTTCTTGGATGCGCCGACGACCTTGACATCCTTCAACTTGCCCGTGGCGATGTCCAAAAAGCTGCCCATATCCTCAACACTGAGATTTCGCAGGACAGCAAGCCTGGTTGCGTGTAGTCCATGTCGACCACTAGCCGCGCCCTTCTTGGAGATGGTTCGACCATAGAGTAATCGAAGGAGAACAGGCATCAACTCGGATCGGTGTTCCGACTTGATGGCACTATCGTCCTGAAGGAAGACAGTAAGCTCGTTCTTGAACCGAGCTTCGTCAAGGAGAAACTCGAGGTTTTCTTGGTAGGTCTTGATGGCCTCCTGCTTCCACGCAAGGATAGCCTTGAGAGTGACCTTCTGAACTTCAACATCACCATTCTCCATCAGCTGAAGAAGTGCAGCATAGACTTCTTCGTGTTGGTACAGGACTCGAGGATTGATAAACTGCGAAAAGACACCAACCATGGCTTTGCGATCCGCAAGAGACCAAGTTGCGCCTTCAGAGGTATCTTGCTCATCAGCTGAGTCAGGGGTTCGATCATCGTCACCCGCCCATGCAAGGAAGTGTGGAACAAGGTGACGAGATCTTCTCTCTGCAATAGCAGGGATCGCGTTGAACACCTTGAGTGCGCGGGATCTGGAATTACCAGCCGCAATCTCTGCTGTCCGTTGCTTCTCATCGAAACTCTGTAGCATCAAATCATCCGGGCGGTCAATGGCCTCCTCCACTTCATCTGCAACCTCCCCAAGCCGGCGCACTGCGGTGCATTCAAAGTCGGAAACAAAGGTTGGGCCTGAAGAGTGGGTTTCCGGCTGCGAAGGACCCCAGCGAGCCGAAGGAACCTTAAGCCAGCGGAACGCAACCTCACAGACTGCTTCCTCTCCAGCCTTGGTCTGGGTGATTTGCTTCATCGTCTCCACGGCATCATCCCACACAGGTGAGAGCTTGACCGTCAACATACCGAACAGGAAAGACGGAACTGCTTGCTGTAGCCACGACTTGTCCTCAAATGAAGCGTAATTCTGGCCCAGCTTGCGAAGGTGCATAGCAATTGTTCTCGTGTGTGCGAGGCCCAGGGGAGTCTGCTCAACTTCGATCATAGTGTCAACGCTGTCGAAGCCATCTGTAATCGGGTTGAGTGTCTTGAGCAATTCCAAAGATGCTAGGCGAATTTCGTGGGATGGGGAGCTCAGGTTTTCAATCAGTGACTTGATAACTGGATCCTCTTCACTTGTCGAACTATCACTGCTTGTGCTGCCTTGTCTCTCGGCCGTCTCTTTGCTTCGGAGAATCTCCTCGTAGGCAAGATATGCGTGCAAGAAGCCAATAGACTGTGCGAAGCGTGGTACGGCAGCTCGCAGCAGAGGGCTCAAGGCAATGTCGACAGACCCAGCGGCCTTGCTCATACGAAGGTATGCGTGGAATCCTTGACCAACGATAAAGTGAACCTCATCAGATGCAAGAGAGGATGAAGGTCGCAGAGCTAATTTGAGTTTCCGGAGTAGGAGTTCGGCGATGCGAGCGTTTGTTGATGGATGAACCGTGGTCAACTCAAGAATTCGGAGCAGTGCAGAGTACTTTGGCAAGCACCTATCCCTCCAGACCTGAGGATCCTTGTTGTAAGGTCCCCTCTCAGGGAAAGGCGAGATTTCCAAGCGCTCAAACTTGGAAACGATCTGATCCTGCCAGGCTTGTGGCATTCTGCAGCTGTCCTTTTCGCCGGCTGCCGGAAAAGCGCGGTTCTCGATCATCTTGGGCAACAAAATGCATAACATGTCCTCATTAGGACCTTCAGACCAGTGATTGGCAATAAACCTAACGCAATTAGTTCTGAGATTCAAGACAGGAATAGGGGAGCTTACTTCTGGAAATCGTTCCGGAACAGACTTCCAAAACGTTGAGCATCCAGCTCGCAAAAGTACGAGCAGAAAGGGATGAACCATTTCATGAACGGCTCCCGGCTCAGGGATTGTGTAAGAGAAACAATATGGGGTATTAAAGCGTCGATCGGCGCGTGATGCCATACAATGGCGATGTTGACAATAACAGACTTCCACACAACACTCTCGGCATCCTTCGGCACCTCGAGCGCCGCTTTGGTAATATTCGACAGCATCTCGACAAAGTTGCGGATAAGAGGAGCCCAGTCGGTCAGTCGGTATCCCTTTCGAACGCCAGCCAGGGTGCCATAGATCCTGAGTAGAGGAATTGATTGCCACTGACGATCAGCCGCGGAAACGCGCTCCATGTTTGCTTGGATCGACTGATGAACTCCCTCAGCGAACTCTCCAAAAGTGTCGACAGTCGCATGGTGAATCACACTGGTCAGAACACCACAGACGACATCGGTCCAAATAGTCTCCTCTGCGAGGGAACGCTCCTCCTCAGGAATAGCATCGACAAGAGCGGCAAAAATCGTTGGGCCAGTCGAGTGAATAATGTTGTCTGTCCCCTTGATGGCCTCGGCGAACATGGTCATCAATCCGTCCTTGTAGAGGGTGAACTGACGGTCAGACTTGATGCTGATGAGATCATCCCGTGCACATTCAACCAAGCGCTTGAGAGCTGTTTCGCGGTGTGACGGCGCGGCGGCCTTCTTTACCAGGAAGCTCAGGGCTTCAGCGGCGAATCGGGCGATATGAGGAGGATGTCGTGACTTTCCGAGCAGAGGCGCCATGACCTTGAATGTCGGTCGCAGGTCCGGGACGAGCAGCTTGGAGAGGTACTTGAACAAAAAGGCGAGGGAGCCAAATGTCCACTCAATGACCTCGACAGGCTGAGGTTTGGCGGCGATTGCCACCATTAAATCCAAACTCCTCCCATAATGTTTCTCGAATCGAACTCCCAGGTCGTGTGAAAATGCTGTAAGGAGATCCAGAAGAGGCTCCAGAGCTTCCTTGTCTTGGCCCGAAATGAAATCGGCCAAAAGGTCCATTATCCGCTGCTCGAAGTGCAGGAGCTGAGGAAGGCTCTCGCACAGCGGATACACCTTCGTCTTGAAGGCGGAGAAGGGCTTCGAGACATTGAGCTCTCCCCATTTCTGCAGCCCAGTCTGGAAGTACGATGTCGATGTCGAAAGGTCTTCGGTCTCGAGGTCATGGCGTCGAACTTTTCGCAACGGCTGTAGGGAACTGAACTTGGAGATCTTGGTGCTAAAAGACTCCCATCGATGGTTCTTCTGGTGCGGTGTCAGATTCTTGTTCTTTCGCACCTTGGCGATGCGCCCGGAGGAGTTGGACGGCATCTTGGCGGTGTTGCACGCCGAGAAAAAAAAAAAAAAAAAGAGATTTGCAGAGTGCGATCCAAGGTCCAAGTTTCGCTGCGAGAAGAGCTTCACCGCGATGGGACTCCCCGCCAAAATTTCCTAACTTTTTTCAACGGTAGATCCGCGGCAAAACCGATAAGGCGGCGCTAGCGCGAAATGCCCCACTCTGACCAATCAAGACCGCGCCGCAAACTCTTATCTTTAAACGCGCCTAGGCACTTTCATCATCGCACCTACAGCTCCAGCTTTGATCCGTTCTCTCTTGATCGCGTGAGAAGCCAAGAGGTCCTCACCACACAACAGCCAAGATGGCGGCACCAAAGATGTATGTATAACTCTACTGCTTAATAGCGACCAAGACTGACATTTGCCTATTTAGTATCGTCTTGGGCGGCCTCAATGGCCAGCTTGAAACCGCCTTCAAGAAGCTCGCAACGCTGCATTCCAAGAACAACTTCTCCATGGCTATCCTCACCGGCGATGTGTTTGGCCCCGACGACGACGATGCCGTTTCTGCGCTATTGAATGGAACCCTGGAAGTTCCCCTACCAACCTATTTCACCATTGGTAGCAACCCTCTGCCCCCGCGCGTCATAGCCAAGGTCGAGGCCGAGGAGGACATTTGCCCAAACCTCCACTTCTTGGGCAAGCGCAGCATCACCAAGACATCTGACGGCGTGCGCATCGTCGCCTTGGGCGGCCAGCTTGATACAAACATCGTTGCGGGCCAGTCAAAGGAGCAGCACCTGCCCCTCCACACCGTCGATGATGCGAACAGCCTGCGCGGCGCCAACAGCGCTGATATTCTCTTGACCTCGATGTGGCCCGCGGGCATATGGACCGGCTCGCAGGTTGCTCTCGATCCCACAAACCAGGCCTCCGTAGCTGTTTCGGAGCCCATCGCTCAGCTATGTGCTGCTCTCAAGCCTCGATACCATCTATCCGCCTCACCAGGCAACTTCTTCTACGAACGCGAGCCCTTTGTGCACCCTACCAAAGAGGAATCCGAAAATCCTGTCGTCACGCGATTTATTTCAATGGCGCCGTACGGTAATGACGCCAAGGCGAAGGCCATGTATGCTTTCAGTCTCAACAAGGCTGATGTTGCTATTCCCACGGGCGCTACGGCTTCGCCATTCAACGCCCCCAAGAAGCGCCCAGCGAAAGACGACTCCTACAGCAGATATGGCCGCGATGATCGTGACCGAGGCTATCGTGGTCGACAGAAACATCGCCATCGTTCTCCTCCACCTGGTCCCGACAGATGCTACTTCTGTCTCTCCAACCCTAACCTCGCTGTTCACATGTGCTGCAGCATCGGCAATGATGCCTACGTCTCAACTGCCAAGGGCCCTCTCCCTACCTCTTCCACCTTTGCTGAGCAAGGCCTCTCTTTTCCAGGACACTTGATCATCGTCCCGCTTCCGCACAACCCCACGATTCCCAGCATTGGCTCCGTCTCGGATCCAGAGGGTGACGCTGTAAAGGTCTACAATGAGATGACGCGCTTCCGTGAGGCCATTCAGGCCATGATTGCCACCAAGAGCTCCCATAAGCTCGGCGTTGTCACATGGGAGATTAGCCGTGAGCGCAACGTTCACCTCATCTGGCAACTCCTTCCGCTACCCGCCGACCTCATCTACAAAGACGTCGCCGAAGCCGCGTTCCGCGTTGAGGCCGAGAACCAGTCTTATCCAGCCTTCACCACTCGCGACCTCACCCTCGCGCAGCAGGCCGAGTCAGGGGGAGACTTCTTCCGTGTGTGGCTTTGGGCAGACGACGGCGAGGACCGCATTAAGGGTAAAGCCCTCGTCATGCCACTGCCCTCTGACATGCGCTTCGATCTGCAGTTTGGCCGCCGGGTTGTGGCCAAGCTCCTGGGGCTCGAGGACCGCATCATCTGGAAAGACTGTGAGCAGACGGTCGAAGAGGAGACACAGGATGTAGAGGCTTTCAGGGAGGCGTTCAAGGAATGGGATTTTGCTGCTTGATACCCCTGAATGGAGCTGTGCGTATATATATCGGCGGCAGCAGATGCATGGGCGGCGTTCAAAAGGGTGGGTTTGGGATTTTTCATGGGCTATTTCCTGGGTCGAAACATCGTTCGGAACATCGAGATGGTATCTAGCAACAGATAGAGCGGCCGTCGTCTAATGCGGGTTAGAGTCAGTCGGCCTTGATAGAACCAAGATGCAAACAAAGACAACTCAACCATGTGCCACTTGACCTGATGTAATTTAACCTTATGAAACAACGTGGCCGTGTCACTTGACTCTAAGCAATTCGAAACCAACATGTCGCGCAAGGTTTGTCGCACAACTCGCACGATAGTCTCAACTCGCTTACCACAACCACCAATCACAGTAGAGAACCAGCAAGTTTAACTTTAACTGTTTTCCCTCAATTGTAGGTATCTACTAGCCAGGGGAACCCCCCTTGGGCAACGTAATGTACAACCAGCAAAAACCACATCTTTCGCCAGCCATGGAACGTTTTTCCACGCCTCCTGTCCAGCTAGTCCTACAGAAAAGTACAGCAGTAACAATCTCTCTTGGTACCGCAAAACCAGAGGGGCCCGGGATTTGAGAACAAAAAAAAAGATACAAGGTCCAGGCCTGAGGGTTTGTTTGTAATTGGTTCCATCTTCCCTATTTTCTCTCCTGGGAAGGGATATCTGAATATGTATGTTGAACAAAAAAGAAGTTGGTTAAAAAACCGGTCCCGTCTTGTCAGGTTGGGGGGGTATAGGTGCGACAATATGCGCAGACGGGGGTGTTGGTGGGTATCCGGAAGAGGAGGATACTGGTATCAAAAGACTGTCGAATAAAAAGTACTGAATGGCAGATGCGACTCTTGTTGTGTCAGGCCACCTTGGCCTTCTGTAGGTTTTCTTCTCTTGGTATTCCCAAGGGGGTTCAAGGGGGAACCACGGGTAGGGAAGAAACCGAGACATCCGGTGTCGAAATGTCTATTGCGAGCAGCGCCACAGTCGCAAGGGAGATGATACTCCCGCGACATGTCTCAGGAACCAAACGCAGATCGGATCGAAAAAAAAAAAACCGCCAAGAACAAATGCATGTCGAGTAGCAAAAAAGAAGAATAATAACGCGCACGCCCAAATGCTGAGGGGGTTGGCTCCCATGTGTGTGAATGAGGTTCCATCAATGGACCAGGTACGTAAAAACGTGTAAATGTCGAAAAAAAAACCATGAACCGGTCTGTGATGCATAAAACGTGGAAAAAAGGAAATCAATCGATGAGTGAGAACTCGCGCCGTGATCTATAAGCGAAAAAGTCGTTGCGGTCGTGGTGGTGCTATGAGCATGAGACGGATTAGGAGTGTGAGAATTAGTTGCAGAGCGAGGGTTGTCGAGCATGACCAAGGCAAGTATTATGGGAATCATATCGCCAAGGTCCAATGGTACAATGGATTCATCGAATGGAGGAGGTTGTGTGAGGAATCCGCTTAGCAACGTTGTCGGAATGAGGAGAGATAGATGCGGATGACCATAGACCTGAAAGAGCAGACTCGGTGAGACCAGCACCGATGGAGTCGGACTCTACCACGAGCAAGCAGACAAAGTCGGGAAGATCGACGTGTCTAGTATGAGGCCATACGACGAGTATGTGATCTCTCCCCGAGGATGGGGGAGTTGCCAATCATGGCAATGGGAGGGTGTAGATATCGTGATGAAGGTCGGCTAGGAGCAGTCGGTGACTCGTCAACGCAAGGTCCACGCTGGCCAAAGGCGAAGGTCGCGGCACGACTGAGGCCCTTGCGAGACTTTAGTCGACCCATCTCGCGCTCGCAGGTGCGCTGGTGGTTTTCATCCGACATCTCAACGTATTCTTGGGGGTAGCACCGGCCTCGGTGCTCGGCAAAGAATCCGGAATATCCACCATCCAGGATGTAGACTTCAGGATATGTAAGCTTAGGATATGACTCTGCATTCACGGTGCGATCCTCGGATCGGACATGGCGAGCCATAAGGGGAGCCCGGTGTGCCGAGTATTCGCAGTGGAAGATGAGGAGGACACGTCCACTCATAGGAGTCTCGAAGAGCTGGCGGGTAAGGAGGTCCTTGTCATTGTAGTTGACGGCGCCATCGATGTGGCCACCATCATACTCGTACTCAAAACGGCAATCGATCACCATCTTCTGGTCAAAGTGCTCACAGTACTTTCCGTCCAAGACGTCCACGAGAGTTTCCCTGGTAATACGGGGGATTTGGTCGGTAGGATCCTCAGTAAGGAAATGGGGGAGGGCGGGCTCCTGGGCCTCCTCAACATCCATAACCGATTGTAGTGCAGACGAGGTGCTCTCCTCGCCCTCAGACTTCTTCATGATGTCAGCGGGATGCTCGAACATGCTTAGTGACCGGCGGAACTGCTTTCGGTTTCTGAGAAAGGGGTTGGATTGCCGGCGAGAGTGGCAGTTCATGGGCGAACCATTGCGAGCAGCGTTGAAGTTGAGGAACTGGGGTCGCACACGGGAGAGAGGGAGGCCGGGGCAGGGGCTGTTGGCAGAGGCAGGTCGTCGCTCTTGAGGTGGTGATGTTGACTCGAAGCATTCACTAAGGGAGAGGTTGGAGCTGGTGTGGTTGAGACGAGAGCCTGCACCGAAGCGGAAAGGGGGAAGTTCGCTGTCACCTTGTGACCGACTAGGCACTGCTGTCGTGCTGAGACCCTTCATTCGTGTGAGAGAAGGTCTCCGCGGCACAGCTATCCTGCGGCTAGGAAGGACGTCAGTATGGATACCCTCAGGAATGTGCCAATATGGGACTGACTCAGCCACGATGTGCTTCGGCGGTTCCAGAGAAGACTGCCGTGAGATGGGAGCGGGTGAGTCGAGCATCATTTCGTCGTCAGCGGCTGGAGTTGACCCAGGCGTCGGAGAAGTGATCTCAAACTGTGTGAAGAAGGGTGCCTTGTGAGGTAGAGGCGAAACCTCCATGAGCTCGGTCAGGGGCGCGGGCGACGAGGAGGGCAACGGAGGAGTCGTGACTGCTTCAACAATTAGTCACCTGGGTCCCTCAGCTTGAAGGTATGGACCCATTGGGCTTCTCACCTCGACCTTCCATGCCTCCCATCATGCCGGCAGTGAAGAGGGCCCGTCTCGGAGTGGGGAATTGAGGACTGCTTGGGACGTTAACCAAAGACACTTGGCCCCGAGTACCAGGGACGCAACGAACCTCGAGTCATTGTCAAGACGAAAGTTCTGGGACAAGTCAGCAGCCAGACTCGCAGCAGGCGAGGAGCCCCGTACGTCCTTGACGTTGAAGTAGTCGGCAGTCTTGTGCAATTGCTCGCGCAGGCTCATTGTAGCAGAGGTGACCGAAGCGGTCGAGTAGTGAGGGTGTCCACGGAACACATCGCGGCTGCCCCATCCGGGAACGGGCATCGGGCGGTGCAGAGCCGCAAGGGGAGAGGAAGCCTCCATGGTCGAGAAGGTAGGCGGGTAGCAGGGGACGATTCGAAGGAACTCGAGTTGGGTCGAGCTCTGCCGAAGCACGCCAGCTATCGGTAGGTATTCGGTATCAACGACACGGCGATGGAAGATGCAAGAGGATGTGTCTGCAGTAAGTCAATGCTGCAGCAACTCCTCTATCAAGATACTATCGAATGAGTGTCTGAGCAAATCCCTTGCAAGTGTCGTCCGTCTTGAGGTCGACTCGTGGCCAGGGAGTGGTCTGGTAAGAGATTGGCTCGTAGCGGGGTCGGTGTCGACGTCGTTTGTCGTTATAATCGTTCGAAGGACATTTGAGGACGTGACTAGCGAGTGTCGACGCAATCGTGGATTTCGTGAGAGACAGTCGTTACGAAGCAAGTCAACACGAGAGAGCCGGGAGATAAGGCCCAGTCTCTGAGTTGGACGAGATTGTGAGGAGAGTTGGACTTCTAGAGCGTGGGCATCTAGAACTAGACCAAGTGCCAAAGTGACCGGGGGGTCGCTAGGTGCGTTGCTGGGCGGATGGCGGAGGACCAAACGCGCACACGGCAGAGGCAGAAATTGTACGCACAGGACCAGGCAGAGACAGATGCAATGCAGCGGTTCTCAGCCAGGTACCAAGACCTTGATTCCACCCAAGGACAAGACAAAAAAAGATGACGGAGAAAATAGCCCTCTAACTCTTGGTTCTGCCTTCCTTCTTGTTCTGTCTTTCGTCTCGTCTTGGGACCACGGTAGAATTGTTCGGCCGGGTTCTTAATTAGTGACGAGGCGTTGCCCGAAGTACAGTGATTGATGTAGAGGAACGAGTGGAGTGGTTGGAGTTGGATGGATGATGACCAGAGGTCGACGACGACGGGATGGGTGGGAAGGGGGAGCAAGGCAAAGATCTGGATGCGGGAGCAGAAGCCTTTTCAATGGCCGTCTCAAGAAGACCCAGTCACCCAAGCCCAGGCAAGCCTGGGATGGAGTTTTTTCAGGCGATCCCAGGTTGTTAGGGGTGATTTGGGAGCTTGCTGGGGCCCTGGGGGTCGCTGGGGAGCGCCGACTTACAGTGGAGTGCAGAGGGTGGTTCAGTGGACGCTCCAGGGGGTGTGTAAACTCCAAGCCTCCGACCGGAGGAGGGTGTGTGGAGGGCGTGCAACTTTACGTGCCGTGCCATGGCTCCTCGACAGCATTTTACCCACAAGGCACAAGGCACGGCCAGGGCCTTGCTGCAGGACGCCGTGAAGCAATCACAGCGCACGCCGGTCCTCCTCAGCCAGCCCGCCGCCCACCCGCGAGGGCCGCTGTCGCCGCTGAATGGACGTCGCCCCGGAGGCCAGCGCGCGGTTGCTCAGCGGAGGTGGGGACGTCACCTTGGGGGGAACCTTGCTCGGGCGCTTAGCGGCCACGCACTAAGCTTCCAGCGGACAAGGTCCCCAGCTGCTAGTTAGCTTAGCAACTGGCAAGAAACCAGGCCGAGGAGGAGCTATGCCAACTGCGATGAGAGAGGTCTGTTCCTTGGATTGGATCCAGTGCTGTGCAGCCGAGTGTGGGTGTTTTGCATTAACTGCCCGGGCTGGGCTCGGTATTCCATTCCCTCGTGCTTGTGCTTGAGGTGCTTTACCTTAAGCTTAGGTAGGCGTCAGTTGTCTAGACTTGCAAGTGCAAGAGCTATCCAGACTGGAGCTGTCCCATTCCCCAGCAGCTTCTAGAGCTTCAGCCCACTTTTTCGTCCACGGATGCACAGGCACAAACGTCAGGTTCGCATAAAGAATACCACCCACACTGGCTGGTAAGAATACATGGGCCAGTCTCATCTTTGGCTCTGCTTGTCATTGAGAGGATAATCAAGATCCCAGGCTGGTTTCGAGAAATCAAGTTGCAAGCGTGCAAGGCCACTGTTTGGGCTACTCTTCAGATCTTGCATCATCATCATGGCTCATGGAACTCAGCGACCGCTTCTGGCAAGACTGGGTTGCATCAATTATGGCCGCCGACCGACCGTCCAGTGTATTTCTCCCTCCCGCTGCACTGGCTGGCATTGGCATTGGCATGCCATGCCATGCCCACCCCAGACAGCCTTGCTCACACACGCACTCACTCACTCACTCACACGCTCATCCACATCCACATCTCACACACTGGTCCCAATGCGTCTCTATGCCATGCACCGACCACCTGGGTTACATCATCGCGTCCAGGGCAAGAGGCGGTGAGGGCGTCAACATATACAACCCATGCATGACCTGAGATGCGTCCTCTCCCGTCCCGCGATAATCAACGGTCGATTCCAGTCCCTGGTTGGCGTCGGCCGAGTAACATATGCAAGAAGCAAGAGATATGAAGACTGGCAGAAGACAACAAAGGGAGCACAGCACGCTCGAGTCAACCGTGCGTGCATGCGTCTGTCCATCGTCGGTCGGTCCACGTATCGAGGGACAAAGAAAACGGGCCTGCAGGAAAATACAGAGCCACAGGACTCGATCTCAAGCCATCAATACACGCCACAAGACACAAAGCTTCAATTGGGCTTTGTCTGGCCCTCGACTCAGCACTATTCCGGTCGGATCTGAGTTGTAGATGCTGTGGCTTGGTGCAGCTTCCGTGTCTAGTTTCATTCAATTCACCGTTTCTCCGGGATTGGATCATGGACTCGACAACAAAGCCCCATCTCGTCACGTCAGTCGTATCCTTTGTCGCCCAGCCAGACATTCGAGATGGGGGGCGTTTCCATGTGTAACGATCCAGCAACTCGGGGCCGGCTACCGCTGCTTAGTGAACGCCTTTGTCTATCAAGCTCGACGCTCGTTCGACCATGCAGGCTGCCACAGGCCCGGAACGGCGACATGCCTCCGCGACCTGGTTGAGACAGCGACGGTTGAGTCGCAGAGGTCTAAGTCCGGCGTCGGGGCTCTCTCGTCACTGTCGTCGGGGCAAAACGAGACAGGTAGAGTGATTGTGAGTCGACTGTGCGGCTTCATCTCGTCCAAACAGAAGAGCCGCCCTGCACAAGCCTCCGCCTACGTCTCCCGAATCTCCCTCCCTTGAATGCGATTGTGGTCCTTCGCTAGCGAGTCCTCTTTGTCCTCGGCGGGGGTCGCCTTTGTCTCTTTCGTCTGGTCCCTTGCTTAGAGGCTCCAGAAGTCTCCAGTTCAAATGTCAAAATGTCTCCCTCTGGTGGACGGACGGGCCTCTATCCTGCGCTAGGAATAGCACAGCACAAATCGGTGTCAGTGTCAGTGCAAGCATTCCCATGCCCACACCCGCCCATCTAGCACTGCCAATCGTGCTATCCCGGGGGTCTTTGTGCCTCGAGCGCCCCAGGAATGACGTTAACCACCCGGCCGTTCGCCTGGGATCTTGGCTACCTACGAGCGAGCGACGACCAAGGAAAAACCGGTTCTTGGAAACACTGCCTCGGATGGAACAGTTCATGCTCCTTTGACGGCCCCTTCCCCCCGGCCGACCAACCTTGAGATACTTGTGCCTGAATCCGCCCTGGCTCTCTCATGTGCGCTGTGTTTCAATTGCCAGGCCCTTGCTCCAGCTAGGCAAGCTCCTCGGCGTCTCTCGGATGCCCCCGTCATGTACGGACCAGCCAGGGCCCTGCTGAAGTCTGAAGCCGCCGGCGCCCGTGTAACCTTTCACGAGGTCATTCTCCCCAGGTCTCGGCCTCGTCGCTGAACGAGCATATCCCCGGCAGAAGAGAAACCTTCTCAAATGTCCCAAGCCTCTTCCAATGCAGACGCTGTGGCGAGCAAGGAGAAACCATCAAAACGGCTTCTCGCACGCTGAGTCGCTGAGCCAGCGATGGAGCCGTCGCAGCAGAAAATCCAGGGTCCCTCCTCTGCTTTGTCTCAGACAAATCACACCAGGGCTCAGAAACAGAACAACGGGTTCCACACCCAGCAACAACGAATGACAGTGGTAGATTGGCGATTTGGATCAAGCCAATGTCGACAGAGAGTGACTCCGAATAGGCGCGGTGATGCTCAATCCGGCGAAAGCTTGGCGATCGAGGTCAGAGCCTACGGAGCTTTTCTCGACTCATAGAGAGACAACGAACCATTGTGCCTCGAATATTCACAGACGGGATACCACTTGACTCGACAATTGACACTGACACGGCTGACGCGACGCCTGCCAGAATCGCAGGTCCAGCGGTTGTGCAAGGTTACCATCATCCATGATACCTACTGTAGTTGCTCGGTTGGTAGCAAGATCCAACCCATGTCTAGCTCGATGCTAGTGTCCATAGAGAGCAGTTGGAAACGGCATCGCAACAGGGAACAACGAGCAGATAGCAGCTGGGCAAGGTGAAAAGGAGGGGGCGTGTGAGCTATTGTTAGCTGTAGTTCGCTGCGCGTACGCGAGCAGTTCATGCTCGCAAGACGCAAACTCAGCCCATTTGCAGCGCAATTGCTTCAGGTTTTTTTGTGTTCCCCCATGCTCAGTCCATCAGGCACAGAACTCCCTTCAACTTCCGAGATCCAATTGCCTTGCAGGCTGCGGGATCCCTCCCAAGGCTGAGAATGCGGTTCGCAGATCACCCCAGACACTAGGTCTAATTACTCGACCGCCTGCCTCTCGCTTGAGCAATTGCTCCGTACGGACAAGATACGCAGATGCGCGCGCAAGAGACAAGAGACGATCAAAATGTGATTCGGATGCTGCAGAAAAGAGGAACACAAGGGCGGCTTCCAGACTTTCCATGGCTGGCATTTGACTCTCCCCAATGTCCGACCCCACGTGCGCATGACGGGTGTAGGAATGCAGACATGGTGAGACTCTGGTGAACAAAAGCCAAGCTCGAAAATGGATGGATGGACGGATGGCTTACTCTCCCGGCCACCTATTTTTTTTTTTTGACAACCGCAGATCGACAGTATCATGTCGCCAAATGTCATGCCTTGCAGACCCCAGGAAAAGTCTCCAATGCTACCTACCAAGCTGGGAATCCCAAATCCCAGGCGTGGCCAGATACGGCACCGAGGGAGAGGCAAGCAGGCAAGGTAAAAGCAGGCTATGTCGCGCCGTGGCGCCGAGATTGGGATGCCGTCAAGTCAAGCCGTCAATAGCAGGCGTCATTCGCTGCGGGGTGTCCGGTGCCAAGGATGGCATTATCTTTAAACCTGATAGAAGCTGGCAGCCTCTATCATGAGAAGCCTCCAATGACAGAGTGTTGCGCGCTGGTATTAACGAACTTGGGGTTTGCTGATCATCTCATCGCGCCAACCCCCCGCCCTCATCCTTGCTCTCTACCCTACTCTGAGACGAGCTCCAGGGGAAGCTTACGTCTTTTGCTCTTTCTTCATTCAGCCGGGCGCTTGCTGTGTCGAGTCGAGTTGAGCGCATTGATGTCCTCGGCCTTGTCAAGCCGAAGGAGCTCTGAACCTCGAGTTGGAGGTGGACGGGGCGTTTTTTTTCGATGGGGTCGATCGTGGATCTCTTTTTTTAGGGACCCTCCGGGTCAGATGAGATCGGCCTTGTCTCGTTGTTTGTTTTTGCCGGTTTCTCTTGGTTCTATATTTGAAGGGAGCTTTCTTTAAACGGTGAATAGGTCAGTTGTTGATCTGGTTGGTGAGTTCTTTGTTGGGAACTGCCCAGTCTTTGTCTCCAATGGATGGATGTAAGCTCTCTCCCTTGACATGGCGGTCTATCAATCAGTCATCCGGCACAAAGGGAATTGACTTTTTTTGTGACATCCGTCCATTCATCAACTCCATGAATGGGTCCTCGTGAGGAAGAAGAAAAAAAGCTCTGGCCGCTCAGCACCACCAACTGCCGGCAATCGCCTGTTCAGCCCCTCCTCTCGAAACAAGAAGCTTCCCCCAAGCTATCGACTTTAGTCCTTTCTGTCTGTCCATTTGTCTGGCACAGCCTCCGCCGCGCGTGCTGATGCTATCGCTGACACTGCAGCAACACCATCTCGGAAGCTTCTTGGGAACCGGGGTCCTCCCCTGTTCGCCGAGTTCCCAAGGTGCATCTAGCCCTAGACAGGTTGGAGGGATGGGGTTCGCATGGGGGTGGAAAAGGAAAAATAACTGGAGTTCCCAGCTTGCTCTGGCCGCACCGCGTCGGGATGGATGAATGTATTTGGTAAAGTCAAGTGCTCTATCTCATTAATTAAAATATCGGTCTTTGAAGTAGTCAATCGCAAAGATGACATGTCTTTAAGTTGTGTCTCTGATTTTGAAGCTTCAAAGACATTAAATCCAGCGCGTGGAAAAAAAGTCGCGACAGGTTGGATTGACTGATTTGTTTACTTCCTACCCTTTTTGGCCGTGAACCCGAGCCAGATTTAGCTGCATCATTCGTGCCTGGGAGCTGCAGGAAAGGGCTCCGTCCTTGTGACTTGGGATTGCGACGAGTCAGCGGCCGCCGTTTTGAATGGTGTGCCCGGGCTGAGGCTTGCATTCGATTGTCAGCATCAGCATCAGCATCAGCAATTCAACCCCAAGAAACACGAGACCTGCACCGGATTCTATGCAAGCCCATCGGTTTCAAACAAGGAGCTCGGTCCATTGCTTTTTGTGCTGTTGGTGCTTGCCATGGCTAAATTGCCCTGTAGATATTACGGATGGGACCCCGTCCAAGACGATCAAGGGCTCCATCTTTGTTCCCATGTTCCGCACAGAGAGCCTGAGCAGTCAATGCTCAATGCTTCAATTGTTGCAAGTGGATTGGTTGAATCGTTCTTTTCTCGCTTCTTTCCACCTTCAGCCCTTTTTCTGCGTCTGCGTACGGCGTCCAGTACAAATCTCGCTTCCTCTATTTGTGTGCATCTTTTCCTTTCTTCTGTTCTGAAGCTTTGGCGATAGCGGGGACCTGAACCTTTTCTTTCTTTCCAGGGTCCCCCCCACCTCAAAAAACCTCCACTCACTCAGAGAGTCGACGGCGTGTTCGTAGCGATATGGCTCCCCCATCAAGGATCCATGTTGCACACAACCTAGACATGCACTGGAGACACCTTCAGCAGCATTCGAACCACTGTGATCGGCCTAGTATTGCCAGACTCAGCCACGGCGGACTTGGTATTGAAACCAAAAGATCGCCAATCTCGATTTTGGCTTTGACCCAGCCTCGTCAATCAAGTAATTCCTGCTCGAGAATGCCCTCTTCCAAGGTCGGGGATTTTCCCAAATTGGATGCGCCTTGAACTCTTTTGGGGATCGGCCCTGGTTGATGGACACTATGAAGTACATACACGCCCGTCCATGGCATTGTCGGTGGAGCTGCACGCTGTGCAAGGTGCGACGGACGTGAGGGAGAGGCCTGGCAATGAATGCATCCATCCATGGCTGGCCTCGCATACGGATGGATACGGAGACCCAGTCGGCCGGCCGTCTAGACGGTTAACTGGGAGTGTGTGCTTTTTCGCTTGTGCTGTGTGTTATGCTGTATCGTCGATCCATCGCCTTTAATCCCGATCCCCCTACATGGCACCGTCTCAGCATTCGACGTCATTATTGACCATGTGCCGTCTTTCTTCTTATTAACGATCGTCATCGCTGCCGACTCCTGCTTCAACTCAACACGTTTTGCATTTGCATTAGGTAGACGGTCGCAAACGGTCCCCCGGTGATGCAATGCTGCCTCACGCCCGGCTCGACACGGTGCACTGCCGCTGGTCTCAGCCGAGCCGCATCACAAGCCCACCGCCCGGCATTGCACCTCAGTACCTACCTAGGTAGTTATGTACATAGCAACAGAAAAAGATGGGGAGGGGCTCCGTTTTGGCTCTTCTGAAGCGTGCACGGGGACGGTTAGAGTCTGGAGATGATGGGCCTCATAACGCTGCAAGCTTTCTTGTCTGTTGCTCCCTGCCCTGCCCTGTCCTGTCCTGCCCTGCCCTTCGCTGGCCAGTCAGCCCGTCGGACGAGCCGAGGCGGCGGCGTTGCTTAGGCTGCGCAGCATGTCCGCTCATCGGTCTGGCGGGGGGGAGAAGCAAGCTAGTAACTGTTTCCATGGGAGATTTACCCCCAGAGACGAATGATGTTGCAGAGGCCGGGTTCCACGGATGGTGGTGAGCTGCAGCCCAGCCCGCAATTGTCAGAGACGACATGCCACGGTCCAATAGCCTTGTCCAGAATCCCATCAAGCCGGTCAAAGTTCGCAGCTCGTCAGCTCGCCTTGGGAATCCATCCATCCATCCATTCAATCAATCCCTCACCTGCTGGGCTCCTCCTCCCAATGCGGGATGGACCGCTGCTTTTTTAGCTCCACCGCGTCACCCCTCCAAGACCGAGGGAAAAAAATAGAGGCTCACCATCCCTACCATCCACAGCGTCTCCTGACTATCAAGTGAGGGGTAAAAAATGCCCGCAGTGTGATGGTGTGATGCATTGTGCAGGATTCCGTTAGAGCAGGAGCCAGGGAAGAGCTGGAACTTTTCCGAATGCTCCTGTGCGGCGTTTGAAGCCATTGGGATGTGGTTCGTGGGGTAAACATTGACACCCGCTAAAATGACCAAAGTAAACAAGCGAGAGACGTGTCGCGTTCTTTTTTTTCTGGCGTCGGTAACCCAGTCAATTTCGCGTGATCACGTGCCCTTTGTTTCCCATCCCTTCCTTTCCCTCCCTTTTTTGGTTACTTTCCTTTTTTCGGTCCCGGCCACCGACCGGCCCCACATCGCCCCGGACCTCCGTCTCCGCCGGCCACCAACAACCGACCTAAGCAGTCCAAGACAAGAAACCAATCTACGATCCGTCTCTAGTTTTTCTTTGTCGGCAACGACATGTCAGATAGTCGGCGGCCGTGGCTTTCTGGTAGCTCGAGATATTTCGGCGCCTCTTCTCCCTTGGATCGCTTGGCGAAAGACGCCGTCGTGAATTGCTTTCTTTTTAATGACTTGTGATATTGTTTTTCTTTACCGACTATCTTTGTCTTTGGCCTGTCCCTGTCACCGCTCCAGGCCAGGCCATCCCCAGCTTCCGCCTCCTATAACTGTTTGTTGCTCGGGGGAGGGATCTGGAATTGCATATGCACGTGCCATCAAATCAACTTTGATTTCACCAACCAACCAACTGAACGGCCATCTCCATCGTCTGTGTGTCTGTGTCTATGATGAGCCGCAAAGACTTACTCATTTCCCCAGCGTGCCACGTCCGCCTCTAGAGTGAGGCTGCCGGCTCGAGACATGTCTTGCCACATGCCCGCATACCAGAGCTTCCGTGTACCTGGCTAAAATGGCCAAGATTTACGTCACTTGGCACGCACTTGACCTTATTCACGGCTGTTTAAAGTGTGACGGCGTGAATCCTGTCTTATCCATCATGTCCCGAAACGTCTACTTCAGCCTGCCACAATCAAGTCGGTTCGGCGAAAGAGTTGAGTAGTAGACCCAAGCTTGTCAACTTTATAATTGTGCAATCTCCCCGTATCTTGCCCGAATTCTGATCAACATTCTTGAGCGTGGCATGCATGCGCATGCTTTGCTCAGCATGCACAACGGTCCCGTGAAGCTGTCGGTCGCCGACCCACACAGCAATTAAACCAAACTGACAGCTTCTTAGTTATCCATTCCCTCTCTCGGCTTCGACATAACATCACATATCTCAACAACGAACATGGTCCTTGTGTCGTACGACCAGACGAACACGTAGCCAGCCTAGTGCACTGCAGTCAGGCTTGCGGCTGGCCGTTTCTGCGAGCACGGGCATGAAATCTGCCTGGCCGGGAAATGAGAGACCACCTCTCGTCCAAGACCACACACGCACACACGCAGCGCAGCGCATGTCCAAGCTTCTTCAAGTTCGCCTCCGACCCAAGACTGAGACCGCACGCACAAACAACCCTCAGGTGAGGTATGCGGGCGGACAGAGTCGGGCCTCTCTCGCCTATTCCATGCCGTGAGCACACCTCAGCCGCAGCAAGGTCCTGGCCCTGCGGATATGAAGCCATTCGGATCTTGTTCCCTCGTGGCATTTCCGCCGTGGGGTTGGTTGCCATCCGCCAAGATCAAAGCTCTGATGAAGGCGTTGAGAGCGGAGTCTCTAATTCGGGGTAGCTCAGGGTAGCTCCGAACAGCTACCTCAGGGTCCAGCAGCTAGCTCCGTCTCAGGTGTCTGTCTAGATGCCAAATGTTTTTCTCGGACGATGCGGGTGTTGCAATTGCAGAGCTTTGATTCGGGTCATGGCAGCTGCAGCTGCAGATGCAGACGCAGCCTGCGTGTGGTGTTTGCCGTGGTTGTCGGCTATGACCATGGGGCGTTGCGTAACTATGCATGTGCGTGGATGCATCTCTATGGATACAACGCAGTCAGTAAGTTGTGAGCCTCATCTTTGTGCACGCACGCACGCACGCACAACACAACTTGTTGATGCCCCGCTGGACCAGTCTCTTTAGTGTTGAACCTCGTTACTCAACGGTGACATGGGCAACAGCAACAGCAACAGCTCCGATGATTGCGCCGACTGGCCCTGTAATGTATCTAAACAAACATCGCCAACCGGAAGCACAGCGTGTAGTGGCCTGCAGGTTTCACGTCGTCCGGGTAGCATCAGGCAGCTCCAGCGTACAGATCCGGCTCCTCCGCCCCGCCCAAAGATGGAGAAAAACACGGCATTGAAGCCATCGAAACATGACCTTGCGATGGGATGCGTGTGTTTTTTTCTTTGCTTGAAACAGTGTTTCCTGATGCTGACGACCGCTAAACACGCGACTGAGCACCTAAGAAAAGGGTCGAAATCTATCCCAAACAGCAACCCTGTTCACGTAGCAACTTGACAAGTGACCTGATGAAACGCAACCTTGTTCCCCGCTCGCCGATGTAACATATAACCCCAGTGCCTGGGTCAATATTCATGCGTCGAGCTTATGTAGCAGCAGCGAAACTCTAGTCTTCCTATTGGTATTCAAGAGCCCGCAGTCAGGGGCGCTCGGGATGGGGAAGCAAAGACTTTTTTTTTTCTCTTTCACATGGTCTGGATTGGACAGTGGAGAAGCGAATGCGACTTGACCGGTGCAAAGAAGGTTTTTTTTGGAAAAGAGCCGCTCTCACCGCGGAAGAGGCCCGAGAGTGAATTATAGACTTGGGTTCCCATGCTGGCGGGACGAAGCTATCCAGCCTCGCTCGCCATGGCTATATGCAACTGCCAGGGAGCAGTTTTCCAGCCACAGGAGGCGAGATTAAAATATCAGTATCTATATAGGCAATTAAACATACATAGGGACCACAGGAATGAAGAATAGGAGACGGAAAAAATATCATTATTACAGATTGAAGTGCCTGACCCAAGTCCCATACCTAGTGACATCTCCAGTGACATAGGGTAAGGAGTAAACGCGGTGCAGGACTTCATAACAAAGGGCGTGTTTTTTCACTGGCTAACTGGGGCCGGAGTTGCAGTATAGTTCTGGGTTAGTTTGTGGGCTCTTTGTCTCTCGTTGCTGAGTTGACTGAGGCTCCATGGAATGCAGTTGACACCCACCATCCTGTGGGTAGAATAGACG
This sequence comes from Fusarium duplospermum, assembly GCA_003946985.1. Lineage (NCBI taxonomy): Eukaryota > Fungi > Ascomycota > Sordariomycetes > Hypocreales > Nectriaceae > Fusarium > Fusarium duplospermum. The sequence continues at coordinate 272,861 of NKCI01000023.1, read as the reverse complement.
AGCGCTGGCGGTGTGAAGTAAAGGAACGAACTAAAGCATGGAAGTGGGAATACAGGCTTTCACCGTAAAACCAGAAAAAAAAACCGCATGTAAAAAAAAAGGTCTCGCGCCGTCAACAAGTTTTGGTTAGAACCGTGGGATGAAGAGTCTGACAGAGCAACAGCCGGCAACTCGTGAGTCAACGAACACTGGTAAGGATCGCTTCACCGAGACTGCGGTAACTCACGGGAACTTGTTTCCGAGATAGCCGAGAACTAGTGATATAAAGACGTGACATTTTCCATGATTTTTCATATACAACTGCTAATTCGAGTTCATATGTTCTTTCACATGAGTGAGCTCAGTCTGATCGTGGAGTAGATGCATCAGTGTGTAACTGGGCAATTGAAGAGGATACGAGACTCTTTAGTGACTGTTAAACCTACAGCGAGGTAAGCAATAGCATGTAGAACAATGTATCTAGCCCGTACCAAGTCCCTCGACCGTATTAAGCGTTTCTTGCCAAGTTCATGAAGTTGAAGATTTCGAGAAGCACCCCCACATATGGTTCATGGCCAGGACGTGGGGTTGCGGGGTGACTTTTTTTTAGCGGTGAGCACCGGCAGAACTCGAGGTCCCTGTAAATTTTTGAAAAAGTATCGCCAGTAGTGTCGCGATAAGATCAGCGTAGCCTTTACAAGCTATTCAGCACCTCAACGTTCCAAACCCCCATAAACAATTGGAAATGGGTCAAGGTGGCAAGAGAAAGCGCGCGGCCAAGGAAGCCTCCAACGCCGCTCAGAACCCCAAGAAGCGCAACAAGAACGACTCCAATACTCCTGCGAAAACCGCCCAGCAGCCGAAGCCGACCTTTGATAAATCGCCCTTCGTCGAGACGCCATTGGGCGACGAGCGCAAACGAGAAGCTGGACTCTACGAGCTCCTGGGGAGTGAGGATGGGAACGACCGGATCCAGGCTGCTGATTGCATCGTCTCTGGCCTCCTAGACGGAGAGGGAGTCTCAGAGACTGTCCTACAACGGCACCTGGACCGTCGCCTGTTCCGTGGACTCGCGAGTGGCAGAAATGCTTCTCGCCTTGGATTCAGCCTCGTTCTCACAGAGATACTTGGGCAGCTGTATGGCGAAAAGGCGCTCGCAGAGTCCAAGTACCCAGAACTTTCCTTCGACAAGGTCCTCCAGATCTTGACCGAAAAGACCCAAGCCATTGGAAACATCCCCGGACAGGAGGAGAGAGACCACTTCTTCGGCCAGCTGTTTGGAATCGAGTCCTTTGTCCGAGCCAACATCCTCTTCCGCGACATCTCGAGGTGGAACACGGTGCTTGATCTGCTTCTGAAGCTCGCCAGCAAGAAGGTGTGGCTTCGCTCGCAGTGTGGATGGGTCATTGTCCAGTCTATTGAGCAGATGAAGCAAAAGGACGCTGAGGCGACGCTTGAGAAGGTGTCTGAGGCGAACCTGGGCAAGACACCCGAAGGTGTCGCCATCTGGCTTGTCGCTACGAGCAAGTTCCCCGATCTCAAGGTCAAGCCATGGAAGAGCAGCCCTCTTTCCAAGAAGTCCCTCGGTGACGTTGCTGCTGTTCTGCGCGAGAGTTTCCAAGACCAAAACAAGGAACAGAATGAGCGCGGCCAGAAGAACAAGCAGGCTAGCTGGACTGCGCAGTTGCACTTTGTATGGGATATCATCCTGGCGCACTACATCAAGGAGGGAGAATCTGAGGTCCACGAATTCGAACAGTTCTGGACTCGTGTAGTTGATGGTAAGTGAGCCTTTAATACCTCGAAAGCGTTTACTAACCCCTATAGACTCCCTCTTCTCCAAGGGTGCGACCGAAGGTCAAAAGTTCAAGGGCTTCATGGTATTCCAAAAGATGCTGGAGGGACTCGTCGACCTCCCCTCCCACATCCAGGTCCTCTTCAGCAAGAACCTCACCTTGTGTATGATGAACCAAGCTGCCAAGGAAGACCGATACCTCCACCGAGCGGCGACAAAGGCCCTCCGGGCAATCGAGGCAGTGAACGCGGCTCATCCCTCCACTTTGATACCCCTGTTGAAGAGCCTGCTGGGCCAGAATGGCGCGTACAACTTTGACCAGCGAACCCACTCGAAGACGATCGACAAGATCCTGCAGAATGTAACGGAAGAGACTGGTATCGAGGCGCTCCAGATCATTAAGAAGCCGCATGACGGCTTGGCTAAACAGGAAGCTAATGAGGCTACATCCACCCTTCGGATTTCTGCCGATTATCTGTCCAAGGTCCTGACTGCTTCGGCATCGTCTTCGTCTGGCGAAATCCAGCAGGGTGTGTTCTCTGCCACCCTGCAAGAGCTATCACAACTGGCATACTCCAAGCCCAAGCACATCCCCGAAGAGGTCCTTACAGAGGGTATTCGCGAGCTCTGCCGGACTCGTCTCGAGTCCTCCTTCGCCAAGGTCAGCCGGAGGACAGAGGACTATGGCACTCTCTGCAAGGCTGTGGCTTCTATCGACCCTGACTCTGTGGCAATGTCCGAGGAGATCAAGTCTGCCGTCCAGGATGCACTTGTGAGAATGCAGAAGCTGCTGAAGCGCAAGACGAAGGGCGATGATGAGAAGAATCTCGCTCAGGGTCTGGCCATGCTACATGCCGTGTCTATTTTCCAACTTTACAATGAAGACCCTGATGCGATGGAAGTCCTTAAGGACCTCGACCAGTACTCTGAGCGACTCAAGAAGGGCAAGTCTGCTGACAGCGAGGCTGGAAACTCGGAGCTTCTTGTGGAAATCTTGCTATCAATGGTCGCACGACCCTCATCCCTTATGCGCCAAGTCTCTCAGCAAGTCTTTGATGCTTTTACACCCAAGATCTCAGCTGAGGGCTTGGAACTCCTGACCGACCCCCTGGCATCTGGAGAGAGCACAAAGGGTCAAAAGGAGCTGTTCAACACTGAGGATGACGAGATGGAGGTTGATGGTGAAGAAGAGGGTTCAGAGGATGATGAGGAGAACGACTCAGATATCGAGATTGACTCTGATGTCGAGTTTGTTGATCTCAAGCAAAACGGAGACGGAGAAGACGACGATGACGACGAGGACGAGGATGAGGAGGAAGGTGATGACGATAACAAGGACGAACCTCAGGACCTGGAAGAGTTCCTTGAGAAGATCCTCAAGAGCCACCGCCTGGACAAGGACGCCGACGCCGAATCGTCAGACTCTGACGGCGACATGTCCGACTCGGAGATGTTTGCAATCGACGAGCAGCTCGCGGCGGCCATCAAGCCTCGCATTGAGAACCGCGGGTCCGACTCCAAGAAGCAGAAGCGTGACGCCAAGCAGTCCGTCGTCAACTTCAAGCACCGCATCCTTGACCTCCTTGACATCTATGTCCGCAACGAGTCCCTTAGCCCCCTTGCTCCGGCCCTGCTGCTGCCCCTGTTGGGTCTCATGCGTACCACCAGCACAAAGGCCCTCGCTACTCGAGCTTGCGAGATCATCCTCAACTATCAAAAGGCTCTCAAGAAGGCTCGTGGCAACCGCCAGGAGGCTGAAGATGCTGCTGTGGAGGACGACCTGCTGAACCTGCTCCGCCAGGTTCACGAGGCTGCTGGCCAGGATAACGCTCACGCCTACGCCAAGGCAGCCAGCGCAGCCAGTCTCATCGTTGCATCAACTCTTTTCACTGCCGATAAGAGCAAGATCGAGGACGTGGCTGCTGTGTATGCTACATCGCAGTGCAACTGGGTGCTTGGTAAGGCCAAGCTTCAGAGCTCATTCTTTGCCGACTGGAACAACTGGTGTCAGAACCTGGCTTCACAAGCCAACAATGCTTGATACCCTTAGAAGGATATCCGTCGTTTTTTGTAAATAGATCCACGCCCAGACAAGCGTATATAGATAGACCGGAGATAATGCCATGTTTGCAGATGAACCATTAAAATTCTATGATCCTGTCATCATGATAGTACAGGTGCCTTGGTTTTCTTTGACACAGTGCTCTCTCTCTAGTCCTCCATCTTGTCCTCGTCCTTTCCGTCCTCGTCATCATCATCAAGCTCGTCCTCGGCCTTTGCTAATCTCTCAGCCTCCTCCCGCAGCTCCTTTGGCACCTCGACGTGCCGTCCCTTGGTGGGACCGTCGGGTCCGCTGATCCAGGTCATCTCCAGCTCAAAGTCCTTGTCCTTGTTATCCTTCTGCGCCACGTAGATGATACGCGCAGCCTCCTTCACAGCCTCCTCCAGGGTGATGTTGCCGGCGGGCAGGTCGAGCTTCTCCAGCTCGGCCTTGGCGGCCTGTCGACCCTTGCCAGTCGCAGCACCATAGTAGCCCCAGTACAGACCACTAGGCTCGATCATGTAGAGGAAGGGACCACCGTGCTTGCCCTCAATCTTGCCGCCAGCGCCACACTTGGGTCCTGAACCGACCTCGCCATCGACGGGAGTCTCTTCGGGGGTGTCGAAACCGCCGACGATGGCGGTAATACCGAATGGTCGAACGGAGCCGTACATGGTGTAGGCCTGGAGGTAGCCGCCCATGCGGGTAGCCAGGTCGGATGTGGGAATGGGAGTCCTGAAGTTCTGTCGCCAGCTCTGGGCCTCGTCGCGGGCGCGGTCAACAAAGTGACGTCCATCGGGGACCATGCCGGAGTACACCTGGAGAGGATATTAGTAAAGAAGGTCGAGAAGCGAGCGCAGTAGTAGAGGGCAACCTACAACTCCAAGATGGCTATCGACAGTAGCGATACGCTTGTTGGCGCCGGGTTTTAGGAGCTTTGATGCGACCACCTTTTCGACAGCTAGGACGACACCGTCCTTGCATCGAATACCAATGGAAGTACCGCCATTCTCCACTGCCTTGACTGCATATTCGACTTGGAAGTTGCGGCCATCGGGGGAGAAGATGGAGTTGAGGAGATCGTAGCCCGTGCCTATCGACGTCTATGAAGGTCAGCACTTGGAAGCTCTCCCTGGGGGATGACGACAGAGATGGTTAATGACGTGCGGGATCTGCCTACCATTTTGTCTTTATGCTCTCGTGAATTTCGTAAAGTTTAGCTCGACAAGGCAGGGCGAGATGGTTGGGAATTGGGGGAGGAGAGAGCTTGGTTGTCGAGGTGCTTGCGATGGAGTTGGCTTGGAGCTTCACCTTCAGGCAGCCTGGAGCTGCGTGTTGCAGTTGCACGGCACCGCCCGCAAGGCTGGGGATGTGGTGCCTGAGGCGACGATATTATCAGCCACAGAGCCCAAGCCACGATTTACCAGCCACGATCTTCCACCTGCAGCCTCGATCAACGAGCCACATGATGAAAGTGGCTGTGGAGGCTAGTGAGATGCGGGAGTGGCTTAGGAACCAACCCACTAGCCCCTCCCGTGTGACATCGGTTTCCCCTGCAGCAGAACTTCGAGAAATGCGATGCAGGACGAATGGATGGTCCCGTTCTAGATCTGATATCCTTGGGGTCTAGAGCGCGTGTATTTGCATGGGGTATTTAATGCCATTTCATAGCCATGGATGTCGCTCGTTGCAGGTTTAATGCTTTTTCATAGCTGCCTGGCCGTTCAAGACTCAAAAAGCATCAAAAACTGGTCTTGACCGACTCTGAAGATGAAACGGCCAAGTCTCGCCCATTCCGAGGCCCATTTCCACCGTCAAGTTGGCTGCATGTCTTTCTGCTGGAGCGACAAGCGTTCATAGCGCCAACCCTTGAAGGGCCACTAAAGGGCCACTACAGAAACAGAATGACCAGTTCGTGGCTAGCGGTGAGTCTGAGCTGGCACATTTGTTGAGGCCTGACGTGAGCTAGCAAGGAGGAGGGGGGGATGGGATGGGTGAGAGAGACATGAGGGAATAGAGTCGATCTGCTCTCATTGAGACGAGAGGCAAATGAATATCAAAAAGTGAGGATGAATTGTTCGCGCTTCCAAAAGGAGAACGTGGCCGGCCTGTTGATCAAAGCAGATCGCTTGGAATGGGCGTGAAATACATCATGGATGCTCTGACAGCCCATGCCTGCGCGCTTAGTGCTGGTCGTCGTGTGGCACAGGCTCATTGGGTCACGCAAGCCCGAGGGGCCGGGGGCTTGTAGGAAGTGGTTTCCTGACTCTGAACCCTTGACGGCGTGAATAAGTGAATGCAACGAGTGAGTATTGACTGCCTGCCTGGCCCGGGGGATATTAATTGTATTATTGCTATGAACATGGAAGATCACGGTCGCTTTGTCGATGAGTTTAGATCAAAGAAAATGGGAGCTTGCATCAAGAGCGCTTCATCATGATGGCAATCATGTGCTCGTGTCACTTGCCTCCGCTGCGTCATGACCCGAAAAGGATGGCAACCTGAAATGACAGGGAAGGAAGGAAGGAAGAAGGGAAGGGGTCCCGCTGTCCCACGTTTCTTGCTTCCTTTCCTTGCCTTTGTACCCCTCCATCATCATCCATCCATCACCTTTAACTTCTGCCTCTTTAAACTGACATTGATTCTCGCTTTTTTGTTCACCAACTCTTTGCTCTACAATAATAAAGAGACGCTCATATTTGAACGTCCCCTTGCAATACCATCAACCAATCTACCACATCATCCCATCCCATCCTTCCTTCCTGCTTTGTCTCTCCCCACCTTGACTCTGGCAAGCACCCCGTGCGCTCCCTGCAATCCGACCCAACGGTCCACCGCTCTTAGACAAGCCCCTCCAACAACGCCGCCGCCCACGTCCCATCCACGCCCAATAAAGGGTCCCCCGAACGAACCCAGAGAGACAAGAGGTCTTTTATTTCTCGTCCCTCTTGTTCCCTCTGATCTTTCCTTCTTGTTCTTTAACACTCCTTGCTGCCCTTCCAGAGGCTTAGCTTAGCTCCCAAATAAAATCCCACCGTTTGTTCCCCCCGTTCCGTCTGCGCCGTTGCAAAAGATACCGAAACACCTCCGTCTATATCACCCCGCCGCATTCATTGCCACCCCAGTCCAGCCCAGCCAGCTCAAGCATCCATCTCAAGTTTACAACTTGACCTCAACATATCGCTGATTCTGCCAAATCCCTTGCTTTTCTAACAGAGAAAACCACTGGAATACTTGCCTTTACACAAACTTGCGTGCTCTCACAGAAAACCACAACTGCACAGCTCAGCTAGGTATTGAGCGACAACCCCACCTTGCGATCTGGATATAACTTGCTAACATATATCACAGTTCGCATAGCTATATCAGTCATCATGGTTTCTATCCAGCCCAACATGCAGATGCAGCAGGATGACCTCGCTGCCCTCTTTTCCCGAAACCTCACCTTCAACCCAGAGCCTGTTCCTGCCCCGGCGCCTATCCCTCAAGAGCACGACCCAGAACCTGCCAAGCCCATCGTCTACTCCTCCGTTCACTACACCCACTCTGCCCATATTGCGAGGCCCCAAGTAGCCCCCCAGGAGCAGCCTCGACCTGCCTCAGAACCTCCCCAGACCGAGGGCCCCAGTGTCGACACTATCCTTCAATACCATGGCGTGAACCCAAAGACACTTACACCCTCTCAAATCCAGCTGTTCAAGGTCGCCGACCCTCCACAGCAAGAGAGACTCATTGAACTTTGGAACATCTGCCCTCCTAACAACGGAGGGGATATTCCCGCTCTGGCATGGAGCAGCACCAGCGTCGAGCATGAGGAGCAACTAGCTCGCCTGCGATATGACAACTTGACTCGGCAGCATCAGCCAGTCATGAGCCTGGACGGCACTCCAGTTCAAGCAGGTGACGGTAGGTGGGTTCAGAACACAGAGGAGGACATGGAGCCCTACATGGCTTCTGGCTATGAGGAGCTTATGCGACGAGAGCGCGAGCGAGAAGCCATGGCCAGTCAGCCTAGGAGCACTTATGAGACCTGCAATCCGTCTTACACCCATGCCACGGACCCTGTCTACATGGGCCCCGAGTTTGCCCGTCAACAGCAAATGATGGAGATGGCGACACAGTATGGCGCCTATCAAGGTTTCCGAGCGCAGGAGATGGACTCGATGGATGTTATGTAAATACGCATTGTACCCTCTCCCAAGCCAAGCATCAGAATAGCACGGCCACGCAGTCTGCAGCCACGACAGATAGAGGCTCTGGGAGGGGCAGATCTACTTGTATGAGGGAGGTTTACACACGAGAATGAACGAGCAAGACGGAAGCATCATTGGAAGGATGGCAGGTCTCAGGAGATACCAGTTGTTATTTGGCACTCTTATTTATCTACACACAAAGGATGGACGAGCTCATGGACGAAACAATGGCTTGGCTTTTAAGGATTATGGAACGGTTGGCGCTGGGGGGACTTCATTTTGCAAACTACCACAACTCCTTTCTCCTGTACTTTCCTTCCTTCAGGTTGTCTGTCCAGCTGTTGCGTTACAATGTGTGCTAACGTTGTGTCTTTTTAGAGAACGCAGATGGCAACAATATCGTTGGCCAGAGGTACGTCGTTCTCCCCATCAACAGCAACTCCTGCCCCCCTGATGATTCGTACTCACCAAATTGGCCCTGGTGTGAGCGTGATGATTGCTCCATGTATTGTTGCCTTGTCTGTTTCACTTTCATAGTCCAAGTTAATACATTGGTTTTTATTTCTCAGTTTGATATCCATTGTCTTTGTATGAGTGCCTGAACCTGCTCCTCCACGTTGTACTCTCAAACATGCTCAGATCATCGCCATCATCCTGAAAGGGGTATCAAATTCCATCTAGGCTTGAAGTGAATGGTCATCATCGTGTAGTTCATCTATAAGGGGGTTTGTTTGTGCTGGTATATCTAAATTCCTGTCTTCTCGAGCTTCTTTGCCAACTCCTCCACCTCCTTGTCCTTGACGGGGATGACAGGCTCCTCCTGAGCCTCCTCGGCCTCCTTGACCAGCTTCTCAGCATGCTTCTCGGGTTCGATCTCCTCCTCCTCCTCTTCTTCCTCTTCCTCCTCGCTGTCAAGCTCCTCGAGGTCGCTCAGGCTGTCGACGCCCCAGTCGTCCTCAGCCACGACGTCACCGCCGTTCTTCTCCTTGCGCTCCTCGAGGAGCTCCTGGAGAACAAGGATCGACTCGTCGTCCTCGGTGAACTTGTTGCCGTTGAGCTCGATTCGCTTCAGGGCAGGCAGACCCTCCTTAGCGGCGGTGGCGAAGCCCTTGACACCGGCAGCGGTGATCTCGTTGTACTGCAACCGCAGGGTCTCGAGCTTGGTGTTGGCACCCTTGGACAGGGCACCGGCAAGCAGCACACCGCCCTTGGCACCCAGGAGAGAGTCACCGACACCGAGCTCCTGCAGGAGAGTCCAGTTAGAGACAACCTTGGAGAGGGCTCTGGCTCCGGTCACGGTAAAGGTGTTGTCTTGAAGGTCAAGAATCTTGAGCTCGGAGGCGTGGCTGAGACCCTCGCTAAGAAGATGAGAGATACCCTCCTGTCTGATACCGTTCTGCACCATCTTGATCTCCTTGATCTTGTTGTGAAGACTGTATGTCTTGGCCCAAGCCGTCATACTTCCGTTCTCGAGTCGGTTTCGGCCACAGATGACGGTCTCGAGGTCAGGGACCTCCTGTCCCTCCTTCCTGGCGGCCTCCTTCTTGGCGTGAAGCTCGGACAGGGCATCGGCAATGAGGATACCGGCATGGGGACCCAGACCGTTGTTGTTGAGGTAGAGGTGCTGGAGAGGAACGTGGGCGGCAAGGAAGGCAACGAGGGGCGCTTGGGTGTTGAGGCCAAAGGCGTTGTCGTTAAGGTTAATGGTGTTGAGCTTGGGGAGGTTGAGAATGGAGGTGAGGAGGGAGGAGAGAGCTTCGGGGATCTCATTAAGGAGTCGACCGGTGAAGATGTCGGCGAGGTTTGCGACCTGGAAGAGGGGGTGTTAGTTAAAGGTTGGTCCAAAGTGACGTGCTGTTGACTTACTCTGAGGCCCTTCTTGGTCGCGAGAACCTCACCAAGAAGCTTGCAGGCGCCTACACCCAGAGTGTTTCCCAGAAGGCGAACCTCCTCGACGTCGTCCTGGGCCCGGAGAGGGGCAATGTGAGGCTCGAGATCGGCGGCGGTATCGAGCTTGAGGCCCTTACCCTCGAGGGTAAAGAGCTTATCGGAAGGAGCCATTCTATTCGTCAAAAGTAAAGCGCACAAAGAAAAAGGTCGCCAAGTGCTGAAGAGCAAGGATGCTGATGCTTGTATGTCGCAAGAAGTTGTAGCGGAAAACTGAAGACTCGAAGCCAGGCAAACAAAAGACTGTGGGAGTTGATCCAAGGTGGGGGTGGGGTAAGTCGTAGATTAGTTAGGCAGTAAATTGACATCCGAATGCGGTTTGGTCTGGGAATTTTTTCGCAATTTCCCATTGCCATGGGCAGCCGAGCCACCACCTGCTGAGTCATCCGTCGAGAACCCGACTTTTCCCCTCGGGGTCGGAAAAACTTGGGATGTTGTTCAAGTCGTTAGGTCACCTGCCGTTCCGCCGGAGGCTCAGAGCAACCACGGTCAAGCAGCGGGCCCAGGCGGCTGCATCAGCACGTGACCGCATCCAATCAGCGTCGGTCCATTTCGGAACGCTCGATAGGATTTTGTCTGATGCTAATGATCTCTGCTGAGCCCTTTTGTCCTCCGACCCAGAGAACGATTCCCCATCGACGTCTCACATTCGATCGCGGCACATCCAGCAGCGACGGTCTAGCTTGCCCATAATGCTTGCCAGGTCGTGCTTGCGCTCGACGCGCACCTTCAATGGCCTCCGGAACGGCCCTTCTGCTGTCTCCAAGGTATGGCACGATCCAGACGAAACCCGCGGGTGACGACAAGCTTCCCTTCCCGTTTGCCGAGGGAACCTCACCACAAGCCTCGACACGCCGCAACCACGCCAATCGCATCAGGATGGGCCTGGAATACATGTATCCGATTGCTGACTGTGTCTTTTCACCAGCGTGCCGCCTCCTCGAGCTCCAGCGCCGCCGGCGATGCCTCTGCCACTCGATTGAACGTGGCCGCCGCCGCCTCCACCACCCTCGCCCTGGGCTCCATTGCCTGGTACTACCATCTCTATGGACCTGTGGCCCATGCCATGACTCCCGCTGAGGAGGGGTACGTGCTGCTCCCTGATAACGGTCGCCGCGCTGGCACATGTCGTCCTGTCCCGAGCCACGGGATGAGGCATAAATGCTGCAATGCATCGATGATCCGTACAATTGATGGACGTGACAATTGCTGACCAGGCCATCACAGTCTTCACCCCACCAAGTACCCTTGGGTCCACAACCAGTGGTTCAAGACCTTCGACCACCAGGCGTAAGAATTGCCGTCGATGCCCGCTTCACGACAAGGTCGAATTGCTGACCCACCCTCACAGTCTCCGCCGTGGTTTCCAGGTCTACCAGGAGGTCTGCCAGTCCTGCCACTCCCTTAGCCGAATTCCCTACCGATCTCTGGTCGGTGCCGTCTTGACCGTTGACGAGGCCAAGGCCCTTGCCGAGGAGAACGAGTACCCCGGTGAGCCCGATGAGCAGGGCGAGATCCAGATGCGACCCGGAAAGCTGGCCGACTACATGCTCCCTCCTTACAAGAACGAGGAGGCTGCCCGATTCGCCAACAACGGTGCCCTTCCCCCGGATCTGAGCCTGATCATCAAGGCCCGCCACGGCGGCTGCGACTACATCTTCAGCTTGCTCACTGGTTACCCCGAGGAGCCCCCCGCTGGCGTCCAGGTCGCTCCCGGCATGAACTTCAACCCCTACTTCCCCGGTACCGGTATTGCTATGGCCCGTGTCCTGTACGACGACCTCGTCGAGTACGAGGACGGCACACCCGCCACCACCTCTCAGATGGCTAAGGATGTTGTCGAGTTCCTCAACTGGGCCGCCGAGCCCGAGATGGACGACCGAAAGCGAATGGGTATGAAGGTGCTCGTTGTGTCGGCCTCGCTGTGGGCCGTCAGTGTCTGGGTTAAGCGATACAAGTGGGCTTGGCTCAAGTCCCGAAAGATCGCCTACGACCCCCCCAAGGAGGTCAAGGTCCGCCGCTGAACAAGGTCTCAAAGTCTCATTTGTATACTAGTCGCCCCCTAGAGCAGCTCCTTTGTCGGCGGTGGCGGGTAGAAAAGCAGGCGAAGTGGTGGAAGGAAAGCAGGAGGCGGATGTTAGAGTGTAAATCAGATGAATCGTTACCAATACCTTATTCGACCTAGTACTACATCTGGAGTTTTGAGCATATTTGGATTGTGTGACGTGTGGTGAGGGAGTTTGAAGGAGTCTATGTCCTGTGAAGGAAGTTGAAGTTGAGTTGGCCAACAGAGTTCATCAACGGTTATGTTTGAGGTAGTATGCGATAGGATGCACATTGTCTGACTGACCGTAAGATATATATGCCTCGTGGCGTAACCATGCACAGACTGTATAATTCATTGAGATATAAATGTCCATTAATGACTGCAGTGTCGGGTGGTGGCATGTGAAGTTGCATTTATTAAGTTTCACGTATGAGATCCTCGACCCAGTTAAGCAGCGAGTCTAGGTATATGACGAGTTGAGAATGCAAACAGACAATACCCCTGCATTAAGTGGACTTGGGAGAAATAGATGATACAATTGAACAGAATTCACGTACGAGGGATTATTGTTGCCTGTTGGTATTATCATGCTGCGGTTGAATTCACGATGCGACAGGTAGGAATCCACTGAAGTTGCTGAGGTTTAGCGGTCCACCAACATTCACAGTGGATGGACGAATTCATTAGTGGATGCTCGCCACGATAACTCAACAGACGCTAGCGCTGCCCCCTCCACCTCCCGGCGGGAGCACCTGGACGGGCCTGACTTCTTCACGCACGGAGCACGGAGCACGGAGCACTCTCGGCGGGAGCAGGTGCCTGCCTTCCGACCTACGCCTCTCACATCCCATCCAACATATCCACTCGCCATCCATCCTGTCCAACCTTCAACCTCCTCTCCTCTCCTCTCCCTCACACCACGCCCTTCCACGACCAATTTTGATCCTTTTCCTCCTCCTCCTCTCTCTGTACGAGTTTCTACCTCTCTCCCTATCCCTTCCTACCTATCTAAGCGGTCCCCCCCTCTCGCTGAGCCGTGCGTGCCAAAACAAGCACCCACCGGCGACGGCATCAAAACACATCGCCAGCGACCATGCCCTTCGTCAGTGAAGACATCCGCCCTGGGATCAAGCGAAGACTCAGCGACGACCATGAAGCGGCCGCCTACCGCCCCGATCAGCCCAAGGACTTTTACCTCCTCAACCAGCGGTCCGACCTCACCCCGCGCAAGATCCTTCCCCTGACCAAGCGAGCCCGCATCACAGAGGATGACATTCTCGCTCACGACAACTTTACCTATACCAATTCTCACAGGCGGCGCCGGTCCTCGCAGATCAAGATGATGCCCGTGCAGCCTGTTTTCGCTAGTCGTCCCTCACCACGGGCAACCGGTGCCGTCCTCGCTCCCTGCCACATCTGCCACCGCAAACCAACGAAAAAGTCCGACCTCGACTCGTTTGCCGAATGCCAAGGCTGCGGCGAACGAACGTGTTTTGTTTGCATTCGAGAGTGCCAAGGCTGGAATATGGATAGAGACACAGTGCTGTCGGAACAAGAAGCACTCTCGAGGTCTTTTCATATGCACGACGCCGATGATGATGAACCTTCACAACGCAATGCCAAGGGAGGACAAGAAGCACATAAAGGATGGGACGCTGTTGGACATCGCTCTGTGGTGTGTAGTCGATGCTGCATAGAACGCGGTGCAGAAGGAGACGTTGCATGTCTGGGCTGCTTCTCCCGGATGGAGGGCTCCTGAAGGAAGAACATGGACGGTATCGGTGGATTTTTTTTTCTAATGACGATTAATGACGGGATTCTCGCAACTGCTCTGGGCGTACACGTTGCATCTGGGAGTTATTATAGCAAGCGTATCACTCTTCGACAGGGGCCCTCTATTTGAGCATCCGAGGCGTGGAAGGGAAGGGGAAGGGGGAGAACTCTACGCATCATCATGGGGGAACAAGCATTTGGGATGGGGAATAGGCGTTTCATTTCAAGGCCTCAGACAGGCCTCGGCTCTGATGCGCACGGTATGGGTTGCAACACTGCTTCGGGAATCACTAGGTAGATAGATAGAAACATGTCAGCGGCATCTTGTACGATTCAGTTCCTGCAAGTATTGTCGGAAGGAGCCTTCATACGACGAAGGATATTAATCAAGTCCTCAACTCAAACTACCAAATGTTCTGTGCCTGGCGTGTGTTTAGATGATGGTCGTTAGGATCAATGGCAAACATGGCGATAGCTGACTGGTGAGTGATATAGAGAATGCAGTTTCTACGAGCTGGCAAGCTCACCTCTTCGAAGCCAATTGATACCTACCATTCATCCACTGATCCCTTTTAAACTATGCCACATCAAACATCACTGAAAAGGACCCAAAAGATGGCGTACTGCTTGTAAAAGCAACTTGTTCATTGAGGCGTCTATAATCCCGCCCATCCAATTGCCCTTTACTCATACACCGCATTAAATTACACCGCTGCCCAATGTCTACCTTAGTTGTACTGCATGTACGTCGCCGTCGAGTTGAACTTGAGGTTGCCCTTGATGACCTTGTCCACCGCGCTGAGGAAGTCCTTCTCCGATGCAACCTTTCTCCTCGCTCGGATGGCAAACATACCGGCCTCAGTGCACACACTGCGCAGCTCAGCACCCGTCGCGTTGGGGCACAGACGAGAGATGAGCTCCCAACGGATGTCGCGCTCGACAGACATACTCTTGGCGTGGATACGCAGAATGTTGGCTCGGCCCTCGAGGTCGGGCAACGAGAACTCGATCTTTCGGTCGATACGTCCAGGTCGCATCAGGGCAGGATCCAGGGTGGAGGGTCTGTTGGTGGCAAACATGACCTTGATGTTTCCTCGTGCATCGAAACCGTCAAGCTGTGTAATCAGCTCCAGCATAGTTCGCTGGACCTCGTTGTCTCCACCAGCACCATCATCGAATCGAGCACCACCGATAGCGTCAATCTCATCGAAGAAGATGATGCAAGCCTTCTTTGTCCGCGCCATCTCGAACAGCTCTCGGACCATCCTTGCACCCTCACCGACGTACTTCTGGACCAGTTCACTACCAATGACTCGGATAAAAGTGGCGTCTGTTCGGTTGGCGACAGCTCGGGCACAGAGGGTCTTGCCAGTTCCGGGAGGACCGTAGAGCAGCGCACCCTTGGGAGGATCGATACCAAGGTTCACGAAACGCTCGGGAGATAGCAGGGGCATCTCGACGACTTCTCGCAGCTTCTCAACCTGCTCTTTGCAGCCACCAACATCGCCATAAGTGACATCAGGCTTCTCCTCCACAGTCATCATAGTAACACTCGCGTCGATCTTGGGCGGCAAGGGAAGCATGATCTGGTACTTGTTGCGGTCGACACCAACCCGCATGCCCTCCTCGATATCTGTGGGACTGACTCGGTCACCGAGCTGGACGACGAACTTGGCGATCTGCTTCACGTTGATGACGTATTTGCTCTTGGACTCGTCGCCCTTTTCGTCGGCAATGATCTTTGTACACCGCGCAACCTGGAAGGGCTGCTCCTCGGACATTCGTTGGCGGTCGGCGGCGACATCCCATAGATGTGGTGGTGCAAGTCCTGTGTCGGATTCCTACTGAGAGTTAGAATTGCTGGTGGGAAATGGACTGGTAGTCCAACCTTGACGCCGATCTTCTCGTCAACGCTTTGTTGCTTCTCCTTGATCTGCTTCTCGAGCTTCTTGATGGATGTTCCATAGGGCGCAGCACCGTAGGTCTTGAGGACCTGGATATCCCTACCAAGCGTTAGCCATCCCAGAGCTGTCTGTGATTGTAGGCGCGTCGTCCGTACTCGTCTGTCAGAGGGGTGATCTTCTTCTCTTCTATCTCATCGTCGGCAAAGTTCTTCTGGTACTTCTCCCAGTTTTGACCGGTTGCGGAAGGCTAGAGCTGTCAGTAGGCAAACAAGCTTGCGAGGGCGCGCAATGACGCACCATGATGAACTCCGCAGGTCTGACAGATCTGATGGGTAGCTATGCGAGATCGAGGATCGTATGCGGTAAAAGTGCGGGGGTTGTTGTTGGTGGTGAGGAGAGGAGGAGAAGTTGATGGGTTGTTGTCGACGTCGTGGTTGTTTGGGGATGGAGGTGTCAGTGAGGGCCTTCCGTAATCTGTGAGTTGCCTTGAGCTTCAAGCACGGACCCACACCATGAGGCTGCTGCACAGCTAAGCCACAAAAGGCTAGATCGCGTAACCCCTCGGAGCTGGAGGATCTGTACCCCCGATCCAAAATTTCTGGGTGACAATTCCTTGGCGGAGTAGGGCAGCCTAGGGAGGTGGGACATTGTCAAGGCTGCTGGATTCTGCTGCGAAGTCGTGTTCCTTCAAAAGCCCCGCCATCAACATCTCTCGTTCTGTCTTGAGGATTCCTGGCACCGCCAACTCGTTTTTAAAATGTCTGCCCCGGCCGCAGCTCCAGCCCCTGCAGCGGGTGGCGCCAGCAATGCTACTTTTCGTGTACGCAGAGCTTCCACCAAGCTTTTGAGCTCCCCGCTGACCATGTCGATAGGATAAGGAGAAGCCCATGGCGGTGCGCTCCTCCAACATCGTCGCCGCTCGAGGTACGGCGCCCTCGGTCTGCTTCAGTGTCTCTTTCATGCTGACCACCCCATAGCCGTCGCCGATGCTATCAGAACCTCTCTCGGTCCTCGAGGAATGGACAAGATGATTCGTGGTGGAAAGGGCGAGACCATTATCACAAACGATGGAAACACCATGCTCAAGAGCATGTCGGTCATGCACCCCACAGCAAAGATGCTGGTCAACCTTTCCGGCGCTCAGGATGTGGAAGCTGGTGACGGTACCACCTCTGTCGTCGTCATCTGCGGAAGTCTTCTTGGTGCCGCCGACCGACTTCTCTCCAAGGGCATCCATCCCTCAGTTATTTCCGAGTCCTTCCAGCGAGCTGCCGCCGCCGCCGTCGAGGTCCTCCACGAAATGTCCCTGCCCATCGCCCTCACCGATACCGCCTCTCTTCTCCAGGCCGCCAACACCTCGCTGTCGTCCAAGATTGTGTCGCAGTACTCGAACCTGCTTGGTCCCATGGCCGTCAACTCTGTCACAAAGACCATCGACCTGAAGACCGCCGACAATGTCGATCTCAACAACATCCGAATCGTCAAGCGAGTTGGAGGAACGATCGAGGACAGCGAGCTTGTTGATGGTTTGGTTCTTACCCAGCCTGTGCTCAAGAACGCTGGTGGCCCAGTTCGCATGGAGAAGGCAAAGATTGGTCTGATCCAGTTCCAGCTGAGCCCCCCTAAGCCTGATGTATGTGCGCTTTGTCGATGTGAGTAGGAAATCATGCTTACACTTTGCAGATGGAAAACACTATTCAGGTCAACGACTACCGACAGATGGATAAGATCGTTAAGGAGGAGCGATTATACCTGTTGAACATGGCCAAGAAGATCAAGAAGGCCAAGTGCAACGTCCTGTTGATCCAGAAGTCTATCCTCCGTGACGCCGTCAACGACCTATCACTACACTTTTTGGCCAAGCTCGGCATCCTCGCTGTCAAGGACATTGAGCGCGATGAAGTCGAGTTTATTTGCAAGTCCACTGGCTGCAAGCCCATCGCTGATATCGACTCTTTTACTGAGGACAAGCTGGGTTATGCTGATCTCGTGGAGGAGGTTCAGTCTTCGGGATCGCGCATGGTCAAGGTTACGGGCACCAAGTCGGTCGGCAAGACTGTCTCCGTGGTAGTGCGAGGTGCTAACTCTCTGATTCTGGAGGAGGCTGAGCGAAGTCTTCACGATGCGCTCTGCGTTGTGCGCTGTCTGGTGAAGAAGAAGGCTCTCATCGCTGGTGGTGGTGCCCCTGAGATCGAGATTGCCGCACAGCTCTCCAAGCAAGCGCGCAGCTTGACGGGCACCGAGGCCATCTGCTGGAAGGCTTTCGCAGATGCTATGGAGGTGATCCCCACTACGCTGGCCGAGAACGCTGGTCTCAACAGCATCAAGGTGGTGACGGAGCTGCGACACCGACACGAGATGGGCGAGAAGAACGCGGGTGTCAGTATCAAGTCTGGAGGTGTCAACACCAACATCTCCAAGGAGAACGTTCTGCAGCCCCTCCTCGTTAGCACAAGCGCTATCGAGCTGGCGGCTGAGACTGTGAAGATGATTCTGCGGATAGACGACATTGCTTTGACCAGATAGAGTGAGATATCCCTCCAGCAGGGTTCTGCCTTGGGTTGTATGAGAATACCAAAATGGGGCATGAGTCTGCTAAAAGTATTTACGTTCTGTATATTTCGGGTGAAGTCTCAGTGTATTTTTTCGAGTTTTTATGTTGAAGTGTCTGAAGTGGTGTTTGCTCATGGGGAGTTGTAGCTGGCAAGTGCACCAGAGGCCGCTCCTGCCATAATCGCAGGTTACCTAGAGTAAGCCACCCTTTGGAGTTGTCACTCAACACCAGCACAACCCTCGACAAATCTTCTACTTCCCCTCACTTCCAAGGCGGCAGACACTTACAAACCTGAGACACTGCAACCCCATTTCTTGTCTTGTAACGACTTCGGAGTTACCCCTTTTTGCACCATGGCCGCAGATGATGATTCCAATTACTCGAGCAACGATGAGAATGACCCAAGCTTTATTGCTATGCAAGCGCAGCAGCGCCTCTTTCAGGTCAGAATGGTGATCCAAGTGGGTAGTATTGGTTTATACTGAGATATATCCAGCTGAAGAGAGATCGAGATGAGCGCTTGGGCGCCTTGGTCGAAGACTCGACGACTGCCATGGAAGAGTTACGCAGCCGTGTCGTCGCATACCAGAAAGAACGACGCTCAAAGCAGTACGTACATGCTGGGTGACCAACTTTAGGCTAGGAACAAGGCTGACTGGGAGAAGAGCTGATGTTTGCGCTGCATCCGTCATGAAGATCGTCGAGGCTGTTGAGCGCAGAAAGGAGATTGAGCAGCAGATGGAAGCGCTTGTTTCCAAGGTCAACTCCAAAACCAAAGAGGTTGAAGACATGATGAAGGCGGGCTTTCGTGGGAGGGAGAAGGATATGAAGCAAGCCAGATGATTACCATATGTGCATGCAGTCATGACCTGGACGCAATGAGGAGGAAGCTATCGCGGATCTTGAGACTGGATTTCTCAAGCATGAAGACATCGACATTTGTCAAATCAAGCAATTCTTGAACCAATTGTGCACTGGAGCCTTCCCGAAAGCTTTAGCAAAATCAATCCCTTCCCAGAGAAATATCAGAAGGTTCCGTAATCAGCTCCCGGATATGCGCAGTATCCGCGCCTAAGCGGCACATCACGCCACCACCGAGAAATATTCTTGAACCAGAGAGGAATGCCGAATTGGATTGCCCATATGTCTACAATGTAATGTACATGGCCTCTATGACCGATGGTGCCGTCTATTCTTTTAAACCTGGAATCCGTATCCCGACATGCATGTCCGGTACTGCTCCACCAGCGACTTGCAGTCCTCGGCCGGGTCCTTTGCGTTTGAGAAGAGCATGCACTCGTCTCGCTTCGACTTTTCCTCCTTGCACACGCAGCAGGGCTATTCGGGTTGAAGGCGTTAGCTATCGTGATTGAGGGTGGAGGGGCGCATATATCTCGAAGATCGGGAAGCTCTCTTACCTTGGGCTTGTCGGAGGCGGCGGTGGTCGTAGCTAGCACTCAGAGTTAGCGGGAGGGATCCAGATTTCCCGGAGCAGGGGTTTGTCCGTACGGTTCGGCTTTGCGACAGCCACCGGTGAAGGGGCAGAAGGTGTCGATTGTGAAGCTCCCATCTTGGCTGATATGTATGTAATTTGTCTTTGAGGAAAAAAGAAGGGATCGCCCGGCCGGTCGGAGAGCTATAGGTGTAAGTAGGGTTGGTTCGGGATCGGGCTTAGCAGGCCATAACTTTTTTTCAATGGCGAAATGCGCTTCCTGGGACGAGCAGATTTCTAAGCTTGCTGGATGACCAATCATTTGTCGTCGGCTCACGTGGCGTCGCGACGACTTCGTGAAAGAATTAACTTGCTCGCTGACGTCATTTCGAGATTCTCTGTATAAACTTGAAGACATATATATGAACAGGCCTCTCAATTTTTACCAATTACTATTATCGACTTGAACTAGGCATATTGGCATTGAGACGAGGCATTGGCCATTATTCATCTTCAAGTCTGGGGAAACATCTTCGAGGTGGTTGCCGATGGTGGGGCCGGCGTCTTCCGGATGCGCAAGGGTCCAGCTGTCACTTGGCACCGTCGGACTTAACCCGGTAACAACAGAACCCGTCACCGTTAAGATGTTTCCTTTTGGTAAGCTGGTTGCGTATTGGATGAACCTCTGTCTCTTCAGACATTAGGTGTTGGCATTGATTGGAGATTCGAATGGGAGACGCAGTCTGGCCCAATCATAAGTCCACGCTGTGCTTACATACAGTTGCAACGCCTAGTTTGGTCCACCTATGTTGATGCGTTAGGCGAGGGAGGGAACTTTGACTTTGATGCATTCCGACTCTTCTATCATTGGTGCATTCAACTTATACCACTCTTGACGTTCTACCCAGAAATACTCAATTGATCAAGACCCAATTACTCTATCATGCTCACCATTGAAGAGACCCGTGCACTTGGGGAGGTTCACCCCGAGTTTGAACCAGTGAGTGTAACGTACATCTTCACCGTGAGCCAGGTAGCTCACGTGTATCAAGATTGTGAGATGCTACAACCCAATGCTCAATGCTTGGAACATGGATACCGATCTCGATGGCATCCGCGAAATAATGGCCCAAGTCCGCCAGGCACGGCCCAAGCCTGACCTCGACTCTCTATCTTACCACATAGAAGACATCAAGATCCCACTTCGGGATGGCCATGAAGTTGATGCTCGAGTATACACCCCCAAGAATGCCCCATCCGATGGATGTCCTGGGATCGTCGTGTTTCACGGGGGCGGGTTTGTGTTGGGCGATCTCGATACTGAAGCTGGACTCTGTGCTACCTTTACTGACCTTGGAGGTGTCGCTGTTAATGTTGATTTCCGCCACGCGCCGGAGCACCCTTTCCCCCAGGCCATCGAGGACGCCTTTGATGCTACCAATTGGGTGAGTATTATCCAATCATACTCGAAAACGACATGCTGAGTGAAATAGGCAGCCAAGAACGTGAGCAAGTTGGGGATCGACCCTGCCAAGGGCTTCATCATCGGTGGCACCAGTTCTGGAGCAGACATGTCTCTGTCTGTCGCCCACCTTCGCCAGGATGCCGAAATGAAGCCTCCTCTGACTGGCGTTTATGCGCCCATTGCCTCTGGAGTCAATGAAGAAACAGTTCCTGAGAAGTACAAGGATCACTTCTTCAGCAAGGAGCAGAATGCCAATGCACCCGTGTTCAGCACAGAATCGCTCAAATTTGTTCACTGTAGGTGTTTACCCCAATTATCGCCACATATCACTAACACGTGTGGCAGCCAAGTACAAGCCCGATCAGACGAGCCCTCTGGCATTCCCTGTCGCCTTTCCCACTCATGTTGGGCAACCTAAAACTTACTTTCAGGTTTGTGGGTTGGACCCAGTGAGGGACTGCAGTCTTGTGCTTGAGCAGGTTTACAAGGACGATGGGGTTCCTACCAAGATTCACATATACCCAGGTTTGCCTCATGCGTTTTGGGCCTTGTTCCCAGAGCTTGAGATCAGTAGCAAGCGTCAGGAAGATGTCGTGGAGGGGCTGAAGTGGTTGCTAGAGCAGTAGGGCGGAGGGAACAACTTCAAGCTGTGTTATTCAGTGACTTGGACCAAAGAATCATGCCCATCTGGAAATATCAGGAGAGTAAACAAACAATGAATATTCTACCATTGTTTTTGATGTTCAAGCGTGAGTAGACTACGTCAATACTCTGGTGACGTAGGCTTGTCGTGTAAGTGACCAGGGCAGCGTAATGCCAGGCACCACAACACACGTCAAGCCTTGAAATTCGAGTCATTGAGAAACGAGGAGAATCGCTTAATTCTTGATAACCCAACTTTATTTGACCGGTGTTACGAGGAAGCCCGAGGTTGACGATATCAAGCCGCGCGGCTGTCTGGCAGACTTGATGTGGCGACAAGACAGGCGCCAATTCTAATGACTCAGCTTTTCGGCTGCCTCTCCACAACCGCGTTTTTGGTTCGGGCTTTTGCTCAATCCATCCATTCTCTGCTACAGGGGGCAAATTCCAGCAATGGAGACGCTCTCCGCCCTCTCTAGCCCTTCCTCGGGGCCGAATCTGTTAAGGTGGGCAGATGGTTCCCGGCACGTGAGGTAGTAGGCCCCGCGCCAATTGGCGCTGCTGGCCGACCACCTCTCGGGACCGACCGATCATCGTGACCCCGGACCCCGAAGGCGAGAGTGAGGATTGGACGCGCGGCGAAGATTTTTGCCCGACCTGACCGTCTTTTTTTTTTCCTCCTGCGTCCGAGATGGTGTGTGCGGACTTTGTGTGTGGTTGTTTCCTTTACGCTCTGCGTGGTTCGATGACTTGCGCAAGTGTGCCAGCCCTACCACTCTCTCTGCCTGGAGTTCAGGTTACGGCGACGGTTACGTGTGTGAAATCGCCCCCCCTTGCCAGAAGAGTACTTGTATTGCCGTATGTGGGAAGACAAGGTGAGAGGAGTATATAAGTTGACACACCTGACTGTGTTGGAACAATCTTCCCATCTTCAGCTTCACTCACATCATTCACTGATCTGACAGCTTTTCAACAATACTTCTCCCTTCACATCTACTACACATACATACAAGGCAAGACAAGTAATCATGAGCCCGAGCCAGCAACCTTATTCGATGCCCTTCTGGGACTTTGTCCAGGCATTCGACCCCAATCAGGGACCTGGTCGCGGAGTTGATCACAACTCTGCCTCTCACTTCCCTTTCATGGCCGGTTACCCCTTTGGAGGACCTGGAGGACCTGGTGGCCCCGGAGGCCCAGGCGGTCCCGGTGGTCCTCCCCCTCACGGAGGTCCTCATGGAGGTCCTCACGGATTCCCTGGCCCCCATGGACCCGGTCCTCGCGGTCCTCCTCCCCCCCCTGAGGCCGATGGCTTCGTATGGGGTCCTTGGTACCAAGGTGCTGGTCCCTGGGATCGTCCCCACGGTCATCACGGACACCATCGTTCCGAGGGCGAGTCCTCGACTACAGACGTAGAGCGAGATGCCAACACCAACAACGAGAAGAGCGAGTCCCCCGACACCATGGCTGCTGATGCCCCTGATCCCGAGGAGGTCGTCCCTGATGAGAATCAATGCGGTCGACGTCCTGGCTTTGGTCGAGGCCGCGGACGTGGTGGTCCCCGAGGTGGTCGTTGCGGACGCGGAGGACGAGGCGGTTTCCCTCACGGCCCTCGCGGTCCTCACCACGGTCCCGGACCTCACCCTCCTCCTCCTTATCCCGGCCAAGGCGGCCCCTTTGACTTTGCTGGTCTCTTCCGTGGCTGGGCTGGCCACCCCTTCTTCCGCAACATTCGCGAGCAGGCCCAGCGCTTCCAGGACAGCCAGAGCCAGAACGACTCCAACTCTTTCAACCCTCCCGTCGACATCTTCAACACAGAAAAGGCCTACATCCTCCACGTCGCACTGCCCGGAGCCAAAAAGGAAGACATTGGCGTCAACTGGGACGCAGACCGCAGCCTGCTCAACATTGCAGGTGTCGTCCACCGTCCTGGTGATGAAGAGTTCCTGAACACGCTCGCCACTGGCGAGAGAAAGGTCGGCCTGTTTGAGCGCAACGTGGCGCTCCCTCCCGAGGGAATCGAGGAGCGTGACGAGATTGACAGCTTTGGCATCACGGCCAAGATGGAGGACGGTGTCTTGGTGATCACGGTTCCCAAGGTTGAGAGGGAGTGGACCGAGATTCGCAAGGTGGACATTGAGTAAAAAGGGATGGGATTTTTGGACAGGCAACAAGATGAGCAAAGATATCCTTGAGTGTTTTGGTTTTGATGGTTTCGCATATACCTGGTTCGGTTCGGTTTGGTTTTGTTTGATATTGGCATGGCCTAATAGTTGACGACTCACATTGATCTTGGTATTATATAGTTGGAAAAAATTGGAAAAAATATTATATACATCCTATCACTCTCATAAAGAAACATGTGACTTGATTTTGACTGACATTGGACTAATAAACGTGATGCTATCCTCTAAGAATACCTAAATACAAAGGAAAATCTGCAACATGACATTGTAACGTGTCTATTCAGTCTATTTTAAGCTGAACAAAGTGAATCTTCATCTGCGCTAGGCGTATGCAAATGGGTATATGCTAGAATGTAGAGGGGTTTAAAGGGGCCGGATTCTCCAGGCCCGAAGTTAAAAAGTGAATAGAATGCTCCAAAGCGCTTTCGTGACGACGGTATAGGTTTGGTGGAAGTCTTGCGTAGGTAGTCTTGGTGGTTTTTCGCTTCTGCTGTAATATGCAATTTCGAGCCAATGTCCTTCCAGAAGAAATAGAAGAAAGATAAAGGTAGGTAGGTAATCAAGGGAATAAAATAAAAAGCCAAGAAACTCCAGTTAACCCCCCCAACGTCCAATCATTATTGCCAGTTCACTTGTGTCGGCATAAGTTGTCATGATTCTAGCCCCTTGGCGATCTCTTCGCGTACGTGGCGACACCACTTGAGTAGGGCAGACTCAAAGTCTACCCAGACCTTTGGTGACGTGTTGTAGACGACTCCGAGGGCGTCGACGGTCAGCATGACCTCGAAGCGTAGCTCGGCGGCCTTGACCCAGTAGCGCAGGTTGTCGGCGCTGCGGTAAGGCTTCTGAGTGTCGGTGTGGAAGGTCGGGATAGCGCCCCAGCGCCGCCGGGACTTGTGCACCGCGGCATTGTGCAACTTGACCAGTCGCAGGCCGTTCTGCATGGCCTCGAGAAAAGGCGTCGGCTTCTCGGCTGTGGGCGACATGGGCTTCCATTCGGGCAGAGGATCAGCCGTCGTGTCCATGGACAAGAGGAATGCTCGCTCCCGCTCATACTCGCGGCCGGTCCAGTCGCCCTTGAGCCATGTCCAGCCATCCCGCTCGGCCCTCTCTGCGTCCTCAATCTCCTGCTCCTGCTCGAGGATACCAAACACGCTGTCGACCCAGGTATCCATGGTCTTGATCTCCTCTTCTTTCATGCCATCCTTGAAATTCCGGGTGGCCATCTGCTTCAGCACCTCCATGACGGCCAAGAGGTCGGCCCTGACCTGCTTCTCGGGCTTTATAGAGTCGAGGCGGTCGGGCAGCTCGTGGGCCGTGTAGTACATCTTGGCGGCGCGGATGGCCAGAGTCACAATGTCGAGCATGTGCATGCCCTGGAGTTCAAACCATCCTTGGGTATTCTCCGAAGGCATGTTGGGGTATTTAGGCGCGCCAGGCGGCGCCTGATAAGTGCCAGCCCTTCGCTCCTGTGCCTCCTTCAATGCTTCTCTCGCGTCGCGTAGTGTCTGCTCGAGTTCGGACTTGAGTTCCAAAATGGTGGGTGGCTTGGGAACCACCTTTTCGCGGTGGTGATAGGTGCTCACGGTAGGGGGGAGCATGTCTCCAGGCTCGCTGAAGGTATCATCGTAGTAGTCGTCCATCTCCTCGATTGGGGACTCGACAAGATTATCTGTACCGAAGCCCTGGGCACTGAAGTCGGGGCTGCTGCCGGTGGAGGCATAAGAGGAGTCGACATCGGATCCCACAATCTTAGGCAGAGTACCACTGGTATCCAGAGCCGAGAGGTCGAGGGTTGCCCGGTGCGGCTGCTTCTTCCTAGCCAGCTGGCCACCCTTGCCATCGAGTAGGCCTGTCCGGGCAAAGTAATACTGGAGATGTGCGATGCTGCCCAGACTCATGACACTCTCACGGGAACGGGCGCTGGCAGCAAAGTCGGTGCCCTGGGGCCGCATGTATCCGCGGCGACGACTCCGGCCATCGAAGCTGTAACTCGAGTGTCGGGAGGTCGAGATGTCGGAGCGTCGGTGCTTGAGGAGGCTGCCTGTGGAATGGCGGTTGTACGGCTCGCTCCCGAGGGAGTCACGGGAGGCAGCATCGGTGCTGGAGCCGTGAGACCATGAAGAAGTGGTGGACAAGCAGCGAGAGAGCTCCGGACACGCGCCGATGGCAGGCGTTGGCAGCGCATCCGGAGGCGGCGAGTCGCAGCGGAAAGATGGAGTCTGGTGGTTGGCCATCATGTCTTGGTGGTAGTAAAAAGAGTGGATGGTTTATCGAGTATCCCAAACTTCAAATGCGATCTCTCAGAGTCGTCCAACAGAATTATCCCCGCGTGATCAACGTTGATTCTCGGCCTGGGCGGTAATGCTTGTTGACTGACAGTGGCGTGCGGTGCCGTGAATGATGATCTGCACTTACACAGATGCACAAACACGACAGATGAGGTTCCACAGCAACGGGCAGCTTTCAGGAGCTTGAATGGCACTGCAGCTAGCGAGTACGCCAGTGGAAGCAACAGTGACAGCAGCAGCAGCAGCAATCGAGGGGCAGCGAGAAGTAAAAAATGACAGCCAGACAAGGGAGGGGAAGGTTTAAGGTCGAGCTCTGTCTGCGAGGGACAGAGGGGGGAAAGTGAAAGAGAGCACAAATCGAAGGGGTAATACAAGGACGAACGAACGAATGGACGACGGATGGTGGATGAACGGGATGGGATGGATTATTTCCAGGGGTTCTTTGGTGATGGGGCGACGGTTCCAGGCTGACCGGGCTGGTTGGCGGGACAGGCCTCGGGACTTGACAAGTGTGAAATTACTTCGCGTCCGTTCGTTGGAACAGCGGGGGAAGTGCGCGAGGATTGGCGGAACCAGAGAGCTAACGATTAGCAAGGATCGGGAGAGGAATTGGTTTCCAGAAGGTGATGTGATGTCAGGGTCTTGAGAAAAGTCGGTAGAGCTTGGTGAGGCACTGTCGAGCCAAGTCAAGTCAAGTCCGAGAGAGCGTGGGAGGCTTTAAGTGCCTTGTTAGCGAGACGTTGAAGCTAAAGAAGGAGATGCATGAGCGTGCGTCTGTTCTGTTCTGGTGAACATGGGTAGGCCTCTTTTTTCTTTCTGAGGCACGTTGTCAGTTGGTTCAGTTTAACAAGGGGGCAGAATGAAAAACAATGGCTTGAACAAGAGAGAAGTGATCGACGATAAGACAAGCCAAATAGATGCACAACTGCGAAAACCCAAGACCGTTGAGGCAGATTCGACTGGCCAGGGGGCTCACGGCTACTTGTATGTATGCAGGAGGTAAACTGGAGCTTCTCTCCCAAGCCAAACAAGTCGTGTAGTAGCGCAACGTCCAAAACCACAAGAGATGCACGGGGCGTGAGATGGGCAGGGATGAACTAGATGGAGTCGTCAAAGCATCCATTCAAACGTCATGTGCGACGGGGGGAGGGACTCTTTATCACGGGCGCCAGGCGGACGTTGACGACACAGACACAGACACAAGCTTGTCTGAGAGCCCGTGTGTCATATCCCAGGGCAACCTGCTGGCTCACTACCTAACTATCCGTCCTGCCGCGATCCATCCCCAAAACGCAGCGAGTTGAGAGACTCCATCTCGAAAGTCAGTCTGGGCCAGTCAGAGAGCTAGACCGGTTGCTGTCTAATTTCCTCCAGATTGATTGGAATCTGCTACGTTTCTATCCCGCTGCGCGCCACGCCCACAATGTCTCGGTTGTCCTGTCAATCGCTAGGTTCAAAATCCTCACGGGACAAAGTTTCAGACATATTTTTCAGCAGCAGAGAGAAATTTCCTTGATCGATCCCATCAGGGAATACCTTCCCGCTCTCTCTCTCGCTCCGTGCCCACACAGACAAGGCATCTTGAAATCCCATCCCCGGGTCAGATCCCGGCTCCGAGGGAAATTCCTCCGTGATTGGACTTTCATGCAAGCCACGCGGTTGGCTGGAGCTCCTGAGGACCAAGCTCGGAGCTCCCGTTGAAGCTCTGGACAAGGTTGCATCTGGATTGTAAAGGACAGTCTTTGATGCTTCTAGCTCGAGCCGAGAAGAGAGAAAGTGTGGGATAAATGATCGTGTTATCGTTGATCGACACGTGCGAGCTCGTCCGTGTGGCCTTGGTGCTGCTTCCTCCCGTCTGGTCCACTCAACGAAGGACCGTCCGTCTATAACCCCAAGGTTGACCAGCTCTTCTTATATGGACAAGGTTAGCTGCCCAAGGATCTTGAGCCCCGGCATTCGTCTGGCATCCATAGGGAGGCTCGTATCAAGAGCTCCTGCTCAAGAGGCGGCTCAGCACTCCTGTGAGGCTATTTTTAAAGCGTACCCAGGCCACAAGGCCAAGGCGATCTAGGCCCAACTCTAAGCAGTTGACAGAAAGCTGACAGCTGCCTCACTGGCTGCCTATTCCTTGCCCATATCGTCTCTCATATCTTCGCTCGTCACTAGAAACTTATCAGCCAGTAGCAGCGCCTGCGCAACCAACCATCGTCCATATCCATAGACTATCGATAATACGGCATGCCCTCTCCCCATCCGAAATGCGCATATCCATTTGCCGTCTCCAAAAAGGCATAACCTTCGATGGCTTGCATTATCCGGCACCTGGGCATGGGAGCACGCTAGTCGCGCGTGGTGCTCTAAGTTGAGGCCGGACTCTTGTTAGGCGAGATCAGCGACCAGGGAGGGCCGTCAGTTCATCAAGAGGTCGGCCAAATCAGAGGCCATCTCGAGAAACGAAAAGATCCATCTGGGCCCGGTCCCCCGGTAGATATAAGATATCCCCCGTCTCTGCCCGTCAATCTGGGCGAATGTAATAATTGCATCCCCGTGTTGCGCGGCGCGGCGTGGCGCCGGATGGATATGGACTGGATGGATATCATGACGGATGGAGGATGATCATGGGTTTGGGTGGACGTTGCCTGGTGCACTTGTTAGTCCACCCGGTCGTTGGTTACATCCAAGAGCCTCGTAACCTTTGGACGGCTTCTTCCATTAGGTAGCAGATCTAAATAATAAGTCTGCCGGATCAAGTCCAGTATCTTTTTTCATTGAATATATCTCAAACATTTTCCTCGGTCCAGGTTTCTACGTTTCAAAGCCGAAAAATCCGCCCTTGTCCGGTCTTCCATTGCGCAAGGAAGTCGCACCCCGTAGATTGGGTTGGGCCTGTCGTCCAGTCCATTGCCTCCAACCCTTCCAATTTGGGACTCCCTCATCTAAGAGGCCTCGGCCAGCTTCTCAGTCGAATTTCCCAACTTTTTTCTTCTTTTCGACTTCTTTTTTTCTCTCCTCGGGTGTTCAATTTACGACCTCTCTCACATTTTCATGCAGCCAGCCAATCTTTGCCGCGTCTCAATTCTTCTCATTCCGGCTTTCTCCCTCCGAAACCCTCCCCCTTTTTTGTCCCCGCCAGAGACGCATCGGTCCCTTTGGCCCATCGGATGACACTGCGAGCATTTGATGAGAGGGCTGCATCATACGCTTGCGCTTCTTCCACGGCCTTACTTTTTTTCTTGTCCCTTCTGGGCGACGACGTTTGACGAGAGCACCTTCTATTGCCTATCATCCCAAGATCTCTCTTGCAGCCGATCTACTTGGTCGACACGGTTTGCGCCATCACTCTTATCCGTCTAGGAGGTGCTCCATCCCAGGCCTGCAGCTCCTACTCTACCCAGGAGGGTACATTTGACTGCTCATCACAGCTCCGACAGGGAGCCCAGCCTCTCGCTGCAGCCCATTGCTACTGCCTCCTGCAGGAGACGACTGGGCTTTTCGCAGGGCGCCCACCTCCAATCGCCGCGGCAGCCTGTACTGCATTTCCCACTGAGTGGCCACCCAGTGACCCTCAAACCTTGGCCGTTATCTCCACTCGGCTCTGCTCTCCAGCTGGCTGACAATCGCATCCTGTATGTGTATGCGTGTGAGCGTGCGTTCATCCAGTCAGTCAGTCAGTCCATTACTTGCACCGGCACTGGCAGGCGTGCAGTACCATAGACTGTGGATAATACATGGTTGGGCCCAAAGTGATTCGTGGCACTGAAGACAGGAGGCAAGACATTTGAGGGAGGCAAAGAGGGAGGACTCTCACTCTCACTCAGTGCATGAGTTCGCCCCGCGCAAACGCTTGCTCAAAAGCCCCGAGCTTCTCACGTTTCAACACGGGCATTCAATCTGTCCTGTTTCCCCGTCTTGCCATCTGGAGAAAACAGAGAAAAAACTCGTTTCCGAATCTCAAGCGCCCGGCCTTGTCGAGCCCTGGTTGCTGGTCCCTGGACTTGATCCTGAACCTGCCTGAGCCCGAGCCTGTCCTGTCCTGTCCTGTCCGCGCGCTCTAACCTGGCCTGGCCCGGCCAATTCTGGTTGCCCTCGCCTTCCGAGGGCGCCAACTCCAACGATTAGATGAGCGCCAGCCATTCGAACGCGACGACTCCTGCAGTCGAAAACGGCTCACTCAGCGACTGGGCGTCAAAGGCTGATCCGTTTTTGATAACTCCTGCAACAAGCCCTGAGGCTAACCGATCTGCCGGCGTGGGCCACGACGAGTGCGACGGTGGCCGGGACCATGATGCCCCCGTGGGCGGCCTGCTGAAATTCGCTGACGTCCCTAGCCAACTATCTCACCTGCCCTTCAACCCCGGCTCGACTGATCCCTCCTCCACCCACGCCCCGGATCCCAATCCCAATTCCAGCTTGCTCACCTCCTCGTCCTCTGCAATCGACACGACGACAACTTCTTCCAACTCGCCTTCCACCACTTCTTCCACCACAAACACGACTCCCGCCGCCGACGTCGCGGTTACCCCTGCCACGGCAACAAAAACAACAACCACCGCGCTTCTCTCGTACCCTACTCCAACCTCACCCCTGCCACCACCCTCTGGCATTCGCAAGACCTCCCCTGGTTTAGCTGCCCGCCTCAAAGCTCTCGGTTTCGGTTCCCAAAAACCTTCGACGCCCCCAACCACGCCGCATTATAACGATCACATCGGCCGCCTCGACGAAGAGCACCTGCGCCAGCTTGACGAAAAACATCAGGCGGGTTCGATCAAGTCGGTCATCGCCCGGCGTGGTCGCCCGTGGAAGGGCGCCGGCGCTTTGTCCTCCTCCAAGCCCGCCGCCCACGATCCTGCTCTCGACCTACCGCCATTCAAGGTGGACGACAACGACTCCATCGTTACACTGCTGCCTGAGATCAGGACCCCCGAGCCCCTGGACATGGACACTCAGAAGTATCGTCTGCCCGACCATACCAACGGCAATGGAACAAAGGTCACCCTCGATACCCGTCGCGAACACATCGAGCGCACAACATGCCCTCCATCCCCCCGACGATGGATGCGTTCCACCTCCTCCTCCCCCCAAAGACACCCCTCCCATCGTAGCGCCTGCTCCCGCCACACCTCCAACAGACTACGTCCCGAGCCTCAATTCTTACTTCACCCCTGGCCATAACCGTCCTGGATCCATCTACACACTTTCTCGCGTCTCCTTTGCCAACCAACTCGCCCAGTTGACATCATTGCAGCTTCCCGACGCCGAGTCGCTTTCAAGCCAAGTCACTGCCATCCCAACCGCCCAGGTTGCCGCCAAAGCTCTTATCAACGCTGCCGAACAGATCAGAAGCTGGATATCCAAAGCATCCGAAGTTGTGGATGGTCTCGACAGTGAGGACGATGTGGAGTGGGCTGCCGCCGGTGGTCGAGAGGGCCTGGCTGAGGTGGAAAATGCCATTACACGCTTTGAGGAACTCGTCAAGGCCTATGTGAGCGCCATCGAGCAGCTGCAAGGCCGTGATGATGTTGCCAACGTACCCCTCAGCGACTTGACCCGAGCTGTCACGCAGATGGAGTCCATCATGCAGGAGTGGGCCAAGATCCGACGAACACTACAGATCGTGAGAGTGCAGGTTGAGATCGCCATGGAATGGGAGGAGCTCTGGAACAATGTCCTCGGAGACGTTCAGGGCGAGATGGATGAGCTGAGCAGGCTGGTGTTTGAAATGGAGGAACGTCGTCACAAGAGTCTCATGGCCGCAGCCAGTGCAGACACGGTCGATATCGGAGATCTCGAAACCATCGTCGAGGAGAATCCTCATCAAGCATCCAGACTGCAAGCGCCGAACCGTTATAGTCTACCCGCCTTCCCTGTTACCCCTAACTCTCCCGGCACTGGCACGCCAACCTTGTCGCAGGACGACTCCAGCCTCCTCGCTCTTTTTGCTCGCATGCAACCTCTCAGAGCTTCTCTCGATTTCCTCCCCATGCGATTGTCGATGTTCGAGGCGAGGGCCGAGCAATCTTTCCCCACGGCATGCGAAGAACTAAGTATGCGACGTGAGGGTCTCGATGCTAGCTACAAGAAGTTAGAAAAGGATGCCGAGTCACTGCGCAAAGAGCTCGGTGAGGACCGATGGGTTATTGTCTTCCGTGGCGCTGGTCGCCAAGCCCAAAAGATGCAAGAGTCTGTTGAGCGCTCGCTCTTTAAGCTCAGAGAAGCTGCCGATGCAGGACTGCATCTAACAAACCAGCCTGCCATGTTGAAGAAGCTGGAAAGCTATGAGGCCAAGAAGACGCATTATGGACCGGCCATTGAGCGTGTCTTATCCATCATCGAGAAGGGAGTCAAGGAACGCCTGACTGTCAACGGGGAGATTCTCCGCCTCCATACCGACATGCAAGCCAGATGGTTGGCGCTGAAGCACCAGATGAAGGAGGCCGAATCCTTGATTGACGAGATTCATGCAGACAAGGGCCAGCAGCTTCGAGATTCCATCTCGAGCATGCTGTCGAATGACCATTCAACTTTGGGCAGCGGAAGGGAGACACCAGGTAGCTCGCCACCTTCTTCAGTCATCATGTCAAGTCTAGGGATGGATCCTCATACGCCAAAATCGAAGCCTCCAAAGATGCGAGCCACGCCCGGGGGTAACAGCCGGCCGATCCCCTCGAACAGGCGACATTCTTCCTTGCCAGCACCTACATCACAAATCGGCAGGAAGCCTGGCTTCTCTCGCCTCTCTACCGTCACTGGTTCTTCATCAACGACCAACTTGGCTGCCCCCCGTCAGATCAAACGACCCGAATCCACGCTCCCTCACCGTCCTCGTTGGAATGGCTCGACAAACACATCAGATGTTGACACTGGTCACAACTTTAAGCCTCTGACGCTTACCACGCCCAGTCCCTACGCCAAGAAGAGCCCTATCGCGCACAAATCAACTGGCTCGATTACACCAGGGTCGAGCAACTCGAAGCTGCCGAAGCTACGTAGCCCTCTTGCCCGCGCCTCGTCGGAATCCCCCAGAGTCGAGGACACGCCCACTAGAACTGGACACTCGCGCCTTTCGTTCCGAGAACGTCTTGCATCCCCTGGCCCCAGCGCTCAGCCGCTACCAAAGCCTAGACTTGCTTCCCACAACTCGACGACGGCTCTTTCGGGCAGGCGGTCTTCCCTGCAGGCTGCGAGGTCCATTGGAGCTGACGGAGAGAGTCGGCAAAGCAGACCTGCTAGCTCGCTTGCCACTTCGTCGAGGAGGACTAGTCTTCTCCCTCAGCCAAAGGCTAGAGAAGGCGAGACTGGCCGTGATAGTCCCCAGGCTCTTGCAGGTGCTCGAATGGCCATGCGACGAGCTCCTCCACTGGAGCCAAAAGACTTGAAGCCAAGATGGCGACACTGAAATCCTTCCTATCTACGAACAGCAATACACTTACCACCCCGAATATTCAGGAGACGGCGATTCTCCTGGATATATGTAACATCATGTTTTACCAATTTGAGTTTCTTTACAAGCCCCTCGAGACTGGACATGCACACACACATGTCATGTCAGCTCAGGGGTCGCAGGAGCCTGGCGCGCCATTTATGAAAGACCAATTTTCTTTTTGAACAGCATGGCGTATCAGGTTGAGATAATGGCGGTCGGCGGAGTTTCAGGAACGGCTCTTAAGGGATGACGGCCTTGAATCCCCCATTCTTTTCCCCCTTGTGAGCACTTTGACGTCGGACTTGGCGGTTCAAAACTCTCTCTGAACGCTTTCTTTGTTTTCTTCATGCCAAACTCAATGATGCGCTGTAATTACGGTGGAAGGAAGGGAACAACCAAACAAACAAACAAACAAATGTGCAGCGGTACTGTACTGTGCGGTATGTTACGGTATCTTGGAGGACTATCGTTGAATGAACAAGTCAAACGCGCGCTATTACACACACAATCACATCAGATCATACCCACCCCCAGATGCTGTTTATCATGAGCTACGAGCCCAGACTGAGGGCTTCTGGAAAGGAAAGGACAGGGAAGGGAAAGGGAAGGAAACGGGAAATAATTTAATTCAAGGAATCCCGGAAAGGAAAAGAATATGTTCGAGTTGTGATGCATCTGCCCTTCAATGATTGAGTCGTGATGTAACTGTCTTTTCATTTTCGTAATGCGTTTATCTGAGCCAGCCCTCTTTCGTCAGGGGCCACGGCTGTGTAGCTAAGTGCCATCCATGTACATGATGTTGTAGTAGTAGTAGCAATAGTAGTAGTAGCGCTGGTGGTGATAGGTATAAACGGATGCAGAGGACCTCCCTTGCTCGTGAGAGGAACCATCCCCCAAAACGCCATGCATGCGAGGTGTAAGAAATATCAGCAAACCCCCTTTCCTTGATCGCCGCCCATGCAGAACAAATCGCCATTAAACTCCCGTCCTCATGCTGCAACCACTTTTTTTTCCCACTCTCTCTCTGCTCCCGAGAGCTTGCCCCTTTAGCTTCGTCGAAGAAAAAATGGTCTTAAAAAGTCATGCATGCCATTGAAATATCATCCTTGCTCCGCGTGTCAACTCGACCCCCTTTTTGTCGTCTCTCCTCTGTAGTCATGATCGAATCTTGGAGGCCTCGAAACAACCTCCCTCCTTTACGCCGGCATCGCCTTGATGCCGCTCTTTCGCTGCTGCGGCTTGCTGGCCGCCTTGGACGCGCTGCTGGTGGTGGCCTTGGCAGCAGTCGAGGTCCCGCTGGCCTTGCGAGCAGTGCCGGTGCTCTTGCGCTTCGTCACTCCGCCTGTCGACTTCTTGCTGGCCCATTTCTTGCCGCCCCCCGAGTATCGTTTGTTGCCGCCTCCGCTCTTGCTGTACGACTTGGGCTTGCTCGGGCCAGCCTGGCTGCCTAGATTCTCGAGTCTGCTGTGCCACTCCTGGACGGCTGCGGGTTGGTTGGCGCCAAAGTAATGCGAGTCCTCGCCGTCCTCGTCTTCCTCATCCATCTCGACTTCGGAGCTGATCAGATCCACGATCTCTTGGTCATTGGCGCCAGACTTGCCAGGATCCATAATCTCACAATACCCGTTGTAGTGTCGTTGCAAGACGCGGAGAATCTTGGGCCCATGCTCCTTGACTTTGTCAGGGTCTATACCGGGGATCTTTCTCATCATGGGGAGCGAAGTGGTCCAGTGCATGGCCATGAGCTGGAAATCCCTCTCGGTGAAGAGTGGCTTTCTCATCTCCTTCTTGTTGCGGATTTGCTCGTCAACTTTCTTTGCCTCTTGGACAAATCCGTCGACAATATCTCGGTGTATTTCGTCCAAGTCGTCCAGCTCAGTTCCCATCGAAATCGAAGGCCCAGGTTGTCGAGAGGGAGGCCTGGATGGCCGATGGCTTGGCAGCTCATCAAAAGCTTCCTCATCATCGTCATCATCGTCCAGGAACCCACCATTCACATATCGGCTTGGCATGACGGCATCTTCATCCTCATCCTCACTCTCCACAACACGCGACTTCTTTCTCCGTCGATCGACAGGAGAAGACACGTATGTCGAGGGCATCGTGACATCTTGATCCTTTGACTTCTTGCTGGCCTTCTTTGACCGGGGCTTGGCCGCCTTGTTAGACGCGCCCTCTTCCGGTACTTGGATCGACAGCATCAACTTTCGTTGTCCTGAAAGAAACAGACGGTACGTCGATCCAAGGCGCAGATACTGGATTGCCATGCCATGGTTGCCAACCTGGTTGTCTTCGTGAAAGGCCTTCTCGGCCGATAGCTTGTCGATGACTCGGATCAGCTCGTGCTTCTTAAGGCCCTTCGCCATGCCATGCCAGTTGTCTGACAGCTGTGCCTCGTACTGGGGGTATTTCTTCCCCATGAGGATGTCAGCACACTGGGCTGGGGTAATTCTGTTCTGCGCCTGGACAACCTTGATGGCAGCAATGGCATACTCTGAAAAGTCCTGCTGCTCAAAGATCAAGCCCGCCTTGCAGTTGTCACAGGTCTTGTTGCACTGCGCCCCCGTAAACTCCTCACCAAAGTACCGAAGAATCTCGGCTCGTCGACAGTCAGATTTGTTGTCGCAAAAGGCCGTGACGCGGTTCAGCATGGCCATCTGCCTCTCCTTTTGTTCATGACTCCCGTCGCCATCAGCGATCAGTCTCTTCAGGACCCTTATGTCCTGCTTGCCGTAGAAAAGAATGCAGTCAGACGGTTTTCCGTCTCTGCCTGCTCGACCAGTCTCCTGATAGTAACCTTCCAAGCTCTTTGGAAGTCCGTGGTGCATGACAAACCTCACGTCAGGCTTGTCGATGCCCATTCCGAACGCGATTGTTGCAACCACGATCTTGATCTCACCCCTCTGCCAGGAATTCTGCACCTCGACCTTTTCCTGAGGGTCGACGTGTGCGTGATAATGCCTAGCTGCGATGCCATGTTGCGAAAGACTCTCTGCAACCTTCTCTGCATTCTTGCGCGAGATGGTGTACACAATCCCACTCTGATTCGGGTACTTGGACTGGACCAGCGAGGCGATGGCCTCAATCGTCTTATCATTGGTTGTCTTTGGACGAACCTCGTAGTACAGGTTCGGACGGTTGAAGCTCTGACAAAACGTTTGACAGTTGTCCATCCCAAGATTGTGTCTGATATCGACAATGACGTTCTGCGTCGCCGTGGCAGTCAGTGCCATGACCGGCACTCCAGGATATCTCTGCCGAACCTGGCCCAAGGTCTTGTAGTCTGGTCGGAAGTCATGACCCCATTGACTGACACAGTGGGCTTCATCAATCACAAGGCGCGCAAATTTGCCCTTGCTATGGAGTATTCGCATCCCATTGTTGAAGGCGACGTTCTTGCTGACCATCTCCGGCGTAACATACAAGAGCTCGATGAAGTGCTCTGGGCTCCGCTCCTCAAAGGCACTCATCACTTGTCTCTTGTACTGGGCTGAGCATTCGCCATTGAATGCAACAGCCTGGATGCCCAAGGCTTTCATGTGGTCCACCTGATCTTGCATCAAGCTGAGAAGAGGCGAGACAACGATGGTAACACCTCGAGTCTTTCCACTCTTGATAACAGCCGGGAGTTGGTAGCAGAGCGATTTGCCACCACCAGTTGGCATCAGGACGAAGGCATCTTTGCCCTCCAGCGTGGCATTGATGGCCTCGAGCTGGTTGTGGCGGAATCCCTTCATTCTAAACCGGTCCTTGAGCATCCGCTGGACATCAGGTGACCATGGGTGTCTCATCAGCTCAGCGGGAATCGATTCAGGTGCCACCGAAAGCAGGGGTCTCTTGGATGAGACTCTGGACTTCGAGTTGGGAACAACGTTGCCAGACGTCTCCGAGAAGATCTTCCTCGCGCTTTGCGAGACGGGAGCGTGGGACTGACGGGTCTCGTAATCCTGTGCAAAGGCAAGCATCTCCTCATCGTCGCTGAAGTCACTGAATTCATCGCCGGCTCGGTGGTGCATCGCCTGGTGGGTTCTTCGACTACTAGTGTTGGCCAAGTTAGCCGTAGGCCTGGCCGCTGGCCGGAACTGAAACTCGTCCAGGTCGGAGAAACCTTCGCCACCGCCAAATTCTGCTTCTTCGGCTTCCGCAAGTATAGGATCCACCATCATGGATCTCGGGGTTGGTCTTGAAGGGTTCGCGAACTC
Organism: Fusarium duplospermum; assembly: GCA_003946985.1. Lineage (NCBI taxonomy): Eukaryota > Fungi > Ascomycota > Sordariomycetes > Hypocreales > Nectriaceae > Fusarium > Fusarium duplospermum. The sequence goes on along the minus strand of NKCI01000023.1, from coordinate 234,987 downwards.
TCTCGGGAACGGGACAGCAGAAGTGTCAGCGTCCTGAGAGAGAACACTCGCCACTTGAGATGCTTCGATTCTCGAACCTGGAGGGTTCCAGTGCGAGGATCTGGGTAACTGGGTCTGATGGACGACTTGCGTCCCTGTCTCACTTGCTGGTATAATATCCCTCGACTGCATCGACATGTTGACGCTGCTTTGAAAGATGGGCTGGGTGCCCATTACAACCACCGGTGTGGGAGCAGGGGGTTGTTGGACACTTGCCAGGAAGCCAGCAACGTCAAGTCTGGAACCATCGATGGTTTTGAGGAGGGCTTCTTCAACCTCCTGAATCTCATCGGTGAGATCATCAAGTCGAACTTCATCCTCATCCGTGTCGATGCCCTCGGCGTAAGCTTGGGCAATCTGATGGGCAAGCTCCTCTCGTTTCTCACAAAGTTCTCTGTACTCCTCCGCGGGTCCGCCAAGTTCTTTGATAGCTTTCTGCTGCCGTCTAAGCCGCTCCTTCTCTGACTTGACCTCACTCCGCTTCTCTTTTGGCCATCGCTCGTTGATTGCTCGCATGAAGTTCTTGTCGTTTTGCTGGATGAGCTTCTCAACAAATTCGCTCCATTTAGCCAAGGTTGATGAGTCTGATGCTAACTGGGCAAGGAAAGCAGGCGCTTGGCTCGATCGGGGAGGGGGTTCACCGGAAGAAATTTCATCAAAAGAAGCGTCAGGGGCTCCTCTAGTAGTCTGTGAGCTGGTCGTTGTGGGTGCGGATGCCTTGGAGGTAGTTGTCACAGGAGAGACCTGACGTTGGGAGGACGACTGAGAGCCTACATGGGCTGCAGGGAGAGATGCTGGTACGGGCTGCGCTTCAGGAGAGGTACGGCGCTGTGAAGATGACAGGAAGTCTATCTTGACTGCAGGTGGCGGTGTCGGCGCAGGCTGCGTCTTGATCTGCACTGTTTTGACTGTCGAAGCCTTCAGTGTAGCTAAGGAGCTGTTGTGAGATGGTGGTGTCAGGAACTCATCGTCCGAGTCGGGGATAACCAGTTCATCTGGGTCCATCTGCATCCGGGGGGGAACAGACTTGGCCTGGCGTGCCGGTTCGGGGTCCCCAAAGGTCTGGGAATCTTTCAGGGGACTCGTCGCTCTCTTGGTACTAGGTCGGGTCTCGAAGATGGATGTTACAACCCGAGGAGATTCCTCACGAGCCAGCTGGCTGCGCACCCGTCTTGAAGGCGACCGCAGGATCTCTTGATCCTCCTCGCTGATTGGAGGGATCTCAGTCGACGAAGGGTTCTTGAAGCCATCGCGGGTTCGGCGTGTGCGAGTGCTGCGTGAGCCATCCTTCCGAGATCGGCTTCCGGGGCTTGGGGCAGGAGGGTCGGTACCAAGAAGCTCATAGACATCTGGAAAATCACCCAAGTCGCTGAATTCTTCTTTGCTGATTTCGTTGCTCTTCCGCTTCCTGCCACTTGACACAGGTTCTGGCTCTGGCCGAGACGCATAATCTTCACGCCAGAGTTTCACATCGCTGCCAAACGACAGTGAGTCGGAGGAGACAAGGACATCATCGGTCAGGTCCATGTACTCGATCTCATTGGCCTTGAGTTCTGGAAAGTCGGGGCTGCGTGATCGGGGTCGGGACGGGGCGGGCGTCTTCAGCGGCGGCAAGCCAGATAGCTTGCTTGGTCCTGGACTTTTTGCGCCTATGAACAGGTCAGATTAGGCATGTTGTTCACAGCTTTGTATGCTTACCATTGTTGGTCCGACTGACGGGAGTGTCTTGTCGGCTGAGGCGATTGGGGGTGATGGAAGAGGGGGTGAGAAGCTGTTGGGGTCTAGAAACCAAGCTGGGCTTCTTGGACTTGGAGCTCGACATGAGACGGGCCATGGTGTCGTCCTCCAGTATCACCTGGTCCGTATTCCGCAATCCACCAGGCCCGCCCCGTCCATTGGATGAAGTCGACGCGTCGTAGTTTGTGTGTGTTCCGTCCCCTGGCTGAGCCGGCGGGCCAGACTGAAGAGTCTGTCGTCCCTGCGAGTCCGAGCGTTGCGATTGGGACAAGCCGGTCTGAGAAGCGTCACTGCAACTGGGAAAAGTTGGTGTTGCAGGCTTGAAGCGGGCTTGGTCGTTCAACAGCCAGGACAGGTGCTCGGAAAGGTTGTTGCGAGTCATGAAGCCGACACGTATATGTCGGAGCGTCTTTCAGCTACCTTTTTGGAAAACATCGAGGTGCTCGTGGCTTTCTTTGTCCGGGATGAGAGGGGTGAGCTTGAAGAGGGTCAACTTGTTATCGTGACCCAGGCGGCCGTGATGGCTGTCCCACGCGTCACGCGTCAGTGGATCAGTGGATGCGAGAGCACGTGATTCATTCCCACCTCGTAAAGTGCTGGTCATTGAATCAGGCAGTCGACATCTCAGTCAAGACAACGCCACAACATGACTCTTGTTTATCTACATTTCTTTGAGTTGTTGTCCGCCATCACATGATATGTGCAGCACTTCGGATTACACAGCGTTGCGGGTAAACGCTGCTCCCTTTGAAGGAACCCACGGATAACTTTGGTTCAAACACTACTCCTGCAGGTAACCATTGATCCAATGAACTACTTAATGACACTTTGGGCTCTATTGGACATTTAAGAGAGATGTGTACAATATCCACGACAAACTTCATAACACACCAACATTAGAGGTGCCAATGACCTAGGTATCAGCAAACCAATTTCCGTCTCAACCATACCCCCATAACTGGGCTCCCGCAGATTCCCCCAATGATGTCCGAAACGACAAAGCCAACAACATTCAGCCGGAAAGCTCGTCGACTTGCTGGACGAGGAGCTGGTACTCGACTTCGAGAAGGTCTCCCTGGCCCTCAAAGTCACACTTTGTAATCAAGTCCTCTAACTCAGCGCGGATTTCGATGCCCAAATCCTCAGTCTGGTCAGGAACCCTTTCGTCTTTAGAGGATTTCATTACATACTCTGCCATTTCCGCGATGACTGATTGATGATCAAGGAGCCTCCATAGTAGATCCTTGTTCCAGGCATTTCCGTCCAAATCTGTTGATGCATCAAGACCTACCATCCGACAGATCCGCTGGGCCACCGTTCCCCAAAAGAATGGCTCAGTCACGGATGCTGGATCGTTTTCCAGAGATGCGACAAGCTCATTCAGCCCCTCGATTTCCGCCTTTGTCTGCTCCCGAGCCTCACGGATGATGTCCAAGACACGGACAACGGTTCGATTAGCTTCATCGAACCCTCCAACATCCATGTCCTGGAGTTTGCAGCGTGCGACTCTCCAAGGCACGGAAAGCGCCCGCCTAGTGTGTTGCAGTGGGATCAAAAACTCGGCAAGCCTCATGTGACTCATCCTTGGAATATTGGGCTGCTGAGGAACAGGCTCGAGTGCGTTGCTGAGCGAATCTTCGCCTTCCAAAGGCTCCCGCAAAAACGGCGTAAGAGAGGCGTCAATATCAAGCCGAAGCCCAGGGCGAATCTCGATGTGCTCAGAAAAAATCATTTCGTCTAGGGAGGTCTTGATCTTTGAACGCAGCTCCGCGACCCAGAAAGGCGGGTGGCACTCTTCTGAAGGCTTCCATCGCCCAGAGATGGCCTCATACTCGTCGGCAGGGGGGCTGATGGTCGTCTTTGGTAGCTTAGGTGCTTGCCAGATAGGCCCTATTATAGTATTGACGCCGAACAGTGAGACGGGATTTGGGGAAGTAGGATCCCGCAACAGGCGCATGTCAGCCTCTTCAATATCGAACCTGTCGTCGCAGAAACGCTCGTCGGCAAGGATTTCAGGCATGGCGATCTGAATAAACATTCTCTCCGTGAGCCCATAGGAGGGTAAGCCATATGAGTAGATATTGTCAAAGTTTATCAAAGCCATCTCGATATCCGAAGGGGGGGTAAAAGGCGACATGCCTGTAGGCCACGGGATATTGGATCCCGGCATGGAAGCAGGGAAGACGACAACCCTAGCCTGGGGTGAAAATGCAGGTGATTTTGCTCTAACACGAGCGACAAGATTCATGATCTCCTCCGCGTCCAGGGTCGTATTCTCCGCCAGGTCAAACTCATCAGTCAACTGCAAATCCCGGGAGAAAAAGGCGTGTATGAAGCGGAAGGGATGGATATACTCGAGAAGTTGCTTCTCTTCGTGATGTCGGAGCCAGTGTTCAAAACCAAGAATGAATTCGTCAACCGAGACATCCTGGATTTCCTGACCCCCAACTAAGAATGCCTCTTTCTGGAGTCTCGGGTGAGCTTTGATGTCGCACCAGAGTTGAACAGCAAACAGCATAGACTTGATGGATAAGCTGTCGTTCGGATGCGCGCTAGAAAACTGCTGAAGCTCGTATAGCAACAACGAAGGGTAGAGCAAGTTTGCCATGTATGGCGCCTTGTAGAGGAAGCCCGGTTGGCGTCTGCTGCCTTTCAGCAGGACTAGTTGCGCATCTGGAAGCATGCGTGACTTCGGGGGATTGGTGACCGATTGTTGGCGAGTAGGATCGAGCAGTCCATCGGGTTCTTTTGGTTGGCAGACTGAGAGAGGATGTCTTGGCCCATCAATACCACTCCTGAATAGGGCGGTGCGCTGAACGACGTGTGGGTGGCGACTCTTCGAAAGAGAAGCCCAAGAGGCTTCAAGCTGTCCATATACCGATCGGACGCTGCTGTCTTCGAAAGCATCACAGAAGTTTCCATCTACCTCCAAAGCGGTTTTCATGGCAGATATATTTCCAGGGACAGCAGCCGGGGCAGTCAAGATGACTTCAGTACTCTCAATACGGCCACCGGGGACCTCTTCCAGTTGACAGCCTATGGACAGATCATCCGAGACAATAGATGGAGCGGTCCCCGCCGGAGCGGCTCGAAGTACGACTGGTGTGAGGTTGTACATCGAGTAGCCCACGAAGAAAGCACCAGGACGAGCCAAGTTTTCGTGAGATTGCCCATATTCCTTGTATGCAATGACAGGAGACATCATTTCATGAAACTTGGAGGGCTTCTCGGTTGTGCTTTCAGCATCTTCGTCAAAGTTTGCTCCATCCTAGAGATCGCAAGCTCTTGGTAAGACGTCGAAGGTAAGCCAGTCATGGACGACGGCTTCGTGCCGCTCTTCTTGGGTTCTGGTCGATGCGAAGTGAGTGGCGAACTTGAGCGAGCTCACTGTTTCTGCCAACTCGTATCTGTCGTCAACCTTCAAGCATGCGCTGCCTGATTCAGCGTCCATGATGATGCGTACACCCGACCAACGCGGGTTTCCGGTCAAAGACATGTCGGCCTGGTGAATTAGGTAGGCGCTACTGAGGGGAAAACCTTGGAATTGTCAGGAAGGCATGCTTGGACTTGGGAGGAGATGCTTACTTCTGGGAGATGTAGAACCAGAATCTCCAATTGAAGGAGAGGCGACACCGTGACCAGGAAATGCGCCAGCCCTGCCAGTGCAGTGGGAAAGGCCGTGTGCGCCTGCGATGTACCAGTAGAGTCAATTTCAGACAACGGATGCGAAATATTGGTAATATCAATTCGCCATGGCAGGTCACTCCAGCGGACAGGGCTTTGTGCGGGTGGATGAAATGCAGAGGATGATGCGATGAGAGGTGAAAGTTGTTGAATGATCAACGACGAAGATACGAGGTGGGGCAGTTGAAGAAGGAGAGTGAAGAACAAACGAGCATTTGGAACGAACAAGTGAATTTGCCTGTGATCTCTTAGGATGCAAACGGCTTCCCCGTTGCCATGGGCGACTCGATTGAGCCATCTAGGTACAGATCGATAAAGGTCATATAGATGGTACACATTGAACAAAAATGCTCAAATCAAGAACGATGAACTTCTGAATGTCAGGTAATGCCATTTAAACAGGCCATAGGCCTGACCTGGGGTGCAGATAGGCGGTATCCTGGATGTGTAGGGAGGTATGGATGGTGACCAGCTACCCTGGGGAAGACGATAATCAGAGAATCCATACTTGATCCCATACAGTCTACAAATAAAGGTAAGCAACATGTGTGAGAAGAGTTACCATATTAAGTTTTTATAATTAATACTGTTATCTACAAATGGGTCGTTGCTAACCATGCAGTTTATCGCGTCGACGTCTGTTTAGCCCCATGCATACTCAATTCACCTCGATATGTATGTCATCTGAATCAACTTGCGGAGTACATACTCACGAATAGCAACTATGAAATCCGACCCTCAAAGAAAAAAACCTCGACGAGAAAAAAAAATAAAGAAAAAAAAATGACACAAAAGTACATAGGTTCATTCACCACAGGACCCTGGCGTTGGAAAGCCCGCTCGATGTCTTCTGACGAGGTTAATTCCGCGATTTCGAATTAGAAGTCTTGGCACAAGATCATCGTTGGATAAACCAAGGACGGTGGCTTTTGACCCGCCTCCAGGTGGTATTAACGGAGTGGTTCCCCGCAGAAGCTGAATTGTCTCCGACGGCGTGGTAATAATGGATGGTGGATGAGATGAATGGAAAGCGGTCAATCATACGATAAGGGCAATTGCCGAAGATCTGCTGAGTGAGAAAGAAGTGCGAGGAGGAAGTGCGAGATGTATGGTTTTCTGCCTGGGGATGGTGTGATGGATGTGAATAGCCCCTCACCAAGATGATAACCGTGGAACTTGAAGCATCATCGTCTTATGCAGTGCGAATTCACGATGCATCACCAGTGTCGAGTTGTTGGGCGTGATGTTGATCAAGTCGCCAAGGGAGGTTGGCGATATTAGCCAGGCACCAGCGGGGCTATGAACCTCTCAAGACCCTCCCAAGAGCTGTGTAGCCTGCAGCAAGCACTTCGAAATGAGGTCTCACACACTGTGATCACGGGCTTTCGCGCGTCGAATCCTCGCTGCTCCAGGCAGCACAGCCCCCTGCAACTCGCAAACTGCCACCAATGCGCGCCGCAGACGCGATCTAACCATGTTGCTGCTAGCTCGGCATCAGCTCGCTGGAGCTTAACTGGAGCTTCAGCTTTTTATCGCCGCCAACGAAGCTGGAGGTGCCAGGTACTCCGCATCGCCATGCCGCCAGCGGTGTGATACGTGCGAGACGGGTGGACGGCTTCGGTATAGTTGACAATGATGGCTCAACACATGGCTTGCTATAAAGGCCCCTGGGTCCCCTCCTCTTCATTCGAGATGGATTCTTCTTAACCAGGTCACTGCTCATTCAATTAACATTATCCTACCAATACTTGTCCAATTGTGACCTCACCAAGCTCCTATTCGCATTGGATCATCAACTTGCATCGCTGGCACTCGGCGACTGCCCTTTTTGATTCCCCCACTTACACGTTCCTCCCCTCGACTCGACCTGACCTCATCTCACCGTTTTTATTTCTTCATCTTCCCGTCTTTGTTCTATCATCATCTTCCCCTTCGCTTCTCCTCCAAACATCGCAATCATGGCTGATCTTCCCGAGCTTCCTGCTCCCCACTCGGGGCTGGCCAGATACATCTCCGAGAACCCGGACAAGTCAATGATCGAGATCATGGAGCCATACCGCAAGTATGAGGCCAACCTGCGATCCGTCTATGCTCAGGATCGGCAGAACCCCATCCTCAATGATCCTCATCTCAATGTCCTGCCGCTCTTCACCGACGACACCAAAGTCATCACCACTCGAGCCAGGAACCTCGAGGCTGAGACCGAAGAGGAGAAGTCCAAGTACATCATGGCTCTTCCCGACGACAAGCGCCGTCCTCATGGCTCCCCTGCAACTGTTGCCAATGTGACCGAGTTCCAAAAGAACTTCAACGTCTTCTCTGAATCATCCCTGGTCGACTTGGACTGGAGCAATGTTGTGGCTGCCGGCTCTTCGGTCGTCAACTGCCTTCTCCCCGTTCCCAAGGAATTCAACACCACCAAGCGCAAGCTCCGCGAGTATTACCACGAGAAGTTCTGTCCTGCTTCGGATGTCGATCTCTTCCTTTACGGGCTCACCCACGAGCAAGCCATCGAGAAGATCAAGAAGATCGAGCAAGCCATCCGAGATGCCCTTCTCAACGAAGTCACTGTGGTGAGGACCAAGTATGCCATCACCATTGCCAGTCAATACCCCGTGCGACATGTTCAGGTAAATGATCCACCTTCCCCTCTTCGAGACCATGAGCTCTAACGCCATTTGAGATTGTCCTGCGAGTCTACAAGTCTGTCAGTGAAATCCTGACAGGCTTCGACATTGACGCCGCTGGCGGCGCCTATGATGGCAACCAGGTCTATGTAACTCCCAGAGCACTGGGGAGCTTCATCACCCAGATCAACCACGTTGACCTCACTCGCCGAAGTCCTTCCTACGAGAATCGCCTCTCCAAGTATTCTCACCGAAACTTCGAGGTCTACTGGCCTGATCTTGATCGAGCTCGCGTTGATCCAACCATCTTCGAGAGAAGCTTCCAAAGAACGCTGGGCTTGGCCCGCCTGCTCGTCCTCGAAAGACTACCAACAACTTCCGCCCGAGAAACATATCTCAACAAGCGACGCGAGGAACGTGGTCGACCTCAGGTGTACAAGGGTCGAAATGTTCTCTTTGGCAACATCAAAGACCACCACGAAGATGAAATTGCCGATTGGCTCTCTGAGGAGGACGTTTCCAACTACCACACTTTCACCGTTCCTTATGGTCAGCATTTCAACGCAAAGCGCATTGAGAAGCTCTGCTACACGCGCGATCTCCTCCTCAATGCTGAGTGGAACCAGTCCGATGACAGAGAGGTCTACCTGCATCGTCACCCAGCATTCTTTGGCCGTGTCCAGGATGTGGTCGAAGATTGCTGTGGCTACTGCCCCAAACCTGTCACGCCCGAGGAAAAAGAAGTTGCGGAGAAGGAGGCCGAGATCTACATCAAAGGCGAGGTCACTTTCCTCATTGACGACCCTGGTCGACAGCAGATCGGTTCTTTCAACCCCCTGACAGAGCAGGATTGGACTGATATGGCTTATGTTGGCAACACAGCCAGACTCTGCCAGTCCATCGTTGATGGAGATGTCGATGATGTTTTGAACTGGCTCAGTCAAGAGGACTCCGACCCTAACAAGCGAGACTACACCGGTCGATCGCCGCTCCATCTCGCCGTCATGACTTCGACCCCAGAGGTTGTCAAATGTCTGGTTGATCACGGTTCTCGTATTACGGCACGCTTGGCCGATGGCAAGACTGCTCTACACCTGGCTGCCTCCCGAGGAAATCTGGAAATGATAAAGATCTTGATGGAGAAGAGCATTGAGAATGAAGAGGCTGAGGAGGAGCGCCAGGATAGAAAGCGCCAGGCAGCCAAGAGAGGCGACTCTGATGGCAAAGACGAGGCGCCAGAGGAAACCCAAGAGCCCGAAGCTTCGGACAACTCTGACGAAGAGTCTGACGGCGAGCTGATTGACGCAGAGACAACCGACGCAGACACGGTATCTATGGTGACTGGATCCTTTGTCAACGTCGAAAAGGAGAAGGAAACCGATGATGATCTGGTTCCCGACGAACAGGAGGATGAGCCAGACTACTATCAGATTGATGTCTTGGCTTGGGATGTCCCATGTTCGCCCCTTCATCTTGCTATTTCAGAAGGTCATGAGGATGCTGTCAAGCTCCTCTGCGATGTAAGTTGCCAAACATCCAATATTTGTGAAGCACAAAATAACCCTTTCGCAGTATGGTGCCGATTCTATTCTACCGGTCAAATTCATCAACAAGGACAATGATTCTGATACGCGCGCCATCTTGACCCTGGCTCTGGCGTTGTCGCTGCCCACTGATAAAGCGAAGTCAATGGCCGAGCTCCTTTTGAAACTCGGAGCCGTCTCTTCTCAGGCCGACTCGAACGGATGCACTGCCTTCCACAGGTACATCGAGTCTGGGCAAAGGGACCTCATCGATACACTGCTTGATACGGATAAAACGGGTGTCAAGACAGCCATCAACCACTTGGTTTTTGCCAGTAACTACTGGAACCCTGAGGCAATTGCCCCGATTCACAGCGCTATTGAGACTGGTGACACCATCTTGGTGCTGAAACTTCTGAACAGCGGCGCCTTAGCCCAGATCGACTTTGACACTTGGTTGAAGGCGGCCAAGGTTTCGCCATCCCACTCCAACAGGCTGGGGAAACTGGAAGAAAACCAGAGGAAATTCAAGGAATCTACAGAACAACCCTTGCTTGCAGCCATCCGCTCTGGCAATGCCGAGGTGGCAATCAAACTTCTGGAGAATGGCGCCGATCCCAACGCATTGCCTGGAAGCACTGAAAGTCTCATTTTCGACGAGTACAGACGCACCTGGAACAAGGGACGTTCAGCTCTTGACCTGGTTCGTACATCGCTGGAAGGTCTTCGAAAGTACACAAGCAAGAAACGTCGAGTGGTCAAGCCTAAGGAGCCGGTCGGCACGGCTGAGTTTCTGGAAAAGTTCAAGGAGGGTACCTACTCCTACTGGATGGTCTCTGAGCAGATCAACAACGCAAAGCGGACATTCAAGAATGCAAAGGAGAGGTATGACAAGGACATCAAGCGGCAGAAGCGTGCAGAACTCAAGGTAGAAGCTGAGAAGCAGGGCGCTATCAATGAGGTCATTGCCGGTTTTGAAGCCATTGAGAATGCTCTCATCAGCCGAGGTGCAAAGACCTTTGATGAGCTTCATCCTGATATCAAGACTGAATCAGAGAGGGGTCGTCGTCTGTCTCGCGAAGAAGAAGCAGAAGACAAACCTGCGAAGCCTTATGAGTTTCACTTTTCGTTCCAAAATGACAGAGAGATGACTGAGACAAGAAGGGATGGCTACATTGAGCTGTAAGTATTGCCAAATCTTTACGTTCTTTCTTCTAACCGATGACAGGATGGAGGCTGCGTGGTCAGGAGATATCGAACGGATCAAATCTCTTACTCTCCAAGCTTGGGGCCCTGAACAAGACCAGCCGCCCTTGATGGCGGCGGTCGCGGACAATGAGGGCAACACTCCATTCTCGGTGGCCTTCCTCCGAGGTCACCATGATGTTGCCCGGGCTCTGCTTGAGATTGTAAAGGTGCAATGGTCTCCGCCAGAGAAGGAAAAGGTTCGCTTCAAGATGGAAGCTCGCGAGGAAGACGAGTACTCAGATGAGTGCTCGGACGAAGAATCCAACGATTCCGGAGACGAGCCCCGTATTGTGTCTGAGAAGGTGCAGCAAAAGTTCACCATTGACGACATTGGCCATGTCTCGATGCAAGTCAAATCCCACACCAAGCCGGTCAACCACCTCTGCTGGAATGTTCCTAGCTGGTGCATGGAAAATGGGAATGCGACCAGTGTCCGTCCCACCACCAACTATCGCGGTCGCGAAGGCCTTTTTACCCAGGTATTGCAGAGAGATGATGTCGCAGGACTCAAGGCTCTTCTGGACATGGCACAACACTATGCAGGGGAGAAGTTTGAAGGGGATGACAGAGACGAGGATGATGTTGGCAGGTTCACCTTCCCTCTGTCTGACTTCAACTATGCAGTGCAGCATGGAAAGACTCAGATGCTTGGGTTGATAATCAAGCGCACGGGCGCAGGCATTCCCCTTGATCATTTGGTCAAGAAGAGCGGCGTTGAGTTGAAGCAAAAGCCGCGATACTACCAGGGACTCACAGTCTATGGCAAGAAGAGGTATGTGCTATTCGATTTGGTGGCCATGTCTATTTGACACTAATCCATGATATAGGAATGACTGGGCGACAGCTGGTCGCAACATGGTGGTGAGGACATCAGGCCAGAAGACACCGCCTCTACTGCATGCCGCTGTAGCTGGCAACCTGGAGGGTGTCGAGTTTTTCCTTGGAGACGCCCCTCACAGACTATACAGCGAGTTTGGCAAGTCAAAGGCTGCTCGGGAAGATTCTCGACTGAAGCACCTCAAGGAGAGCCCAGGTGGCTTTGATCGCGCCATCTCCAAGTGGCTTGGAGCCGACAGTAAGTGTGTTGACCAAGGTTGAAATACAGGATACTGACTGGTGCTGCAGACGATTTCGTGATTCACTGCGCAGTCGTGGGTGACAGTTCATCCTGGGTAATCGAGCTTCTTGAATATCTTGTCGAGGCTTGCCCAGGATGTCTTGAGAAGAAGAACGCTGATGGCGAGACACCGCTTCTGGTTGCCTGCCGCCTTGGTCGCACCGATTTTGTCAAGATTCTGTTGAAGGCCAATGCCGACCAATCTGCGCGCAACTCAAAGGGTCAAAACATTCTTCACGCAGCGGTGGAGAATACCCCCAAGGCTGACCAGCTTCGCAAGCTGTTGGACCTCTTTGATCCAACCCTCCGCAGTCACCTGTTCTTGCAGCGGAACAACTTCAACGAGAACGGCAACACACCTCTACACGCCTGGGTGTCACAAGCCTCTGGAGTCCAGTCCGACGATACTGTTGGGTATAATCGGCGCAGGAATAGGTACTATTACAGAAACAACAACAACAAGGCCTACGAAGGTGAAGAGAAGGACGCGGTTGAGATGCTCAAGCTTTTGCTCGAGTACTCCAAGGGTGAGGAGCTGGAGTTGCTCAACGCTGCGGGCGAAACGTGCCTTCACACTACCATCATGCACGACATGATATCTTTGGCTCGTGTCATGGTCGAGTTCAAGCCTCGATTGCTGTACCGGGAGAATGCTGTTGGCAGAACACCTGCTGAACTCGCCCATGACCGACTCACTGAGCAGAAGTTCCAGAAGCCTGATAACATCAAGCAGGATAAACACGACTGTGTCACTTATCTCATCAACAAGAAGAAGGAGGACTTTGCCGCTCATGCCAGCCCTGACGCTCATACGGCGGAGCAAAGAAGAGAGTTGCTCGCGGGTCTGGGGCTCAGCAACACTTACAGCGCGGTCGAGTTCACCCAAATCATGCACTCCATGGGCGAGAGCAACACGAAGCACAAGAGAGACAACAAGAACCTCAGTGACAGTCTCACCAAGGTAGTTGCATGGGATCTCTGCCGCACTGCGATGGAAAAACACCCAGAGCGTCGCCGTCTTGTGAGTTTGAATGAGGCCAATGACGTGGCCAAGAGGTTGGGTGAGAAGTACTCGGCGTCGAGGTACTTTAGCATTCAAGCTAAGGCTGAGTCTGAAGATGGTGAGGAACAGGAGGATCAGGAAGTCGACTTTGCTACCTCTCGAGCTCGTGGAGCCTCGTTTTGGATCGAGGAGAGGGACATGCCGGGTTCTCGAAGTGGTGAGAGTAAGGATGGCAAGAAGGACGAGGACGAAGATGATGACAGTGATCTCGAGAGTATCTCATCGCGCGGAAGCTACTGCGGGAATTGCCGCGAGTATCATCGACAGATTTAGGCCCAGGGGAAGGTTCTTGTTTGGCCGGGTTGATGGGTAGGAGGAAATGGCTGGTTGATTGATTGATTGTAGCACTTGTAGATCTGAGATGAGCAAATTGACAAAGACATGCATGACAATTTCAAAGATGATGGGCAATGTTGCGAATACATGATGAAATGTTGATAGAAAATGCATCTTTTGTTTCTTTCATAGCTAGATTTAAGACTATTTGCTCGATCCTTTGGAGCGATTGACAGGAGATGGTCCCAACCGACTGGGGAGAGAGATATCATGCTTTAAAACCAGTGGAACGCCTATTTGATTGCATCGTGTCCCTCAATTGATCATATCATTAACACAGAGGTCGTCATGTGTCTCGGTGCCCTATTACGACACATAGACAACAGCCTGGGGTGCGCCGTCACCCCAGATACCAACAACAGCCATGACGAAGCCCAGGGAGGAGAGCGCTGTCCGAGCGATGTAGCTTCGCGCAAGGGTCTCGACCTCGGCTCTCACCTCCTCGCCATTGACGTCGTCAATGTCCTCCTCGCTGGCAGGCTCGCTGTGGCTGTCGCCGAGAACCTCGTAGCTGGCTTCCATCTTGGCGCGAGACGACTGTCGAGGTGCGGCGGGAGCGACTTGCCGAGGCGCAGGAGATGGGAGAAGAGCGGGAGCAACGGAGGAGAGGGTGGCGAAGAGAGCTGTGTAGAGAAGGTAGGGATGGCGGGCGGAGCGCGGGGCGAGGAAGAAGCTAATGAGGAAGGGCGCCGAGGCGAGTGAGGTAAGGGCTAGGACGGGGGCCTTGAGGGCATCGTTAAGGATGGTGAGGCCCTGGGAAGCCGAGGAAGAGGAGGGGAGGCGGAGGAGCGAGGGGAGGGCGAGGGTCGAGATGGAGTAGGAGACGCCCTGGAGATGGATGTTAGCGAGCTGAGCTTGCGATGCGATGGAATGCGATAACGGCACAAAGCATTGTAACGAGGTTAAAAGTGTGCAACAATGCTATCGTCAAGACAATATTTCGATGGGTTCGGAGCTTTAGGTTCAGATACGCGAACCAGGGCAAGGATGTTGCTTAGACCTTGATGTGATATCACTTGATACCCAAGTCCGAATAGAGAGAGAGAGCACGTACCGTCAGCAAGCCGAGCGAAACGGTGCCGACAAACTTGAGGAGCGAGACGCTCGTCGCAGTCATGGCTGAGAAGATTGGTCGATAGTATTTTTTAATGATTAAATCAAAGAGGGAGAAAAAAAGGGTTTGATGTTGAAAGAAGAGGAGGAGGGGGGAATAGAAACCGACGTCGGGATGAGGTGACGAGATCAGTGACGATGAGAGCCCGGAAACATGACATCCCAACCTAATCCTTCCCCCGGCTTGCCGGGAGCGGGAAGAAGAGACCGTGATTGGCTGTAACAGACATGAAGAGCCGGGTGTGCTATCGCCGTCATGTGGCGCAAGCTGCGGGGTGGATGTGGCTGATGAAAAAAAGGCTACCTACGGATCAAAAAGCCACAAGAAACGCGTCTGGCGCTTTCTGCGTTTAGAATGTGGGGCTCTGTCGCTTAAACACGAACCAAAACCAACTTCGAGTCGCGTTTTTTCTCTACAATTTTTTCTTCCTCTTCTTCAACAAACTCGCAAACCTCGAAAAAAAGCCCATAACGATCTTTTGTAAGTCGCCAACACCTCCAATTGCTATTTCCTTGTTTTTTTCCCATCTCGCATGATGAGCTCCTTTTTTCAAACCCTCCTCAAGCTTTAGGAAGAGCCGTCTGAGACTGCCCTCGAAACATGCACTTGCCAGCTAAGCTCCTGACAATGGCCGGCTCGCCTTACTGTCCTGCTGTGCGCCACTCTCCTCTCGGGGCGGTGTGCTGCACGCTAGACGCCTTGGTGAGCTGGTCGTCGGTGAGCCTGGTGGGTGTGTCGGGGGTGGTGGTGCTTATAAACTGGGTTTCTGAAGTTTCGAGATGTTGTCTCTTTTTGTTCTTTTGGATCCATATGTGGATGAGTAAAGAGCTAACCAACAATAACAGGACTCTTACCGAGATGAAAGACGTTGGAAATAGGCTGGGGTGTTTATCGTTGTTATTGATCAGCAAGACGTAGCTTGCTGTCGTAACTCGTCCATTCATGCATGATCCTTTTTAGACTAGATACCTAATGTTACCATGTGTTCCGTTCACCATCATGATGCTCCCATTGTTCTCTTAGAATGAGCTCAGAACAACATGTTCCAAAGCTTTAGAAGTCGCTGTCGCTCTCGTCCACCACCATGGCTCGCCGGCCACGGTTTGCCCGTCTAGTTGTAACATCGTCATCCGACTCCTCCATAGCCGATCTTCCGCCAGCTTTCTTCTTAACAAGCTCATCCAGCTCTGGGATATCTTCGCTTTCCTGTGTGGCCGAGAATCGTGTAGGCACAAAGAAAGGCTTCGCCGTTTCGTCCGTTCCAGGCGGATGCGATACGCCTGTCGAGGTTGGTGATGTGGGAGCTTCCTGTAAACTCGATATCGGATGGTTGTCGGATACGATGAAGTCAACCAAATCTTCGCCATCATCAGAGCCATCCGTCTCCATCAGATCGCTATCTCGATCACAATCGTCGCCAACCTCATCACTGTTGATCCCACCAGTTTTGCGTTGGGTCTTCCGCTTCCCCTTCCCTCGAGGCTTGCTGCCTTTCTTCGGCCGTCCACGACCACGGGGTGTCACCTCTTCTTCTTCCTCTTCCTCTTCCTCTTCGTCCTCATCATCTGACATTCCATCGTCCACCATGGAACCAAGAACAAAGGATTCTGGTTCCAACACGGGGGATAGTCTTCTCCTCTTAGCTTGAGGCTGCGCCTTTGAAGGAGGCTGCCTGTTCGCCTTCTTTTTCGCCGGTGCCGTCGGTTTTGCTGGCTTCGCTCTTGCAGGTGGTCGCGGTCTTTCTTCCTCCGGTTCATCATCAGATCCGGCAAATGCAGGTACTGGAATCTCCATGTAGTCGCTAGTATCCACGGAACGGCAAGGTAGCACCATGCTTTCTGGGTCGGTTCCCATCTTTTTCCACATCTCAACACAGCGTTTTGTGCGAGTCCCATGCTTGAGTTTGAAAACGGGTCGCAATTGGCGCTGCAACTCCGGATAGGCCGTCATGCTTGGTATTGCTGTCTCCTCCACGACTGTGTGATTGAACGGCAGGTCACGGTACGACCGGTTGAGCTCCTTAAGCTCCTCATCGTTGAGCAGAACCTTGCTCTGGTCTGGCACTTGAACGATGTCACTGAGTTCCGGGTTTTGTCGTGCTTTGGTCTGTTTCGCTTTCCCGCCGACCTTCAACATGCTCGCCACACTCTGGAATCCCGTCTCCACTCCATCGGGCATGTGGAACTTCTTTGGCGGTTTCTTCTTTCCAGCCGGAACTCGACGTTTCTTGGGCTCTGGTAGTGATGTGTCTTGGGTGTTTTCGATAGGTATGTCAACATGTCGCTTGTCGACCTCTGGTCGGATGGCCCTGGGAACAATCCGGGTCGAGAGATCAAAGCGAAAGTTGAAACGGCTTCCCTCGCAAATGAGGGTTTGCATCTTCTCGTAGTTGTCCTTGGATTTGGCGAACTGGTCTTCCTCCTTTCCACGCATCAGGAGCAATGTGATATTGCCTGCCCGCTTTCGACCTGTTCGGCCCATCCGCTGCAGCATTCGAATTGGTGACGCTGAAGAATCATAGCAGACAATGAGATCAACCTGGCCAATGTCGAGTCCTTCCTCACCAATAGATGTCGCGACGAGAACGTTAAATTCTCCTCGTTTGAACCTTTCTATCGCCGCGATCTGCTGGGCTTGCTTCATGCCTTCTCCTCGTTTGCCGTCAGCTTGCCCAACGAAGACGCTAGCTTTGATGAGCGGCCGATGTGTGTTCAACATGCGCACAATTTCCTCCGCCGAGTCACGGTACTCGCTGAAGACAATCACTCGTGTTGCAGAGCCGTCTCCCTTATCCATGAAGTGATTCAGAACGCATTCCGCCAAGGCAGTGAGCTTGGGATGGCCCACAAAGCCATCCGTGCGCAGCCACTTGGCGATTCTGTCCATCATTTCCTGGAAGTTGGAGTCTTGGATAAGCTGGCGCTTATACTTGGACCCTTTCTCCCCCTTGCCTTCCTGCTCACTGCGCAAGTCGACCAGGTTGTCGTAAAATGGTTTGATGCCGTGAAAGTTGAGTAGCTTTATAGAGTGCGCGATGCTTGTAAGAACGTTAAAAACGGCTCGCATCATATGTTGAACACCCTGGTTTGCGTGCCTCCCGCGTGATGCAAACCATTCCTTCTGGGATTGCATCAGGCCATAAGCGGTGATGGCCATGGGATTTCGTCCAAACCAGATGTTTTGTGAGGTCAATTTATCCGTTAAAGGCTTCAGAGCCTTGGTGAACAACTCGCTGACAAGACACATCTCGTCAGATGGGTCAAGGACAACCTGCTCGATATTTCTCTGGTGGACATATTGGCGGATGTCAATCGAATCCTCAGTACGAATCTCGCAATGGGAAATTCCAAGGTTATCAATGACTTCCTGTACAGTCTCGATCTTTGATCCGGGTGTGGCAGTCAGCGCCAGCACGCGGAAACTGTTGGAGAAACGACGGATGAGTTTCGTGACCTTGGCATAGGCATACTCTCCAACTGCTCGGTGTGCTTCGTCGATGACCAGTAGAGCAATCTGCTTTGGATCCGCATAACCGTGCGAAATGTCGTTTAGAAGAGTCTGTGGGGTCATGAAGAACACCCGTCGAGCCTCCCACTCGTCAACACGTAGAGCTGGAGGGATATCTCCCGTCAACAGAGTCGTCTCTGAACGAGGGATTCCAGCGATGTTGTAACACGCATCGACCTGTTGTGCTACGAGGGGCTTCGTAGGAGCAACGAAAACAAGTTTGGCAGTCTTGGTCCATCGATAAAAGTTGAGCATAACAGTTGCCGCAATGAACGTTTTTCCCAGACCGGTCGGTAGAGCCACCAACGTGTTGTTAAAAAGACTATTCTTGACGATGCTGAACTGATAGTCGCGAATGGCTCCTAGGTTTGTAGGGTAAACCCAGGTTTTCATGGCCTCTTCGTCTATCGCATGATGAGTCCGCGCCTCTGGGGGAAGATCAGCACGGAATACGCGTGCGGTTGTCGGTTGTGATAGTCTGGGGCCATCGCTCGATATCGAGCCACCGAAGAGGGTCGTCTGACGCCAATTTCCCGAACTTGTCCTGCTAAATCCTGATCGCGCAGCCTGAGGTGCTAAGATTGTCGCAGAAGCGGGTGGCCTTGACTGGGGTGGCTCTGGAGATGAGAAGGCATCTGATGGAAGATCCTCCAACTCCAAGGCCGCTACGGCTGCTGCATCCTGCTGGCTGGTCGGCTTGGAAACTTGGGGCGCCGAGTTCTGTGGGGTTCTCGCAGTGCCTTGTCCGCCAATAGAGGATGAGACCTGTTCAAGAGCCGTGATGAAGTCCTCGTCGGCAATATCGTCGTCGAATTCGTCACTGTCCATGGTAGCAACGCCGCAGCAGCGGCTATCCGGAACTTGTAGCAGAATACAGAAGCTCAAAGCATCATGAACTGCGAGGTAGTTCAATTGTGCCACCTCATTCACTGTTGACAGAAATATTGACAGTTGATGGTTGATGAAGATCCAAGCAGGAACGCGTCGCACTAGTTACCTTGCCTACCAAGGCACGCCAAGGCGAGAAGAGAGAAACGCGAGGTCACGTGCACTGCCAGACAGCCATCAATGCGGCGCGGCCATTCCCTTTATCAAAGCTCACCGTGCCCAACAAGGAGTGCATGAATTAGTAAAATTCAGGCATAAAGAGCGCTAGAATCACGGCCAATCTGAGGGGCTCTAAAAGGAAGTTTTATCAAAGAACAAGGACTTTTATTCACCAATTTGAGAAGCCCAGGTCAACGCACCGTGTTCGCGGGTGAACGTTTCACTGAGTCATATCGGGCGCTAGGCCCAATCAGGTAGATTACTGCAAGGCTGCCTGCTTGCCTGGGAACCTTCAACTTCCCTCCAGTGGGGCTTTGCAAAACGTCACATCGACCCCCAGAAGAACCTTCGTGTTCTAGCATCCTTTTCAACAAAACTTTACTCATTCAACTACAAACTCGCATTCCCACGTCAGAAGAACCAGCGCTCAGCTACTTCTCGCGTTCCGGAAGTGCGACAACGACCACAAGGCGATTGATTTGCCGTCGTTCCTTCCCCCTCAAGCTCGACCCTCGCACGACACTCACCCAGAGGCGCCTCGCCTGCATCAGCGGCGACAGCGACCAGCTCTGATCGCTTCTCCACCGCGAAAGAGTCTCGACGACTTGAGCACAAAACACCACCCATCGCCTCGCTCGATATTGCGCTCTCGACTCCATCCACGGGCTCGATCATCTCGAACGTCATCGCTTGATCTCCGTTCGACTCGTCGAAAGCTTCGCGCAACATCAACTTCCAAAAACAAACCCCAAGAAAAAAAAAAGACCACCAAACAACCACAAAAAAACAACCTTAAAAAAAAACTACTACCAAAAAAATCCTACAAAAAAAACAACCACCCACCGTCACCACATCCCTTACCAAGCCTATTACCATGGCGCCCCGAGGTCGTCAGACCACCACAGCGCGGAATGCGACCCGCAAGGCGAGCGCTGCGACAAGAGGTGGCATCTCTAAGCGCAAGGCCGGTGGTCGCATGGATGGCGATGGTGACTTGGACATGGACAGTGCCGGTCGACGCTCGAAGCGGCCTGCAAATGCCGACTCAAAGCCTACCAGGTCCAGTACCCGGCTTTCGACCACAAACCCACGTGGCGCTTCGCGGAACGCTCAGAACGTCCTGAAGCATCTGAGCAATGGCTCAGCTTCGTCTCTTGCCGCTCGCATTTCGAGTGTATCTTCTGGCAGAGGCCCCAAGACACGGTCTCAAGACATGACTGGTCTCAAGATGGTGCGAGTTGGTGGCTTGAAGGAGAGCAAGGCTGCGAGCAACCCCGGTGGCGGTCTCAACGATCTTCTCGGCTTCCTGGAGCGCAAGGCTTCATCACTCCGCACCGGATCAAAGCGAAAAGTCGCAATCAGAAAGGTATGTTTATCATTGACGGAGCATCAGGTGCGGACTACACGACGCGACCACGCGAGACTCTGGGAGTCAAATGTCGATTGAAATGCGATTTAAATGCGATTCACGCTAGATGATTACACCCACCCGCACCTCAGCTCATCACCTTCCGACATTCCCTGCTAACTCAGTATAGAGCCACTATGTCGGCGACTACGTCTACGTAGGAGCGACCGAGGAGGACGTGGAGGAACTAATTAAACTCAACACCTTCACCTTTGCCGGCGCACAACTGGAGGTCATCCGCGTGGATGAGATCCCCGACCGCGGCAGCAGGGTCGAATCCAAGGAGACCCAAGAGCTTCGAGCCAAGCTCCAGGAGATCCTCAGCCAGAGGTACATTGGCGCGAACAAGCTACTAAAGCTCGACGCCCTTGCTGCGGATCCGATCCTCGTCGCCCTAGGCATGTTCGACAACCGTGAGCGAGCTCTCAAGACGCTCAAGGGACTAATGGCTATCTGCGACGGTCTCTTTAAGACAGAGAAGGATAAGCGTGACGCCATCGAGAGCATCAGCCTCGCCAACAACAACATTGACGACGTTGCTCAGGTAGAGGTGGTGGCTACAACATTCCCACACCTCAAGAACCTTGACATGAGCGGCAACCAGGTAGCCAACATGCAAGCCTTCCAGCCATTCAAGGGAAAGCTCAAGCACCTCGAGACCATCTATGTTACAGGCAACCCCATCGAGGTGGCAGACCCCACCTTCGCAGACATTCTCCTCGACTGGTTCCCCAAGCTGCAAATCATCAACGGCAACCAGCTGCGCACTCCTGAACAAATTGCTGAAAAGGAGGCCGCTTCGAGACCCAAGCCGATCCCTCAGAACGGTCCTGACTTCCGAGATGTTGGAGGTGTTGGCGAGAACTTCCTCCTGGAGTTCTTTGCCTGCTACGACAGCGACCGGCCCGGCCTGGCATCTCGGTTCTACGACGAGGACAGCCAGTTCTCCGTCTCCATCAGCACCCACTCAGCCCGGGACCCCGACGCACCTGCCCCTATGCCATGGGGCTCGTACATCAAGCTCTCCCGTAACTTGACCAAAATCAACCACCAGAACGCCCGTGTGCAGCGATTGTTCCGAGGTGCCAACAGCATCCAAGATGCCTGGAAGACTCTCCCACTCACCCGACATCCCGACATCAAGCAGGAGTTGACCAAGTACATCATGGACTGTCATCCTCTGCAGGGTCTTGCGGACCCCAGCGGTCAGAGCCCTGGAGGCGTTGACGGCCTCATCATTACGGTACATGGCGAGTTTGAGGAGCAGGATCCAAGCACCAACACTACCGGGAAGCGTAGCTTCTCCCGCGTCTTCGTTCTTGGACCTGCCAAGCCGGGCAGAGGAGTCATCCGTGTGGTCAGCGACATGCTGTCTCTTAGAGCGTACAGCGCGCTTCCCAACGTCTTTGCGGCTCCCACTCCCCCTGCGGTCCCGGTCGACCAGCACCAAGCGATGATTGTCGAGCTTTCAAAGCAAACCGGCATGACACCTCAGTACTCGGAGATGTGTCTCACTCAGGTCAACTGGGAATTCGATAAGGCTTTGGTGATTTTCAACGAGAAGAAGGTATGTGATTTCTTTTATTTGTCGACCTGTAGTAGCTTTGGGCTGACCAGATTCAGGCTCAACTTCCACCAGATGCATTTGCCACGATGGCCAGCTCATAGGTTGATGGCCAATGGGTGATGACTCTTGACATGCCCATGCCCATGCAGGGGCTTTGCCAGGCGATGCAGTATTAAGCTTTCAATGACTTTGGGGGGTGATGGAACGGCATTATATCAATGAGGGGGCGGGCAACAACCCACCTACAGCGATGATTTGGAGTTTGGGGCATTTACGGATAAGCATTAGAAGGCCAGCAGAATGGTCTGGTGTGGCCTGGAAGTGGTATAGGGAGCAATGATTTCAATCAAGAGGAAATTGGGACTCGATGTTGCGGGACTGTATGCCCGCCTTGTATAAGTGATCAATAAGGGTGTAACAAAAGAATGGACATCTGGTACCACAAGTAATGCTGTTGGGTGAGACACATGATTTAACTGCCGTAGATGTACATGCACATGTCTCAACATATGATGTGTGACTGAGACAGGTCCAGTTATTCAACAGATATATTGATTTCGTCCTTTGTAATATGCCGTTACAGGGCTCTTGCTAGTATTGTTGGTAAG
Source organism: Fusarium duplospermum (assembly GCA_003946985.1). Taxonomy (NCBI): domain Eukaryota; kingdom Fungi; phylum Ascomycota; class Sordariomycetes; order Hypocreales; family Nectriaceae; genus Fusarium; species Fusarium duplospermum. The sequence goes on along the minus strand of NKCI01000023.1, from coordinate 212,362 downwards.
ACGTTGGCTGAGGGCATTCATCTGGACAAGATAGCACGGCAGTCGTGTGATCTTCAACAACTGCCGATGATGTGACAGCTGGAGGCCAGTGTGTTTAGATTAGCCCAGAACCCTCTACTCGTGGGAAATTGAGGGGCGGGAGCGGGATGTGATGATGCTGTGCATGTGAGTTGGGGAAGAGGCTAATCAGCAGCAGTCCACGCCATCCTGTGTGAAGTTTTTGAAGAGCCGCGCGCTCTGTTGTCACATTCGGATCTTGGCGGCATTGAAAGCCGGTTTCCTGCTGGCCTCGCCGCCAAAGTGGCCGCATATTCTCTAGGGTAGATACGAGGGAGCTAAACACGTGTGACATGTGCGGGTGAGATGCTGGCGCTTAGATCCATGACTACAAGTGACAGTTCATGGAAAACTGTATTGGTTGGAAGTCAAGCATCCCACAGAAAAGGCATGAGAAGCCAGTTGCTGACATTGCCCATCCGTGGCGCGATGGTTTAACAAGCGTTTCCCACGATTCCACGTTGAGAATTTTGTCCGCGAAAACGCATGACGAACTTGGCTGGTCACTGTTACTTCACATCTGGAAACGGCGACGATCACCATTTGCAGCAGGCAAATCGGGAAATATCAATTCACAAGTCATGTTTTAGCTCGTCTAGAAAAAAGCCCGGTGTTGGAGATCCAATGTAGAGTGGTCGATCAGGCATAGTGATACGTAAGAGTAGACGGGTAGTGACAATGCATCCAGCGTACATAGGTAGTAGGTAGAATAAACATGGATCACAGTGAAACTGGGGCTCGAGGATGGTAAACAACATCACCCAACAGTTGACGATAACAGCACGTCACGTTTCTTGTATATCAAAACGATCATCATGAATAGATGAAGGACTCCGAAATGACACTACCCGATATTCTGGTTGACGCGGGTCTGTCAAGTGGCCGGCCGACATACCGAAAGGGCCCCAGACGACAAGCTCCTACCAGAACGACGCTGCAGATGGTGTGCGTTAGCGAGAGCACACGCCTGAGATGGCGAGATCTCGACGAGACCGGAAGCACGTGGAAGGACCTTGGAAAAGCCCCCCGTCATGATGGAGCGATCTCTGTTGGAAGGGCAATGAGGATCGACATTGGGTGGGTGGCCCCCGCCCAGCGAACCTTCGTCCCGCGAAATGCAATCAATGTCAACGTCGCTGGTTGATTCTATTTGCGACTGTCCATCTCGCAGACGAGCTTGAGCAGAATATCAAAACCAGCTCACTCAATAAGGGCATCAGGTCGCTGTCCAACCCCGGTCACCTCCAGGGGTCAGGGATTCAGGTGGGCGTTATGGCGCGTTTCATCTGGAGGCGGCTGGGTGGGGATGGGACCGCGGTGCCTGGGAGGACTGGGGTGCTTGTCGAATTGGTTGGTGGGAATCCTCTCGGCAGAGTGGGAGTCGAGTTGAATCCATCCATGGCGCCTCTCTCACCATGAGGGTATCACTCAGCGAGCGCGAGTTCGCGCTGTAGAGTGACCGAGTTCGCCAGGCCGCATGGAGCAGGGAACGCACCCAGGGTTCGGTCCTCACAATTTCTCATGCCAATCCAAATCCAATCTCGCTCGGCCGGTGAGAGTCGGGCTGTAGGCTATACGGGGAGCTACTTATGCACGGGGATTATAGAGCTGTGTGAGGAGCGGAACGTGTTGCGCGTCTCGTCGCGGGGGAAGCGTATCAGGTTGAGGGCGACGCGAGGGAGCGACGTTGGTCACGTACGCGAGCCACAAGCGGGCTCAATTAACACGAGAAGAGAAGCCTGAGCCTGAGGATGGATTCTCGTATCAGTCCACGGGCATCCGTGGCATGTAAGTCGATGCGAGGGAATGGGGAAAAGATGCTGCGAGGGAGGTCTGGGCGCTCAGAGATTTTCCATGCATTGCTGGCCTCTCTTATGCAGAGGGCGCTATCCGAAATGTGAATACCAGAATGGAACACACAGTAGCGTCGCCGTCCAGCCTGTGGCCGTGCTCAGAATCTCATTACCACCGGGTGGTACTGGGCATTGTACGCTACCTATATGGATGATACAATACCCCAAGTGCTACGAAAAAGGTGACGAGTGTCCAGGGTTCGAGTGGCTGCTTGGTTACTCGCCCCCTCCCCTATTTTAATCTCTTGATGCCCAGGATGGATGAACGGGCCTCAATTCCCGGAGCCCTGTCCTGGGTGAGGTGCTCTTCTCTGCCAGGGTCCGTGGGGCCGCTCCGCCCCCCTGATCGGAGGCCTGGAGGCCCTGAATGCCCTGAAGGCCCTGAAGAAATGCTCCATGCCACCAATCGGCAGCCTGCATAGGCCGCCGGGACCCCTGCAACTGGGCGTCATGGAACGTTTGGCGCAGGGCCTGAATTGGCCAATCAGGGACCTCTACCCCTGGGTGAGACGTCCAGCCTCTGAGGAAGGACCCGCCGTCCCTGCTGTTCTCGCATTTCGTATCGTCCATCACTCTCTGTTGGCGCTGGCGTCTCACCTCACCTCACTCTCGTCCATGCTGGCTCTCTCTCAACTCCATACTAAGCTGCTACGCTACGCCCAGGTCAAAGCTCACGATAATGGCTGGCTGGCTGGCTTCTTTACAGCGTAGCCGTTGATGGTTTGCCGAATCAGAAACGTTTCTGTCCTTAGCACTGCAAAGCAAATTTGACCAGGCTTGTATGTTGCACTGAGGCTTGTCCAGTGGCTGTTTGCAGCATCCAAACCAGGATCCCACGAGCTTCAACCCCTGCTCGTTTGTGTCTCTCGATCCATGGATCGTCTGCTGAGGCCCTGTCTTTGCTCGTCTCTCTGACTCCGCCTCTGACAAGCCCCCCCGTCTCGACTCTCCACTACCTGTTCGTGCCAAACCCGTCGTCCTCCTGTCCTGCATCGTTCCTCTCTTTCTCCCTCTCGTTCTGGCCTGCTCTGCTTTTCGCGCTTGTTTCTGCCGCACACCCATTCCAGACCTCGCAACACCCGTCTGGCACGAGAGCGTCGAGGTTTATTGCCCATCGCTGGATTCCCTCCTTTTTCCCACGTAGCGCGAATTCACACGCTCGAGTGCATTCCCCTGCCACTTCTCTTCGCCTACCTGCCCAGGGGCATACCGAACAAACGTACGACCAACAGCCACCCACCTCCCGCGACCTGTGGCCCCCCCAACTCGAACCTCACTTCTTTCCCCTTCGACGACGGCGACGACGATCTGCTCCTATCAAAGGCAGTCAATGTGATCTCTTCTCGTCGAATTCTTCTCTTTACCAATACTCGCACCTGTGGTGTTGAGACTTCAGCCACCGTTCCACTCCTTTCGACGCCCGCTGTCTGCCCGCTGCATTCGGCCAGCTCTCCCCAGCCTTCGCCTCACCATATCGCCACGTCTGCTAGCTGCAACTTTGTCTGCTTGCGACTGACCTTGTTCATTCCCTATCCGCGAAGCCTTCTATTCGATCCGACTCCGCGTCCCGTTCCTTTGGCGCGACCTGTTGTTTGTCGTCTTGATCACCGAAGTCGAACTTCGACCCCTAAACCGACGATTCCATCACCACTGGCCCGTGGCCAAATCGCTACAACGACTCGATCCGCGACGCGAATCTCATCCGAGCGAATTATCGAAACCGCCATGCTATCGCAAGCCTACTAACTTATTCACGAGGTTGTAATTTGACTGGGAATATCTGCTGCGATGAGTTTACCGAAGCCACCATCGTCTCTGACGGAGGCGTGCTCTGTCATTCATGACAACACACTTTATGTTTATACGCCCGATGCGTTCATGTCTCTCCCCCTGGAGCAGGATGCAGAATGGAAGAAGTTGGCGACTGGAGAGAAGGTCTCCGGCGCAGCCTGTGTTGGTACTGACGCCGGTCTCTTCGTCGTTGGTGGTACCAGCGACTCAGACTCATATACCGGCCTACAGAAGTTTACGTACGGGGACAAGAAGTGGACGACCATTACTCTCTCCAGCCCGGTCACGAAGAACCTCAAACACCACGGCGCAGCTTATCTCAAAAGTACCGACCGAATTTTTGTCTACGCAGGCACCAAGGATGGAAGTGAAGCAGCAACGAGTGAAGGTTGGGTTATTGGCGCTTCAGAGCCACACGCCGTTCTCGCGACAGGACCAACCGTCCCGGCTACCAACCCGATCCTCCTCCCCTGGTCCGACACCGATGTTTGCTTTGTCGGCGGCAGCGACTCGAACACCGCCGTCTCTTGGTATAACCCTGACGCCGGCTGGCGACTATCCGGAACTACTCTCTCCGAGCCTATTACAGGTTCGATGAAGGCTGTCCTTGTACCAGGTGACGATGGATCTATCAGCCTTTACGTTTTTGATCTTACTGTGAGCCCCAACAAAGTCCGCCGCCATCTGGTTTGGACTGCCGACAACCAACCTGTTACCCTCTCGGAGGCTTTGACGAAGCGCGATGGGACTGACAGTGTCTGGCCAACCTACAACGCAACACTGGCACCGAAGGAAGCGCGTAGCAACGACTACACAGTTGCCCAGGATAGCAATGGCAATATCGTTTTCGTTGGTGGCAGTGACAAGCTGCCCGTTGCCATGTTCGACGGAAAGGAAAACTCTTGGATGGATTCTGTCAAGGTTTTGGGTTCCGAGCCACAGAAGCTCCTGGCCGAAACGACCTCGTCCAAGGCCTCCACTACTAAGACTTCTACCTCGACCAAGTCGACTTCCACCAAGTCCTCGACAACCGTTTCCTCCTCGAGCACAGAATCAGCAACTTCGGACTCATCGACCTTTATTACCTCGACAGCTACTGCGACAGACAGCTCGACAGCCTCTTGGACTCTGTCAGAGTCTGGCACCGCAACTTCGACTGATATTGTACCAGTCGGCGGCGCAACCAAGAGCGGCGATTCTGGTCTTAGCTCCAGTGCTATTTTGGGTATCACCTTGGGAACGATTCTTGGATTCTTGGCCGCGCTTATTGTTATCCTTCTGCTCCTTCGTCGTCGCAAGAAGACTCGTCAACCTTCACCGGAAGCTGCTCATGCTCGACACAACTACCCTTCTGATGAGAAGGACCCGATGGCATTTGGTAACGGCCAGCTTTCACCAAACTCTGCTCACTTCCGCGGTCACAACCCTCAGCTGTCTCAGGAGTCATACTCATCCATGGCTATCCTGATGGGCCGAGCTGGAAAGAACAAGACAAGCATCACCCGAAAGCCCAGCACTGGCACCAACCGAAGCTCTGTTGGTTCCCTGCACAAGCAGCTCAAGGCCACAATCAGCAAGCCAATCCTACAGGAAATGCAACACCCTGTCCTGCAAGGTCAGGACACCCGAGGTGTTGCTTTCGACCCAACTGTTGCGGAACCTCGCCCTCGCAACGGACCTCTTGAGACACAAGACGGCATGCGAAGAAGCTCTGGCTGGAACCGATACTGGTCCGGCGGCAGTGCCCTCCAGATTCTCGGCTTCGGTGCTTCTAAGAGGAACACTGCCGGATCTGATAGCGAATCTCACTACTCGGATTCGACGGCAGCTCGCAACCCCCGTGTTACACAGGACTCTGCCACCGTGCCCCCTCTGAACTTTGACTTCCGCCCCGAGATGAACCGTGTCAACTCTGGAAGCCCTGTGGTGGCAGAATACAGCAAGATCCCCTTTAGAGATGGAGTAGCTGGTAAGATTGAGCGCCCTACCTCAAAGGCGTCTTCAGGCTACTCTAGTGGTATCCCTGAGAGTATCAACGAAACTTGGGACCCCGACTATAAGGCGAAGCCCTGGGGCACAGATAGAGCGCCTAGCAGCGTCTATAACCCAAGCTTCTACTTTGGAACACCTCTGTCGCCCAGTGTTCCTCCCCCTCCCCGGAACGCTCCATCTGGTGTGAGCACACAACCCCAGCTCGCTATGGCATCGACATCGTCAGATATGAGCTGGCTTAATCTCGGTGACCGACGAGTCTAAGGACTTGGAGCCTCGACGAACCATTATGAAGCGTCTAGGTTCTTAATGCTCCCCTAATGAGGCACCGATATACCCCATGATGTTCTGACGCAAGCATCTCCTTCTCAATCATATGCAAAAGTCTTTACGAACCGCGGATGGATCTGTTTTACTCGCAAGGAGCGGTTCTCGGCGAACAAGATTCGCCTTTTGCGCATCTCGCGCTCTGTCACTCTTTTCTCCTTTCACATCTCCGTGCACGTACATACGAGGACGCGCACTCAAACACACTCACTGCTCCTCATGGACCCAGCGTCTATCGGGAGGAGCTCTCTCTTTTCTCCTTTTTGATAAAGCATCGCATGAATCGGCGTCGGCACCACGCTGCCTCGACCCTAATCTGTCTCATATTCCTTTTTTCTTTTGCCCGACGTTTTCGCTTTCCATGTACATTCTAGACGCGGACCCGGGATTGGCCGTCTTTTTTTTTTATCTTCCCTTCTGTCGATCGTTGTTGTTCTTATGATACCACCACCTCCTGTTGTATGTAATTGGCTAGAGTAGCAAAAGGGGAGGATGAATTCAGCGGAGGAAGGGGATGTAGACGGAGATGTGAATTGGAGAAAAAGAAGTGATGGGTGGTAAGGGTGTTGATAGTTGTTGCTGTGGGATGAGGAGGAGGGGACGTGGTTGCTGGCCGAGGTTGAGCGGCGGCAGCTATTTTTGTTATGTCTGTACGTGATGGAGAGTAACGCTGAAGCGGGGGCTGCAAAGCCGGAACTTCACCCAATAAAACGATGTTAAAATCACTCATGAAGCTGTTGATGTTGAGTTGCTTGTTGAGAGAAGTATGTCTCGACCCGTAATATGTACATGATAAGTAGATATCATTCATCCATGCAACCTCTTAGTTCTTTCTGCACCTTGGCCCACCCTTCCCATACCTTCGGTCCCGTCTATTAGATCAGAGTTTCGTCAAGCTGCGGGCCGGGCCTTTTCTTCGTCCTGTTCGGGAGCACGTGTCTGCATCGTGAGCACGTGCCGGTTGATCGGCCAAAGAGAAGATGGATGGGAAGAGTTGATGGGGATTGGTGCGTTGGTGTAGGGCAGAGTTTAATTCCGGCCTTGTTTATGCCCAAGGAAAGATCGATATGGATATGTAGTAGTCTTATTCGGTCAAGATGACTGCTTTCTTGTGTTGATGTCTCTATATCTTCCATTGTAGGTAGGTAAGGAGCGTAAGGAGTAGGCAAAGGTACAGAGTGGTGATGGACCTGGACAACTGTCTCTTCAAGCCCAAATCATGGAGCACTCTTATATAATTACAGGATACTCGGTTGAACTAAGCAGTCAGTCTCTAGTATTCTCAACCACGAATCAATCTTCTCTTTCATTTGAGTGCAGTTCATTGTTACACAAACATTGCCAGCTTTCCAGCGATCCCCCGCTCCACAAAGGTTGGCTGAAGCGCCAGAGACACACAGAACGAATGGAAGATTTCTGGAAAAAATCAGGTGCTTTTCTGCAGGTCGACAGATCAGACCAACTTTGTTGGCCTTGGACCTTGGACCCTGAGCCTCACCCCGGGTTTGTGCATGCGGCGTGGGGGGGAAGAGACGCCCCGAGCGGGTGAGATGGAGCAACGCCCGGATGGTGGGGTTGCCCTCGGTGAGCGTTTTGGGCAACTTGGCTCACGATGGACGCGGGAAGGGCGACTTTTTGCCGCTGTCAGGACATTTTTGACAAGCGAGCTTGTTGAAGCACGGACTGAAGAGTTTGTCGGGAGGCGTTGGGCATAAAGAGAAAATTTTCTCTTTAACTGAGGATAGTTGAAGAGGTTGGTTACTCAACGGTTGTAGTTGAAGGACTATATATGCGAGGTTGAACAAAAGGGGGTTACCTCTGAATGGACACTATGTCACTTGGCCAAGCAACTGGAAACTCGGCAGCATGTAGTACCCAATACCTTCTAGGACTCATCATCGTGTACCTCTTATTAGTCAAGAGTATCGGAGACGGAAACGGTCCCGGAGACAAACAACTCCATCCAAAGCACGTAAAGCGAAAAAGCCCCGAAGCTTGGCGTGTTAGTGCGGGACTCTCGAAAGGAAGCTTAGCGAGGAGCGGTAGCGTCTTAGGTGTCGTCCGTGTGTGGCCCGGACTATCGGTAAACGGGACGGCGGCGGTTGGGTTTTTGAAAATTTCTCATGTCTAGTCAAAGGAAGAAGGGACCAGAGATGTTGGTCCATATTGGGTTCGGTTCGTCAGTGATCAGCTAGAAAGATGGAGCTCAAGATACAGCGGATGAATTTTTTGGGACTCTCCCTCCTTGCAGGGTTGCAGGCAATTTCACCCACACGCCGGCGAATTTCTTCGTTTGGGATTAGACCTCGTACAGTACGGCACGGCTGAGATGGATGGTCCCTGAAAGAGAGCATTGCCCCTGCAGAGTACTGTGGTTACTAGTCGAGGGACCGGTATTAGTCGGTCGGAAGAAACCGTGGTGCAGAGCTGAGGTGTAAAGGCGAATCCGCGGACCGTGAATGGACGGGGCAGATGAACTGTGTTGGATGCGTCGGGGAATCAGGCGGACGGTCCACTCGAGTGCCGAATTCGATGAGGTGCCTCACTAGGACCCAGAGCCGGATACCTCCCGAGAGGGTCCAAGCCCACTTGCTTAGCAGATGCGAGTGCGGGTTGGGGAGTTTCGAGCCAGGTTGGGAGGAAGAGAGAGCATGGATCGGGGATATCATGTGATGGCGGTGTCGACGAGGTTGATGTTGGGTGGTACGGCCTCCAACTTGGAGCATTAGGTAACTTGAGAGATACAAATGGGGGGGCAGCAGCCTGCAGGTGAAAGACGAAAATGCCAAGATGTCATCGGTCTCCCAAGAAAGCTTCCTGAATCATCCCCACGTCGGCCAGCTCTCTTGGACGAGTCAACGCAACGGCCAACAGGAACAAGGAATCCCGAGAGATTTCCCTGGATCAAGCCACGAGCGCCCCCGGGGGGCCTGATCTCGTTGCAACTAAGAGCGATTCGGGCCTAGACTTGGACGCATGGACCAGAGGTTGCCCACCACTGAGCGCTCAGGAAAGCCCAGCAGCAAGTGCAAGTGCAAGAAGAATCTCGGGACAAGGGGGGACATCCCACGCGGGTGGCAGCCACAAAGCCCAGTTTAACAGCAATCGTGTAGAGAGCTCCCTCGGTATGGGAATCAAGGAGGAGGAGGATGGAGGTCACAGCCTGGAAGGCATACAGGACACCATTACCTCGCCTCAGATGCGACGCGACCCTTGAATGCTCCTGTTTTCTAGCCCAAAGGCTAAACAGCAGCAGCTGGACCACCCCTCCTCGACAGAGATGACGACTCCCACACAGATGGAATCTCTGTAGAGCACCGCGTGAGCCGTGCTCGTGAAAAGGCCCTTGCTCTGCCTGTACTGTACTCGAGGCATTGCGACGAGGTTCTAGGCCAAAAGGACCAACCAGGGTTTGCCATGCTCCTCCTGTCCACCCATTCATCCATCCATCCCATCCCATCCTGGAGTCCTTTGGAGATCCCCAGCTGACAATGTCCTGCAGGAGATGGGAATGGATCCATTCACCTAAACTGAGGTGCCCAAGTACCGGTACCTTTTTTTCCCTTTCTCCCCTGCAACCTGCTCACTGCGACCCTCGGGCGCAACTGAACGTTCTGCGTTTGTGTGTTCCATGCAGCCCAAAGGAACAAGGCTAGCGCTTCCATCTCTTCCAGTTGCTTGCTTTAGGCGTCGCCCAACTCTACTTTCTCTCCACCACTAAACCCCACCCTCACCTGCGCAAACTCCACTCTTCCGACAAAAAGTCTCTCTACTTGTTCCCATCCCATTGCAAGCCCATTTTCTTTAGTTACTGGACATCCATACGTACTGGGTAAGAGAGACCACCCAGTCCTTTGCTCGCTTCTCGGCCCACCAACCACCCTCAGCCGCCTTCGCCTTTCATCCTCCTCGTTCGCCCGCTCCACGAACCACCTCTCATCACCCACCAACCGCTGTCGACAATCATCCTCCCCAGCCTGCGACCCAGGCTTCTCTCCCTTCAGCTTCTTCCTCGGTTTTGGTTGAGGTCGGTTTCAAGATCTTCAAACGTCGTGACTTTCATCCTGTCACAAGGTCGCCGCCCTTCGTTTTTTTTTTTTCCTCAACCGCTATTGCCAGATATTCCCGGTGCATGTAGCACTGCCGATCGACCGGCTTCGTCCTCCGACTTGATCACCTGCATCGCGAGCTCTCTTGAATATCTCTCTTGCTCCGAATCGACTTCTATTTCGCTTCACTCTTGATCGCTGAGAAGCGCTCGACTACCGATTCCATAATTATCCGCTTTTGGTGCTGTTGACACAATTTCCTCGTTCGCGGCCCCGATTCGTGCTGCCCGCCTATTATTCGCTCTCGAGCATCGATCGCACCCTCGCTTGCACAACCCACCTCGACGCTCGTCGTCGCCTCGGTCATGATGAGTTCGGCGGCGTGGGACGGACAGGACCAGGCCATGACCTCGACCACCGATGAGGAATTTCACCAGTTCATCAACATGGCCAGCCTGGGAGATGGCATGCATTTCGACTTCCAAGGCTTCCCCGATGGCTCAGCTCAGGGCCTAATGAACCAGCCGCGCGACGCTCCCGACACAATCATGACCGACACCGAGAACCCAGGCCTCATGTCTGTCGCCAATTCAATGCCCATGTCGACGTCAACCGGCCAGCCCACCATTCCCGCCCACATGATGACACCCGCCAGCGATCCCATCTCCAACATTGATGCCCAGATCCAGTATCTGCAACAGCAAAAGTTTCAACAACAGCAACGCCAGCTGCAGGAGCAGCAAGCTGCCTTCTTCCACAGCCATAACCATTCTGTGCCTCCCACACCGCAAAGTCTCGAGATGCCCAACAGCGGCCAGTTCTACTCTCAGGCCGAACAGGTTTCGCAATCGGGCGTCTACGACAGAGGCTATCAACGCATGAAGGACCAGCAAGATGTACGTACTCCCCTCACTCTTGAACTGAAGCATCCGGTGGCTCCTTTGCGCTCCTTGCTAACAATCACCAGCAGATGGCCTTCACACCACTTGTCTCTCCCGCAGTTACCCCTCTCGATCCTGGCTTTCCGATGAGTGACAGCTTCGTCGCTCAGAACCCTTACTTCAGTCCTCTCACATCGCCAGCACTTATCCCACAAAATGATCACTCCGCCATCTATAACACAAACTCCCCAATCGAGATGGACCCCGAAAACCCGGCCCGCCCCGGTTCATCTGTCATGGATTTGTCTAAGAAGACGAGAAGGAAGGCGGCTGCCAAGTCGAGCCGGAAGGGCAGTGTTAGGAGCTCGCCCATTGTGAAGCCGCAGCGTCAAAAGATAAGACCTAGCCCGGCTATCGTCTCCCAGGTTCTTAATGAGGTGGATGAGAGTAACGGTGCTTTCCTCCCTATGCCCGCGACATCGACCGAGACCTCAGCAGAAGAAAACTCATCAGTGTCTCCCGAGGCCCTCACAGACATGCCTCCGCCTCCGATCCCCAACAGGAGATCGACGAGTAAATCTCCCTACATTCAAGCGCAAATGGGAAATCAGCAGACTCCGACCTCGGCCCCTGTGGACTCTCATCCAGCCCCAGCGACCCCAGCCTCACTCATGAAGCTGCCAGCCTCCAAGGCACACAAGCAAGCCGCTGGTCATCACGAACCCGCTGTCTCTGAGCACATTGAATCGCTTGAGTTGCCGGAATCGGTATCTGGTGGCAAGACGCCCGCCCCAGTTGCCTCACGTGTCTCTATCCAATCTCCCACTGTAGAGCCTAATCCTGGCAAAGGCTCTGGTTTCCAACCCTTGCCATCCCCCGTGTTCCCGAAGCCTTCGGGGCCGGCTTCCGCGAGTGCCAGTCCTCAGCTGGCCCCAGGTTCGACAGGCCCATCCGCAAGGAAAACTCCGCAACTCGCGCCCCGGTCAAGCAGGAAACGTTCAACAGGCTCAGTGCATGTTTCTCCCGCATTGTTGCCAAGGATCTCTCCCAGTATCAAGCCCCTGCTTCCTGGTACGCCTGGTATGACGTCTGCGGAGAGTGCTGCTTCACAACTGCTCATGTCAAAGTCCAACTATCAGAATATTCTCGAGGGCAACAAGGTGCCAGGTGTTTCTTATCCAAGCGAGCTGTCGACAAATCTTACATCCAAGCGGACTTCACACAAGATTGCTGAACAGGGCCGCCGTAACCGAATAAATTCAGCCTTGCAGATCATGGCAGGACTTCTACCCGGTGGTGACAAGGGCAGCGCTGGAGAGGATGGGGATAAGAAGGACGGAAAGCAGGCCAATGCCCAGAACAGCAAGGCCAGCGTTGTCGAGAATGCTATTGTGCATCTGAAGAACCTCGAGCAAGAGAATGTGGACCTGAAGAAGGAGGTGGAGGAACTAAAAAAGCAACTCGAAGGGTTGAAAGGAGCCGACAGCACGGAATGACAAAACCGACGACAGAAGAGCACTTGTACTTGTGCTCACGACTTGAATGGGCTTGAAGTGAATTGAAAGTCTTGGATGGGACGGAGATAATATCGCATTTTGGTCGGCTCTGATTGCATTTCGAGTTTTTCGGGTGGCAGCGGTTCTTTATTGTTATTCATGTTGTTTTTCTGGTGAAGCGGACTGATAGACAGGCGGCTCTGGGCCACACCAACGGGGCGGTAGATATTGGGACCCAGCTTGGACATTACGATGCCGGTAGGAGTTGGAACGCGGTCGACCAGGTGGTCGTCTCTTGGGGCTGGGAAGGGAAGGGAAAGGCAATGAATAGCAAGGTCGCTTGGCGGTGTGGCTGGCGCGTTCACGGCGTGGAGCATATGGCCATTATTTGGATTGGATATGACCTGGCAGTCTAGCATGTTCAAACAAGTTCAAACAAAGAAAGATTTGCATCCAACGATAAGGAACTCAGTTTGAGAGTCCGGGGCCATGTTGTTGCTGTTGGCCGAGGACATCAGTGTCTAGCTGCTCCATGACCTCCACCACGAGCTTCAAGCTCTCCATGAAGCCATTGACGGCGACGCGCAGCATGCGATTGGTGGTAGCCGTGTACCGAACCTCAAGGACCTGCGCATCGTGGTCACTAGGGCCCTGCGTCTGCGTCGGCGCCGGGACAACGGTGAGCTGTCGCCTGACAAGTGGAGAGAGTTCGGGGTCCACCTGGATGGCCTTGAGAGCGGTCGTGGCCAGTCGTGGGTTGGGAAACGGGATGTTGAGGACACTGCGCGGGCGGCAAGAAAAACAAGGGTCAGCTAGATGCCGTCATGGGTGTGGGTGCGGACGGATAGGGCAACGACGACAACGCCTAGATCGTCATCACAGGGATGGTATGGATGGATGGATGGATGGAGGGAGAAGATGGAGATGGGGGAGGAGGGGGAGTGGCTTGCATCGAGCAGGGAAACTCGGGATCGGGAGTGGCGGCCATGACGGTCATTTCCCAGGCATTGCCGTGTTTCTTTGTGATGGATCGATCCCCAGTCCGTCTAACGAGGGCAGCCCTTAAAGTTCGAGTGCCGATTAAAGAGGGAGGGAGGGGGGCGTCGTCAGTCGGAAGGGAGAAGGAATGTAACAAGAGTGTAAGTCGGGCTCTCTCTCCGCCCTCCCGGGATATTCTAGGGCGAGTCGCAGGGGGGGTGCTGTTCCTCTCAGAGTGTTTGCGCTTGAGCTCTTGTCTTGTCTGAGGTTTCGGCTGTGTCTGTTTTGCGTGCGCGGGGAGATATTGGTTGGCGGTGGGGCTAGTGGTGGGAAGGAAAACGACAGAATTGGCCAACCAATGCCAGAGCCATGAGTCAACTTTAAACTGTTTAGTTTAATATCTAGACATGGTGGAACAAGCCCTGAAGTATCCTGGAGGGGGAAAGCTGTGATAAGCTGCGAATCGCATTTGTCGCAACGAATGAGCTCAACGTTGGATGAAGATGGCATCCATAGCAACGACATGTATCAATGTTTTCTTTCCATCGAGTGTGGGGTCTTTTCCGATCGAGGCCGAAAGAGCAGCGGCCGAAGGGTTGGGGTTGTGGTTGGCCCTGCACCAGCCACCACGAGCCACACGCGACCAGCCCGGCCCAGTCAGGGGGGGGGTGGTTAGCATGTTAGGCGGCCGGACATGCAGCCACAGGTTGGCGGCGGCTGCTTCATGCGGGTTGCCATGGAGACGAGTTGCTAGCCCACCCCTGTGCAAAGCAACGGGGGCCGGCTGGCTGTTTTGGGGCAGGGGTCTCACCCAGCGCAGAAAATAACAGACCGACCAAGGTCCAAACCCATACAAAAACATCGTGGGCCCGTTCGAGCATCGACATTGACAACCACCACCTTCACTTTCTCTCCCATTCGAAAAAACAAGACTTTGTTCTTGCAAGCGTTTGTCTTGTGCTGGACGCCTTCCCGACCCGGGTGCTTTTACTCCCCTCCCTTCAGCCATCAAACGCCTTTTCCGCTGCAGGTTGCCGGTTGATTTTCCACCGTTACCACGTCACCGCCTGCATTGATATCACCACGCTGAACTCGGGCCTCGCACCTCCCTTCGATCTTGTGACTGTTTATATTTATATATCCTTGCTTCTTTCCCGACCACTCTCGGCAGCTCCTGCTTCTTCTTCCCCGACGGTATCGCCCGCCGGTTTGCTGAGCTCAGAAAAAAAAAGAAGCGCAAGCAACCCAGTTCACCATGGCGCCTTCCACCCGACATTCGCAAAACATGGCGCAGATCATCGAGTACATCCCAGGTATGCCTGAACAGCTGCGATGCTTCAATTTTCTCCTCCGTCTCCCCATACAATGGCCCTTTGGTTGTCCAGGCTCATGTCGCATTGCTATCCCATCCCGTCGACGGCGCTGCTCAAGGGCCCACCGTGCACCGTCGACTTGAACAACAACATCAATGTCAACATCCGTTACCCGGCCACGGCACTAAACTATATCCCAGACCGTCTGTATCTCGCCTCTTACTTGAATCCTCCCACCGACGACGACCTCTTCCCTTACCCTGAGGCTCCCGCTTCGCCCAGGAAACGAGGCCAACGGCCTACCCCGCTCGCCAAATCGAACCGCACGCCGCCATGCTACTTTACCGTCGATGATACCCTCCTCTACAACGCCTTTCACCATGACTTTGGTCCTCTGCACATTGGTCACCTGTACCGCTTTGCCATTCAGTTCCACGATGTCCTGGGTGCGAAGCGGAACAAGGATCGGCCCATTGTGTTCTGGAGCGCCGCTGATCCGAGAAGTGAGCTCACCTGATGAAATTGCGCGCATTGCGAAGAGACTAACAATGAGACAAGGTCGTGCGAACGCCGCCTGCATGCTC
The DNA here is from genome assembly GCA_003946985.1 of Fusarium duplospermum. Taxonomy (NCBI): domain Eukaryota; kingdom Fungi; phylum Ascomycota; class Sordariomycetes; order Hypocreales; family Nectriaceae; genus Fusarium; species Fusarium duplospermum. The sequence continues at coordinate 197,041 of NKCI01000023.1, read as the reverse complement.
GCGTGCTACATGGTTCTCATCCAGAACTGGCCTCCTCACCTGGCCCTGGCCCCGATTGCGCAGGTTGACCCTCCACTGATGCCCTTCCGAGATGCGGGCTACAGCCAGGCCGACTACGGCATTAGCGTTCAGGATGTTGTCTATGGTGTATGGAAGGCCAAGGAGGAGAAGTGCTGCGACCTGGATAACTTTGACCTGGAGCAGTACGAGAAGTTTGAGCGGGTCGAGCACGGAGACTTCAACTGGATCACTCCTCACTTCTTGGCTTTCGCCTCTCCCCAGCATGAGCCCGTTGCCAAGATCACCGAGGACGACGAGATGTTCCCCTTCCTTCCCCGGACGTTGACGGCCGTGGATGAGCATCCTACTCTGCCCAAGCCCTTCAAGAACGTGTTGACGCACTTCTCGGAGAAGAACATTGGCCTGGTGGTGCGACTCAACTCGGCTCTCTACTCACCCTCATACTTTGAGGCTCTGGGCATTCAGCACCTTGATATGATCTTTGACGATGGCACATGCCCCTCGCTCTCCACCGTCCGCAAGTTTATCAGACTTGCGCATGAGACAATCACCATCAAGAAGAAGGGAATTGCTGTGCACTGCAAGGCTGGTCTGGGCCGAACGGGCTGTCTGATCGGCGCCTATCTCATCTACCGCCATGGCTTCACTGCTAACGAGGTCATCTCGTTTATGCGCTTCATGAGACCCGGCATGGTTGTCGGTCCCCAGCAGCATTGGCTACATCTCAACCAGGGCACCTTTAGGGAGTGGTGGATCGAGGAGAGGGTTGAGCGAAGGCTCAGGAGGGAGATGGCTGCTTCAAACCCCGTCCCCAGCACACCCATCCGTGCCATGCAGAAGACTTCTCTGCGAAACGGCCAGACCTCGACACCTCCCAACCGAAGCCCCTCAAACCGCACTCCATTGAGTGAGGTTGACCACGATCGCAATAACATTGGCGTCCAAGAAGACTATCTCCCAGCACCTACACCAGGCCAGCCTCGCAAGACTGCTCGGGATCGTCACCACCCTTACCAACGGTCGGTTTCTGGAAGTATTGAGGAGCAGCAGACCGTTGAGCAGGAGACAGAGTTTGTGGCCAAGCACCGTACTCAGGGCGCTGAGTCTGATGAGGAGTGGCACCTACGCATGCGCAGCCACCGAAAGGTGTCTCAATCACCAGGCCGCAGTGAGAAGTCGAGGTCTGTCAGTCAAACGACGAGCACGATTTACATGATCGACAACGACTCGTCCAAGGATGCCGAAAACATCGGCTCTCTACGGAGCAAGCACGTTGACCGGGTTGCTAGCACCCCCGGTGTTCTGACCAAGGTCCGTGGCAGCAAGCGCCAGGGCGAGTCTCCTCTCCGAGCAAAGGAGACTGCTGGTATCCGCAAGACCAGCGGCAGAGTAGGCAGTGCCAGCCATGCCACGTCGGCGACAGCGGCCTCGACGGCTCGCAAGGTCTCTGGAGCTTAGAAAGTCGGAGTCCAGCATGCGAAGCCGCTTAAGCGGTCGCCGGCTCGACGGCGCGGCAAGGCGAACGACTCCTTCTCACGATCATGAATGACTCACGTACGTCACGAGCGATCTCACTTACGTCCTGCATGCATTGGCGTTTCAGGCTCGAAATGAAAGGGAATAATGGATGGGTGTTTTTGTTTGAATGTCCAACCAAACCAATTCTTTCTTCTCGCGACTGCTTCTCTTGAGCTCAACTCAGTTCAGCTCTAGGCATTCTAGTGTCTGCCATTTTTCAAAGCTGGAAACATGGTTTGGATCTAATCAGCATCCAAACATAATCATGGCCATATGATTGAATGGAGTTTTTTCTCTTGGTCAAGGGGAAGAAAGGGGAGATGAAAAGAAAGAAGCGTCTCCGAGGTGAAGAAGAATGAAAGGGGGAAAGACATCAGATCAGGGAGTTTCAAAGTTGCGACGGCGTCCAGGAGGGAAAGGGATATGATATTTCTTTTGCTATCGATTGTTTATTCACTTGTACTGGTTTGTTATTATATTGCGACTTTGGGGTATTGGCATTGATTGGCATTGGCATTTTTTCCGCATTGCAGCCACCGAAGATGCGAGGCGGCAGCGGACTTTTACGACTATTATATATACATTTCAGAGAACTGAAATAGATTCTATGCAGTTCACATCAGTTTCTCTGTTGGTGCTCGATGTTATATGTGATCCAGTCTACGTATCTGTTTACTATGAGTCTTGATGGAAGTTCAGTCAGCTTGTTGCATCATGTTGTTATTGTTCATATTGACTCATTTCATTCATCAAGTCGTCATACTCTAATGCCTTCGAGAGCCGTTACTACTTCTTCCAAAACCTTGGCTGCTTCAGTACTCGTCATCTCCTCACTCACACTCAAGCACTTTTCCACAACATCACGATATCTACGACCAACTTTGCTCCCCAGCCCCGGAACAAGCACCGCTCGCACCACCTTGTCCCGCCATCTGTCCGCAGAGTAGTGCGGTCTATGATATGCCTGAAGGATCTTCCAGAGGCCGATCTCGAGCAGGACTAACCCTAAACTGTAAATATCCATGGGCTTGCAGTGTGGGAAACCTCGTAACGAGGCTGGGTGTCGGTGTAGGGTGGCGATGGACGGATTGCGTGGGGCGACGGACAGGGCCTGGTCAAAGTCTGGACGGGAGGCGTCAAACCCCGTAAGATACGGCCGCTGAATATCTGGAACCAGAGCGGCAGCAGCAGTAGGTGAGTGAGCCGAGGTTGAAAAGGCAGAGGGGAAGAAGAGGATGTTTGCACTGCAGAGACTCTTGTGTAGCCAGTCAAGAGAGTGGAGGGACCAGAGCGCCACTGCTAAGGTGTGAGCTAGACGGACGCGGTCGTCGAGGTCTGGCGTCTTGAGGTCTGGACTGGCGATGAGCTCGTGGAGGGTTGAGAAGGATGGTGAAGGTGCCTTGTACACGAGGCCGTAGCGACAGTGGGATGAATCGTCGACGTAGCCGACACAGTCGATGCTGTGAAGATCTGGGTGACATTCTGAGGCTGAATGCATCATCCGCGCGAGGTCGTCAAGACGGCGGACATGGGCGACTCGTTCTTCGACGTCGTCGCGGTCGTAGTCTACCCATTCAATGACGACGTCACCTGCCGTCTCATGGCGACCCTTACTTCGTCCACGATGGTTACTCTCCTTCTCTTCTTCAGTTAGTTCAAGCGCCGGACGTGGCACCTTGAGTGCAAAGGTGGGTTTAAAGGAAGCTTGCGGCCGTGTGTCAAGGTTGATACGGAGCTTCTTCAGGTTGGCCGTGGTGGTAAGCTGAGGGTAGACGCCTGTCGCTGCCGTCTCGAGGAGTGAGAGCTGGGTGAGATCTCGCTGAGCAGACTCTAGCAATTGATGTGTCCAGGCGCGTTGAAAAGATGGGAGGTGAGAGAGGGGGAAGAGACGTTCAAGACCGTCGTTGTAGTCTTGAGAGTTGATGATTAGCCAATGTCGGAGAGGCGTGGGCTGGTGATGGTGAGTTGATGGGTAGAGATATACCTCTTAAGTCCTTGAGTAGGTTTATAAACTTTTCCTTGTCTGCTTGTATTCATGTTTAGTTCTCAACTCTGACATGAGATAGTTGATGGCATATGAAAAAACTCACCTCCTATAACCCACTTGGCTCTCAGTCCTAGTTCTTTTCCCCAGCTTCTCTCACTCGAGGCACTCAAAGTCTTTGCCAACCCATTCGATTTACGACCTTCATCATCTCTCGACCCATTCCTCGAAGGTGAAGGCGACTTCTTCCCCGCCTTACCCTTGCCCCCCTTGACCTCCAAACTAGCACTCCTCCCCTCATCAACAAGCCCATACCTCTCCTTGAGCTTGTTGAAATCGGTCACGGCGCTGTGCAGCTCTCCCAGGATCTGCAGGGCGAGGCTCCTCAGCTGCGGGTTCCGAGTGGACTCGAGGTGCGCCTCGAGTCTCCCCTCAGCGACGCCCCAATCGCGACCCCAGACAACGAGGCGCATCTCCTCGATGCGCACCTTGCATAGTAGCCGCTGGCTATCCGTGTCGAGGTTGGCCGCCGTCGTGAAGAAGCCGTAGGCCTGGACGCAGCCCGCGAAGAGTTGGCCTAGGACGCCCACCACGCCGAGGGCGGTGCCGACGGCTTCGGCCATAAGAGAAGAGAGAGGATTTGGGAGAGGGATTTACGACGGTTTATAGCAGGGGACGAATCGTTACACGACTTGTTCCTCGTGGTTTCGGTGGGTGTGAAGTGAAACATTTAAAACATTCGACGGCGAGGGCTAAGCTTGACTAGAATGCGCTTAATAAGCTTCTCTGTTGGGTGATGACTGTAACACTGGATCGAGGTTCATGGAAGTTCAGAGGGTCATTAATGAGGGCATCAAATGCCATAGTTTCAAAAATTCTTTTGGATCTATTATAATGATACAATTTCTAATCTATATCCAAACATATTCACAGATTCTACCTTTTAAGGAAACACAATCTATTACCATCGATCTCTGACCAAGACCATGTCCTCATGACCTTCTATTAATTTTCCTACTTTTTACTGCAGCATCTGTTGCATCGCGTTCAACCTGTAGCTCTCTCTCCGCTCCATCAACTGCGAGTGTCGTCCGCTGTCGACAATCTGCCCACCCTCAACCACAAAGATCACATCGGCCTTTTGCACAGTGTGAAGTCGGTGAGTAATAGCCAGGACAGTCGTGCCTCGTGACGCCCTCTCAAGACCTTCCTGAAGAGCAGCCTCACTGGCAGCATCGAGGGCGCTTGTACTCTCATCGAGGAGAAGCAGTCGAGGGCGACGCACGAGGGCACGAGCAATAGCGAGACGCTGTCTCTGACCACCCGACAGTCGAGAGGCAGATGGACCACACTCAGTGTCATAACCGTCGGGAAGAGCGGCAATAACATCGTGGATGTTGGCCAAGCGACAAGCCTCTTCAATCTCGGCATCAGTAGCCTCATGTCCTGGAGGAGCACCCAAGCCCACGTTGAACCGCACACTGCCATCGAACAGGGCTGGGTCCTGAGGTACGAGGGCAATAGTGTCGCGGAACGAAGTCGGGAGCTTGGAAATGTCTTGATCATCGATGAGGACGGTGCCCGAAGTGGCCTCGTACAGTCGCTGCACAATGTTCATGATGGTAGACTTGCCAGCACCAGAAGGTCCCACGAGACCACAGAACTGGTTGGGTGGAAGGGTGAACGAGACATTGTCCAGAATGGTGACATCCGGGCGGCTGGGGTACGCGAAAGAGACATTCTTAAACGTCACCTTTGAGCCACCGCGGCGTTGGCTGTCCTTGGGGCTGATGGTCTTCTCTCCTCCAGCAGCTTCGACATCGTCGCCCGCCTTTGAAGGATCCTGACCAGGCTTGCCAGTGTGGGTGCTCGATCCCATGTTGACGACCGTCATGACTCGAGACAGAGCTAGACGAGCTCGCGAGAACTCAGGAGCCAGAGAGAACATGCCGCTCCAGAGCTGGGCACTTGTGAGCATGGCCACGAGGATGATGAGGAAGTCTGTCTGTGTGTATTCGCCCTTCATGATGAGTTGCGAACCCCACCAGTAGGCCAGCGCGTTAATAAACGTGCCGGTGGTGTATGAGATGGCAAGCCAGATGTTGGTGAAGACCGAAGCGCGCACCACCTGCTTCCTCGGAGGCTTTAGAAGGCGCGCAAACCCTTCCATGTACTCGTTCTCAAGCGACAGAACAGCCACGGTTCGGATCGACTGGATAGCTTCGGTAGCAAGCGAGGTGGCCGTGGAGAAGGCTTCACGATGACGCTCCTCGTACCGAGCCAGCATGCGCAGCTGCATGAAACCCGATCCAAGCAAGATGGGAAGAGTTACCAGACATACCAAGGCGATCTTCCACGCAAAGATATGAGAAATAATGATAGCAATGAGGACATTGATCAGGATGGCAAAGATGGTACCAAACGTCGATCCGCTAAAGGCGCCAACAGACACGCTGTCCTTGGTGATAATGGAGAGCAGACTAGTTGGGGTGCGGCCTTCAGACTGATGCCAGTGGATGCCCTGCTCAAGCAGAGACCTGAAAGACAGGACACGAAGGTTGTAGAGGAGCCTCTCAGCAACGATGCCAAAGCCCAGCCAGGCAAAGAAGTTGGCGATGAGCTCGACACCTGCAAGCATGAAGAAGAGGCCAGCAAACATGCGACCCAGGGATCGGATACGATCCACGGTGCTCGCGCAAGGGTTGAGAGCCCCAACAGTGTAACCAAAGATGATACCAGAACCGGAAAAGGTGGCTCCAACAAAGACGGCGGCGATCATGGCAAGGGCGAACCATCCCAAAGATGGGCGGATCAGCCAGGCAAGGCCCCTCATGACGGAACCGAATGGCCTCTCGGCATCCAGTTCCTTGTCCTTGGGCTCTTCCTCCTTCTTCTCACCCTCGGCCTTGTCGTCCTCCGATGACTGGACCTCGACGCCCTCCTTGATCTCAGCCAAGTCGGCCTTTTCGTTCAGAGACATCCTCAAAGTCGAAGCGTCGATCGAGTCGCCAGAGACGGATCCTGCCTCAGTCTTGGAACCGTGACCAACGCTCTGCAGCTTGGCCATGCGAGCGAATTCGCCGTCTTCCTTGGCCATGAGCTCAGTGTACGTTCCCTGCTCGACGACGCGACCGGCCTGCATGACAACAATGTTATCGGCGTTGCGGATAGTAGAGAGACGGTGGGCAATCGAGATGATAGTTCGCTTCTCAGCAGCAGCGCGCTCCACAGCCAGCTGAATTCTCTTCTCGCTGGCAGAGTCAAGAGCAGCAGTAGCTTCATCGAGGACGAGAATCTCAGGGTCACGGATCAAGGCGCGGGCAAGTGCAATTCTCTGTCGCTGGCCACCGCTCACGAGGGAGCCCTTGGGTCCAGCAGATGTACCGTAGCCAGACTCGAGACGCTGAATGAAGCTGTCCGCATCGGCCTGTTCAGTGGCGTGCTTGATCAAGTTGGCGATCTCAACGAACTCGGGCCCCAGAGAAGCTGCGGAAGAAAGAGCGTCCTGACCCTTGGCAGCAAGCTTGGCGAGCTCGGGGCCCTTGAGCAATGGCTTCAGGTGCTGATGAGCAGGCTTGGGCGAGTTGACAAGTCCAAGTGCGATGTTCTCAAGGATCGAGCGGTCGAGAAGGGAAGGTTCCTGCTGGACAAAGCTGATGAAACTTCGAAGAGACCTGACGTTGAGCTCACGCAGATCATGACCTTCGAGCTCGACTGAACCCTCTGTGGGATCATGCAGACGTGCAATAAGAGACGCAATTGTAGACTTGCCACTGCCAGAGAGGCCGACAATGGCGGTATACTGCCCAGCTTGGAATTCCAGGTCCACGTTCTGTAGAACGGGCTGGCCAGGGCGGGATGGGTACTCGAACGTGACATTGCGGAAGGCGAGGGACTTGGCTGCGCTCGGTTGGAGGACAGTTCCAGCATCTGAAGTGCCATCGATAGCAGAGGGAGCGCTGATGTCTTCCATGAGACGCTGGTATGCGGCCACGGCACCTCCCAAAAAGGGGAGTGTGGGAGCCATTCCGCCCAGCATCACACACGCGTCGACGAGCAGGTAGACGATGGCATAGATTTCACCAACAGTCGTGCTGCCATCGTTCTTTTCCACAGAGTCCGCGATGCGCATACTACCTTGCCAAAAGGCAAGGGCGTTTCCGGAGTAGGCGATGAAGTATAGGAGACCCGTCTGGACGGCGGCAATGGACGCCTTCACAATGGCGAACTTCCTAGAGCGAGCCATGTGCTCAGAGAACTTCTCCTCAAGACGAGGAGCGGCACCAAAGGCCTGAACGACTGCGACATGCGAAAGAGCTTCGGAGGCAATTGAGGAAGCTGAAGCGGCAGCATCGTTCTGGCGGATCGCGAACTTGCCAAGGTATCTACCTCCAAGGATGCCAGAGAGGAGGAAGGCGGGCAACATGCAAACCAGAATTCCGGCGAGTCTAGGCTGCTTGGTGAAGGCGATGATAAAGACGGTGATGAAGAAGCTAATGGTGACGATGATGTTGCCCACCTTCTCCGATGTGCCGGCCTGGACCGCTGTGATGTCGCCATGAAGACGGCTCGAGACCTGACCCGAGGCACCGCGAGTATCGAAGAAGTCCGGAGGCTGTCGCAAGAGGGCCTCAACATAGCGAGTTCGGAGTCGCTGGGCGAGGCGCTGGCTGATGATGTTCCAGCAGGTGAGGTGTCCATAGATCAGACCAAGGGCGATGGCACCAATCCAGGCTGTCTTGATGACCTTGTCGTTGATGGCAGCCTCGTACTCGAAGGGGTCGATGCTGGCGCTGGAGTCCTGGCCATCAGCAGCACATGTGGCTCCGTTGAAGTTGTCGATGAGCTGACCAAACAGGACGCCCATGAGAGGGAAGGGGACACCAGCAGCAGCGGCACATAGCGTGCCCAGGATGATGAGGCCGATGTCAACCCATGTCGGTTGAGCGGAAAATAGAAGCTCAATGTAGACAAAGACTCCCTTGATTGACTAGAGAGGAGGTCAGCTGCCCGCTCGAGATGGCAGACGGAGAGGTTCGGAAGTTCCGAGCGGCAAGAGTCTTCACTTACGGACCAGACGCCGCCCTTGGGCTTCTCGGCCGCCTTTTCGGGCTCGGCGGCCATGGCTACGGTTTCCTGTTGTTTCTGACCTGGCAGGGAACAGGAGTGTGAACCAACAACTCTATCTCGATGCAGGCAGATAGGCCCAGGCGTCGGAAAAAGAGAGGTTACTGATATGGACGGTCAGAAACCGGAGTGAACCAAGAAGGAAGAAATGAATGACGGGGAAGGAAACGAGTCAGATGTTGCATCTGAGGCGCATACCTTCGAGCACGATCACAAGGTAATGGTAGAGAAAGTGATCAGCAGAGAAGCCGATATAGGAGCCCCTAGACCCAGACTACTACTATCACGGACGTGGGTAGACCCAGACTACCTAAGTATCTACACGAGAACTCCAGCGCAGCATTTGGCCCTGGAAGAAGGGATATCATGTTTTCCAGGGCCGTGGGAGTGAAGCGGGAGATTGACAGAGGCCCACCGAACAGAGGTAAGAACGGCATTGAACGTGGTGGCAGATTAATGAATGATCAAGGACAAGATCAGCAACCCTGGCACTCGCAGCAGCCTTGGGGCGTGGATGAACTAGATGAGTCCATGAATCCTACCTCATGTACCGACATGGCACGCACGGGATGTGGGCGGGTGGATGGATGTGGCCATATGGATTCTGATGCTACACTACATCAACTTTGAGTAGTTTAACAGGCAGGTGTAAGGTGTAGAGATGGATACTACCCAAGATAGTGCGCATGTAAGTGAACGAATAGGTAACGATTCGCGGATATGTGGGCATGGGGGTTTTACTTGTGAGTGAACAGGGGGTTCAAGGTGTTGAAACTTGGCTGCCGCCCGTTTTTATCGTTGTCGCCGCCGCCGCCGCCGCCGCCGCTGACGAGGGAGAGGGACATGGACGAAGAAAGGACGGGTAAGAGATGAGATGGGAATGATGCTAGCAGGTAATGCCAATGCTAATGAAATGCTAAGTGGAATTAGTCAAGATGAATGGGAAAAAGTGGAAGTGAGACATTTTGGTTCGACCAGAGAGAAAAAAAACTTGCAAGTCTGAACGACGATCCTAGACGTGATGCAGGGATCGGCCAAGACTTGGCATGTCGGAAGATTCTGAACGAGTTAAGCTGGAACCGGGGCATCAGATAAGATGGGGTGATTGATAAGATGGCGCAAAAGACACCAAGGTGGCCAAAGATCGTCATGGACCGGACGACGAACGGGAAAAGCAATAAAATTGGGGGATCATCGCCGAGAAGCATGGACGTTGAGTGTGTGTGGTGTGTGCGTGAGGAATGTTGCGGTACCGCTTGGTCCACGTCCAGCAGCGCAGGGGAAGGCGTGGCATCCCGGTGGAGTGATCGACTATAATTCTTTCCAAGTTTGCTTATAGCATTGGGATCCATTCCCTCAAGGAACAAGGATAGGGAAGGTATCCATTTGGGCAAAGAGATTTACGGTCATGAGTGGATGGAGGAGCGAAGTTGAGTAGCATCGGGGTTCGGTGATTGATAGTCGCGCTGTCTTGGCACAACTCGGCATATCCATGAGCGGATCCGACCAATGGCAGGATCCTGAACATGGTTTGGCTTTCTATTGGACGACGGGGGTTTAAAGCCGCATTGTGGGGGAAGGAAGGAGAAGAAGGGGGGCGGCACCCACGGCACCTTGCTGTTCACAGAGCAAAGCCTCGGCTTTTGTCCAGAATACGGCTAGATTGAACCTTGTGGGAATAAAAACATGTCAAACTCTGGGCTTGGCGCAAAAGGCGTTTTTATGCTTATTATTTTGCTCGGCTGTAGTGCAGCCTAAAAAATGCTCCAAGATCCGGAAAAGCATTTACACGACCCATTTCTCGCATTCGTCTTCTGCTGACTGAAATGATCAATTGGCTGATCCCGGGCAAACCCCGGAATGAGAGAGGGGCAATACCGATGATGATGGGATCCCGGACTCTGCCCGTCTTAGACTTAAGTCTGGAGGGAGTAAGGATGGAAGATGCCGAAAGCATGATTGGGCAACGGCCAATTAAGGTTGCATTTAAGAAAAGAAAGTATACAAAGTGGGATCGCCAAGGCGGCGAATTTGGGTCGTCCCATCCAATGCAATCTGATACGTTTTGTGCCCTATAGAACACCCTCTAGGCAGCCTTGTGTCATCCTCCGATGGCTCCGTTTTCGACCGACTGCAGTTGCCGTTCATTTCGAGACTAGGACAAGGGGGGGTAAGAGTGTCATCACTCACTTCGGCCGACGACGCTGACGACAACTTGGTCCCAAATCAAGGCCTGCTCAGCTATGCTCTGCTACACTCTTACTTTCAACAGGAAGGTAGACATCTCACACACAGACGGCACATCCCCGCCAAGATGGTGATCAACCCTCCCCCGAGGGGTTTCACACGGTAGCACCTTGCTTACCCAGCGCCCGTCCTTGCAGGCCCGGCACTGACCCCGTTGATCAGCATGGCATGGCAAATCGCCATCTTGCTGCTGCTGCTTGCTACATGAAGCTTTCATTCCGTGCTCGGCGAGGGGGGCCGTTGCGTTCGTGTATAAGAAGGGGGCGATGGGAAGCATCATTCTCGACGTGATCACTGTTGCAACCATTCACAGAGGCCTCATATCAAATCAAACCAAACCACACTAGACAAGAGAAATAGTCTGAGCCAACACTCTCCTCTTCTCAAGCCACCCAGCCCAGCCAACAAACAAACACCCCCAACCCCAATTTCATCATGCCACAGGCAACTCTCCGCACCGAACGCCTCGAGCTGTTGCCACTCGCGCCTAGCCACGGTGACTACATCTACCAGCTAGACTCGGACCCCGAAGTCATGCGATACATTGGCTACGGCAAGCCACTGAGCGCCAGCGACTCGGCCATTGTCCACAAGTTGCTCCTCGAGACTGCCTCTCTGGGAACAGGTCTGGGCTGCTGGGCCGGGTTCTCCGGTGATGAGTTTGTCGGCTGGTGGATTCTCGCCCCCAGCCAGAGCACCAGCCGACGCAGCAGCAACAGTAGCACCAACAGCAGCGAGACGGAAGAGGATGAGGCCTCGACTCCTCAGTTGGATGTCAAGAGGGTCGAGTTTGGCCTACGGCTCCTGCCCAAGTTCTGGGGCCAAGGGTTCGCCAAGGAGGGCTCACGCGCCGTGGTCAAGCACGGTCTAGAAGAGCTAGGCGCGGATGAGGTTTTCGGCGAGACCATGGCTGTCAACGCTGGCTCGCGGGCCATCATGTCCAAGATCGGGCTGAAGCACGTTAGGACGTTCCACAACCAGTACGACAGCCCTCCGCCGGGGATCGAGGAGGGAGAGGTGGAATACAGCATCACCAAGGACGAGTGGGCGGCGCTGGACCAAAGCCGGAAATGAGGAAAAGGGCGTGCATGTACAATGATTGTATGGTAGATGAGATGTAGCAAATAGTCTGCTTGAGCGTATGCGGCGTTTGGATAGCGTCAGAGTTGGAAACACGGCAGGGAAATTTCAAAGGTCGATCAAGGGGCAGCGATACCATAGCTAGCATCAGCTCCCAGTCCAGTTTTTTTTTACTTACTCTTTTTTGAATCTTGTACCCAACCTGCTGGTCAGGAGCGATCGTGATGGGGGTAAACTCACATGCATTGGCGAGACGTTATGGGTTTTGGAGTTCCCGATCGTCTGGATCGTCGCCAGGTGCTTGCAGAGAGGAGGATGTGCTGTTGGTTCAAGGTAGGGCCGCGCGGCGAGCGCCAAGGGGAGAAGGCGTGAAGAGTGTGTAGTAGTGTGCATGTGAGATGCAGGGTCAACGGCATACTCCGCCCGCAGAAGATGGGTCATGTCCCCATGGGTCTCCAGAAATCAAATCATGGTAAGAAAGTCAAGACACTGTTGAGGCACAGCGTGGGGGAGGCCCAAAGGAGAGACATGCCACGCGGTGTGATGGGAACTCGTGGTGTTGGAAGTCGGATAGTTGTCTCGGCACCTGCGGCGGTGGGCTAGACACAGTGGCTCCGGTTTTGAAAACCGTTGGCTCTTGTGCAAGCCGGGATCAGGCGTTCTCGGACAAAGGGTGGGAGAGAAGGTAGTATTTCCTGGATATTTGCTCCTCGGCCCAGGGCCAGGGGCATCTGGTGTCCCCTCGGCTCTGGTTGGGCGGTAGCGTCGTGGGGGGGTTTTTGACTCTCCGTCCCGTTGTTGGTTCTGCAGATCTTGGCAAAGTGGGCGGGTCAGCTTGTCAAATATGGGCATAAGTTGGATTTAGTGAGAATCTCATGAGACGTGATTGGGTTCGGGGACAGATTGTGGCTTGCTGCGCCAAGACAAGAGCCCGGCACCTCTGCCCCGGAGGCCATGTGAGGTCAGCCGGAGGAGGCTTGCCAGGGACGGGCACTCATAACGCATCAAGCATGGATTCGTCCATCTGCTCAGATGAATAGTACGTACTACGTTCCATGAACGGGCCCACGCACGCCTCTTTCTGCTATGGCCCCCAAGCTCAGACGATCCCGTACGTAGGTCAAGAAGCCAAGCCAAGGCCAAGGTTCTAGGTTTGACCCGGCCGCTATTCGTAGCTGACTTCCACGCAGGTCAGGGCGTTCGGAGGTCAACCCCCCCTAGCTTAGCTCCCCTCTTGGTGGGAGCTCGGGCTCCATATGGTTTACTGGGCTCAGGTTCAATATGGAAACAACAACCAACGGCTCCTTCTATTCACTCAAAACAGTCGACTTGTTCCGTGTTTGGATCTTACCCTTTGATCTGATTAGATAAAAATTTTCACCCTCTTCCGATCTCGGGTTCTTTCCCCCACTCGTTCGCCACTTGTAATCTGAATTCTCGACTGAGCGTACTCTTCACCATCTTTTGCATTTCCACACCCATCCCTTCCCATCCCCATCGGCAACTGCGGCATCGTCCTATTATGGAATGGACCTCATGGGGGTCTCGAGTGGCCTCCTGGTCCATCCTTGGGCCTGGGACATCGTCGTTCCAGGGTCTCGATCCGCGCATGTAGCTTAAATAGTAGCTTCTCTCTCCCCCGATCTCATCCCATCCTGTCTTTCGCTTGCTTCTCTTCAGCATCAATCACTCGCAAAGGCGTTTGTCTTCACCTCGAGCTCAAGCCCCTCTTCTGCTCAAGACGAATATGTCAATCCTCGACAAGATCAAGGCCGGCGTCGGCTCCAAGGAGGCCCAGCCAGAGGCCACAGAGGCTCCCGTCACTGAGTCCGTTATCAACAACGACGAGAAGGCCGATGTCGACCAAGACATTAACGATGCCATCGATCAAAGCGCCCCCGATCAGGATGCTTCCCATGGTGTCCAGGACATCCAGGCCATCACCCTGGTCTGGGGCAAGGGCTCTCTGGCTGCCCTGCTCTGTCTGTATGCTTGCTTCCCTTAACCACCTTGAAACATGAGAAACGCCATACTAAGCTTGTTTCCAGTATCTGGCTCCTGTTCCTCGTCCAGGGTTTCCGTCTGTCCATCTTGGCTGTTCTACTGCCCTATGCCACCAGTGAATGGTCTTCTCACTCTCTCCTGACTGTCGTCGCTATTGTCGCCGATTCCATGACCTCTGCCGTCTACATCCCTATGGCCAAGGTGCTCAACGTCTGGGGTCGCGCTGAGGGTTTCCTCCTCATGGTTTGCTTTGCCACTCTCGGTCTCATCCTCACTGCTGCCTCGCACAACCTGGCCACCTTCTGCGCTGCCCAGGTCTTTTACTCTGTCGGCTTCGGAGGCATGATCTACACTGTCGGTGTCCTGGCTGCTGATGCCTCCAACCTCCGCAATCGAGGTCTCACTTTTGCCTTCACCTCGTCCCCTTACATGATCACTGCTTTTGCCGGATCCAAGGCTGCCGAGGCCTTCCTGCTCAACGTCAAGAACTGGCGCTGGGGTTTTGGCTGCTTCGCCATCATCCTACCTGTCGTCACCTTCCCCCTGTACCTGGTCCTCAAGTTCAACCTCCGCAAGGCTATCAAGCAGGGTATCGTTACCCACACCAAGAGCGACCGCACCATTCCCCAGAAGATTTGGTACTTCTTCCGCGAGTTTGATAGTGAGTGGCAGTCCCTCCCTTGGCCGTATTCAAGACTCTCGTGCTAACAAGACTGATAGTCCTCGGTGTCTTCCTCTTTGGTGGCGGCTTGACCGTCTTCCTTCTACCATTCACCCTCGCTAGCCACGCTCCTAATGGCTGGAAGTCCGACTACATCATCGCCATGATCATTACTGGCTTCGTCGTCCTTGTCTTGTTCGGTCTCTGGGAGTACTACTGGGCTCCCGTTCCCTTCCTCCAGGGCAAGTTCCTCACCGACCGCACTGTCATCGGCGCGTGCCTCATCGACATGACCTACCAGGCCTCGTACTACTGCTGGAACCTCTACTTCACCTCCTTCCTGCAGGTCGTTTCCAACCTCAAGCCTGCCGAGGCCGGATACGTCAACTCGACCTTCCAGATCGTCTCAGGTGTCCTCCTCTTCATCGTTGGTTACGCCATCCGCCGCACCGGCTACTTCAAGTGGCTCTTCTACCCTGCCATCCCTCTGTACCTCTTCGCCCAGGGTCTCATGATCCACTTCCGCCAGCCCAACCAGTACATCGGCTACATTGTCATGTGTGAGATCTTCATCTCCATCGCCGGCTCCATCTTCATCCTCAACATGCAGCTGGCCGTCCTCGCTGCCGTCAAGCAAGAGTATATCGCCGCTGCTCTGGCCACGCTCTACGTCTCAGGTGGTATTGGTGGTGCCGTTGGCGGTGCCATCTCGGGTGCTATCTGGACCAACACCTTCCTCCCCGCCCTCCAGCGCAACCTGCCCGAGGACGCCATGGCCAACATCACCATGATCTACAGTATGCTCCCGACTCAGCTGTCCTACCCCGTCAACAGCCCTACGAGACTCGCCATCCAGGAGTCTTACGGCTATGCCCAGACACGAATGCTGACTGCCGGCCTCGTCATCATGACCCTGTGCGCTATCTGGGTCTTCATGCTCAGGAACATCAACGTCAAGAAGCTTACTCAGACCAAGGGTACCGTCATGTAAGCTGTTTTTGGCAGCGAGCGTTCCGGGGGGTTTCACTTGGCCAGCCTGTCTGGTGCAGTACCACATGTAATATCCATAGTATGGGCTACTATTAGATTGTTTAGTATCTAATCTGGCAAGGCAGAGTTTGTCGGGCAATCTTCAACCCAATAAACGTCTTTCTTGTTAAGTTCTCGGATCTTGAATCTGCATAATCTTCTCTCTCAACTCCCATCTCGGCATGGTGAATTAATACCAACAAACACTCTTGAGTCCATATCGACATTAAATATGCTCTATTTCATCATGTGCCTTTTGTTGGATGTATTGTACAACTTATTGTTCGCCTCCCATGATGACTTGCAGCTCAATCATGACACTGGCCACTTGTCACCTTGCTCCTCCAAAGGAGGAGAAAAAAAGCACCACATTCAGAGAGCCTTGGGAGTATGAATCCTTGTTAGTTTTAGGCCTTATAACATGGTCGGTAGTTGCTGTGCCACGAATTACTGGTCGCGTGACCCTCAGCCCTGTGAGGCCATCTCGCAAAGGATCATGATAGCTCATATGCAAGGTTTATAGGTGAAATCCAACATGTCTTGGCATATTCATCTAGTCTAGAATACTTTATTGTGATTGGTATGGTTCATGGTGAGTCTCATTATCGGTAAAAGCTCCCCAGTATTTGCCATTGTGTTGACTCGCCATCATTTTATTTTGTATCTTATATTTACAAGTTTAGGGCTATGTAGTGTTAATATTTATAGGTTAGTTTAATGTGAAATAACACAGCGGTGTGTGTACCCGTTTCCATGGTTATGTGAGGTCTTGGTTGGTGGCTGCTTGAGTTGGTACATCTAGCCCAAGTCGATAGGTCGACGGATGATCAAGTCAGTTTGATAATGACCACTGGTTTCCTATTTCACAAGGAAACAAACTGTTGAACCTTTGATACAAGTTATTGTCTCCTTTCGGGATTAAATACTGTATACCCGTTTGCATACCTTGCACGTTCGCGACTGATCATCACAGAGTGTGTCGTTTAATATGGTGAGGGTTGACAAGTAAGAACACTCGGGGTCACGATACAACGCCCGCGGCGACCCCATACATTTCCGCATCTGATCCGCTCATTTGTAATTAACCTATTCCCAAATGAGAGTTATAAATGATATGGAATTACCTTTGCTTATGGCATAGTAGTCGCTTTCATAGGTGCTCAGTCCATCTACCCTAGAACCAGCCAGTTTCCCAGCATCTTTTCATAACACGTCTACAAGGCATAGTAAATCGTCCATGTATTCATTCCATCTGGTTTGCTATAGAAGCAGCTTCTATAATCACTTCAATATCGTATCGACCCGCTGCTCCTCCACCTCTCGCAACTTGGCGTCAACCACTGAGTGCAACTTTTTCAGACCGTTCCCAATGTAAATAGAAAATGCCCTGTCAACGCCGGACACCTCGGCGCCCTCTCTGTGTTGGGCCTAGCTTGCCCGTTTGGCCTGAGCTTAGTAGACCTTCTTCTTCTCGTCGATGCTGAACTGGCCGGGGCCGCTGTTGACCAGGAGCAGGAGTCCGCCGACGATTGACAGGATCTGGAAGAAGTCGTACTTGGCAAAATCCTTGTGAGGGTGGTGCTCGTGAAGCTATAAGCATTCGTTAGCTGCTGCAACTGTGGGATCAAAGCACCTAAACTTACAGTCCAGAAGTTGTTAACCAGGAGGTTAAAGATGCTCAGAATGACAACCAGGAGAGTGGCGCTGTACTTGGCCTTGAATCCAACGACGACCATGACGCAGGCGACACCACCCAGGATGGAGACGAGGACGCGCCACAGAGACCACTGGCCGCTGAAAACAAAGCCAACGAAGAGGAAGATGAGCAGGACGCGGCCAGCCAGCTGGAAGTACATCTTGCGGTCCTTCTCGTCGATCTGGGGGAGACCGGCAAAGGCCTTGGTCTTTCGGACCCACGAGTCGGACAGGACCATGACGAGGCCACCAATGACGGACAGGTTTCGGAGGAAGAAGTTGAGGTCGAAGATGAGGCCGTAGCCGAGGGCCTGGGTCACGACGACGCCCATGAGGCCGGCGACGGCGTAGTCGGAGTGCTTTCGGATGATGACGAGAGTGGAGCAAGAGAACATGGCGAGAATGTTGGCAAGAAGGAAAAGGTGCGTGATTCCAGACGGGACTGTTTAAAGTGTGAGAACTCTTAACTCGGTTCTGGCTGATAAGCGGTTCGCGTCTTACTGTGTCTGTAATCCCGCAGGTAAAGAAGCTGGTCGGACCATTGAGTGATGATGCGGAGGGCATCCTCAAAGAAGGTGACGACAATCAGGAAGCGACCAATTGCAGGGAGATAACTGTTCAAAGTTAGCTCTCTGAAGCTCTCCTTCTAACAATAGACTCGACTCACGGCTTCACGGGCTCGCTGAAGCCGTCGAGAGCGTCCTCAATCTTGCTGGTGTAAAGCCGGATCTGCTCGAGAACGCCCTCGCTCTGCTGAGTATCGACACTCTGGGCAGCACCATAGGGCGCGGGGCCACCAAGGCCGTAGCCAGAGTTGAATCGCTGGGACATGGTTGTAGTAGAATCGTAGACGAGTTGTTGCTCTCTCTGGGTCGTGTGCAGGCCTGCTGACGACGAGTCACGACGGGCGGCAGCTTATGATGTCGTTGTCGTCGTCGTCGAGTAAGTCTTGAGCTTGTGTGAGGGAAGCAAGACTCGGATGGGGGTGAAGGAGAGGGACCAAGCAAGCTCGAGATCTTGTCTTGAGAGCTTGGCCAAAAAGGTGGGATCGGCCGCGGGGGGTTTGAAGAGAACAACAATAGGACGTCGTGGAATAAACGACGTGAGAAGCTTTACAAACGAAGATTAGGAAAAAAAAAAGAGAGCGTGCGTGCAAGGGCAAGGAGAGACAAGCAAGACGAACGAGGCGTCGAGGTGAGTTGTCCTTTGTGGTTCAATTGGAGCCGATGACCTCAGAGAAGGAGGGTTGCTTAATTGTAACAACGGTGTCCTTTCGAGATCCCGTGATGGTGCGAGGTAGACGTGCCCACTTTTTAGCTCCCTTGAGTGGCCTCTCACTGGTACCCCTGAGTCGAGAGGGACCTGTCCAGCAATGCATGACATCGAGGCGAGCCAGGTACTGCCCAGCTCATAGGTACAAGCACTACCGGGCCTCCATCGCGCGTAAATACGGGACCCCAGCCACCAGGGTCGGCAGCTAACAAGCCCCAAGAATGGAAGCTTCACAATGGCTGCTCTCTAAGTGGCGCACAAGCCTCTGTTCTGCGTCTTGCCTTGCTGCACTGCACTGCACCCTCTCGGACCTTGACCTTCCGAATCTGCACCATTGAAGTATCCGTATCAAGACTATGTAGATCGTTTGTAATTCAGAAGGCTGAATAGACGCCTTCCTCTTCCATCTTGAGGCTGTGTTACGACAGAAGGCTCAGCTGCCCATCCTACAGAAGTACACACTAACACCAGAACCCTCCAGTCAGCTTAGTCAGTTAGATACACCTCCCTACAACTCGGCATTCAAGACATCAGAATCCATCATCCAACCCACTCTCGGCTCGTCCAAGATCCTTAATCCGCCTGTGTCATCGTATTCTACCCTTCCCTCGTTTACTGCTCGCTGCATCTCCTCCCGCAAGACGGTGCGCTCACCTGAGACGGGATCCCACTCCCAGCCCTCCTTCATCCACATCCATCTTAGATATGCCCTGAGCTCCTTGTCGTTTGGCCGGACCCTCATCCACTCGGGCTGAAACTCTGGCTCTCGCCCACCCCCGTTCCAGTCTGTGGCTCGGCCGAGTAGCTCATCACGGCAAAATATCCGCCAGCTATCGATAGCATATTTGCCTTTGGTGAGATGTCCAATCTCCCATGCTTCAAGGTCGTGTTCATCCGGGTCTTCCTCCGAAGGTGTTGAGGGGTTGCTGTTTAACTCTTGGATTATCTTTGCCGACGGGTCAAAGTCCCTTCGGTCGTAATTTTTTACCTTGTATGTCTTGCCCGCTCTCGGTGGGTTATGCAGGAAGCCTTGAGCATACTTTTGCATCAAAGCCACACGATGAACTGAAAGCCCAAGATGGCGTATCATGCCAACAAGCTCATCCGTATTCGCTGGGTCGACAACCGCCATCGGGGTGGGAAAACGCTCCTTGAACTTGTAAAACACGGGAATTGCGTGAAGACCCTTTGTTCGAATCAAAAAAGTTACCGCAATCAGCAGCCAGAACGGTTCGTGTGCAAACACTTCTTGAATCAGCCCAAATGTTTGCGAAGCGAGAGGCGCAAATGGCACTGCAGATATTGTGCCACGAGGTGGCCGCTTCTTTGCAGGCTTCTGCTCTGGTGCTGGAATTGGAGGTGTAAAGTATGGAGATGTTGAACTGACATGTTTCACGCCCAGGCTTTGATCTTCTAATAGACCGGTCCAGTTTTCCAGGGCCATTATCTGATCAGAGCACTGCCCTTGAGCCAGCCCATCGGGACTATTGATTTGAGACTGGAGATATAGTTGGTCTGAGACGTAGTTGACGTTGCCATTCTCAGTTACTTGTGACGCTACTGACATATAGCCTTGGGCAAGATTCAATAGAGGCAACTGAGGCGGGATGCTCCACCTGTGGCTTTCTTGTGGGCGTTGGTCTTGGGGTTGGTCGGACCAGTAGTGTGATGTGGTGAGATGGCGCTTCGCGCTCTCCCGCGGCTGAGAATAGGGCAACCCAACTTCCGAGTCGCGCCGCTGAGTGTCGAGAAGCCCAGCTGAGGACGGTGGCCGGATTTCTGGGTCGCGCTCCAGCTCCTTGGCCCGAGCAATAAGCCGATCGGTAGCTTCCCATGGCTCCGAGGTTGACGATTCCAACCCATTCCATATCTTCCAGACGTAGGCAGCGACATCTTGGCCATCTAGACTTTGCTGGTCGTAGCCGCGCAACCTCCGGAGTGATTCAGCGCAGTCAATCAGATAGTGCCAGTCCTCTGAATCTGCGACCAGGCTCTGCTGGAGAAGTTTCTCGGTCTCGCTTGATGCCCGACTGGATTCGATGACGTCGGCGAGGAAATCCCGGGCATCTTGCCATGCGTCAAACGTGCGCAGGACGTCGTGACCGAAGCGTGACCGGGCGGGGTCGGACATGTCGATCAGACCCTTTGAAGGTGAATGAGGATGCGGGCGACAAAGTCAAGTGTGCGGGAACAGGGTGGAAGCTTGCATGGCGGTCCCGATGAAAACCGGTTCTCAAGTATGTACGGGATACTGACCGATGGCAAACAGTTGATGGGGTTGAGCAAGGGGAAAGGGTTCAAATGGGGGAGACAAGGTTATGGTTATGAATAAAGGGTTCAAGTTCATGACAAAGTTATCGGCAGAGTTTGGTGGATGCCTGAAGTAATGGAGTCATTCATGGTGTGTTTGTGAGGTTGAGTTTTCAGCGTTTGGTCGGATGCACACCTTGTAATTTGGCTAGAAATTCACAACTCGGAACGTTTAACCAAGATCTAAAACAACAACAATGACAATGACTTAAAGACGTTTATCGTTGCTTTCAAACTACCTAACCACACAGCCTCGGCAAGGCAGTAGGCAGCAGATAACCTCGCATTACTCGTTCGCGTATCTCTCAACATGGGACAGTCTCGAACACTGTGCTCGACGTCGAGTCAGACAAGAGGAAACGGGTCCCTGAGAAAAAGAAAATCGGCCCTACGGTCGAGAGCGAAGATGCTATCACCTGCTGGGGTTGGCGTTGGTTGATTCGGGCAAAGAACGGACGAGAAGGCTGCAAGAATGGAGAAGGAAGGCCCTCCACGTGTCCTGGCGACTGGGCTCCAGGGGGTCCTGCAGTGCACCTCACCCTCTGGAGCAACTGAAGCCAGGGGCCGCCAGGGACTGGACTGGACCTGAAGGCTTTGATGCTTGTTGCTGGGCCTGCGTCCTCGGCATGGAAGTGCCGCTCTTTTCCAGTGGTGTTGGGCTTTTGCGGGTACGAGTGCATGCGCCAGGCTTCACTCACCTGGTACATAGCCTTGCCTGCGCTCTCCACCAAAAATCACGGTGAGCCTCATGTACCACGTTTGTACTCTGCTCCTTCCAACCAGAACACCTGGACAGGTCGCGTGATGCAGTTCGATAAAAAGTGATGTGGAAGGCGAAAAAGAAAGAGTGACCTTGAGTGCAATTGCCCATCTCGAAACGCCAATATAAACCAAAACTCACAAGATCCTTATCCCCCTCTTTCAACGTCATCTACACCATCTCTCATCCACGTCTTCTTATCTCTTTTCTCCTACCGTACCGCACCTAGGCTACAGTACAGTGTGCAAAACGTGTTTCCCCGTCAGTCAAGTGACACCCGTTGCTCTGCATCCTCCGCTTTCAATCACGCCAAACGCCCAACCTAGCACTAGCCCGCCAATTAGAGCCCTGCATCGCGGCAAGGTCGGACCACATCTACAGGTCACGTGCGCTATCGCATCGCCCCGACTCGATCCTGTCGCCAGTCTTTCGCCTCGCCTCGCCGCCTCCGCTCCGCTCGCAATTCCATCTTCCTCCCGTATTCCGCCCACCGCGTTCTCCCCCGTTCCCTACAGAACCTGTATCAACATCATCAGCATCATCCAAGAGATGAGTAGTCGCGGCGGTAAATTAGCCCCAGAAGTCAATCGGTATGTTTGTCGCCAGCCTCGCCCGCGCCAGCGCTCGACACCCAGCACGAATCAACATTGAACGCCCGACGCCCCATCCATCCATCACCCATCCCATCCCGACCCCCGATCTGACCCCACGAACACCTGCATACTGTATCAGATGTCGCTAACTATTGTCCAGAGCTCTGTTCGTCAAGAACTTGAGGTATGATGCGACCGATGTCGACGTATCCGATCCCCGACTAATCGATGCCGATTTAGCTACAACGTCACTCCGGAGGAGTTGTTCGACCTTTTCGGAAAATTTGGCCCAATTCGGTATGCACAGGCCCCGAGCAACAACAGCGGCGACCCCGGCGACGCGCTCTCACGTCGGCTCGAGTCGCACAAATCGATGCATCTAATACTGACGGTCTCTGCAGCCAGGTTCGACAGGGTATCGCGAGCAACACCAAGGGCACAGCCTTCGTCGTCTATGAGGACGTAATGGATGCGAAGCAAGCCTGCGACAAGCTCAACGGCTTCAACTTCCAGAACCGCTACCTCGTTGGTGCGTCGCCCTTTCTTTCGGCTTGTTCGTCTGCTGCGCCCTCGGACATTGCCTCGGATGTAGCCTCGGACTTGGACTTTGCGCTGACGACGTGAACAGTACTATACCATCAGCCCGACAAGATGGTCAGGTCAAAAGAGGACCTCGAAGCCCGCCGCGAGTCTTTAGCTCAGCTCAAGAAACAGCACGGTATCGATTGACAATCCGACCGGTCTGTAGATAGCCTGCCTAGGAAGTCGACTTCCTCATCTGCAGGCCGGTCTTCGTCTTCCCCCAAATCCTCTTCGCCGGATCCGAAGACGATCCTCCGAAAAGGCAGGGCCCCGACCAATAAAGCAACCACCAAGAGTCACGCAGCCTCGCGAGTTGTCCGCTTCGACGACGGGTTGCGACCCGCACTCCAAACCTGTGCATGATGTAATTCTTATTGTACCACTTGTTTGGAGGGGGCTCCAGGCAGGGAGCTCAGCATACACATCAGCTTTTCGGTGGTTTTTGGTTCGGACTCGCCTGACACGCAAACACCTCTCCTTTCACGGCTCTGGGAAATGGTGCACTGGGGAAATTAAGGTTGATTCAGCAAGTGGCGATATGACCAGTCACAAACTGCTTTGGGGATCTGGCCTGGGATAGGCCAGATGTCGTTTTTGCTTGTGGATAGCTTTTGTTGCGGTGTTTCGTTTGTTTTTTTTCTATCTTCTTTCGAAGCCATGGCCATGAGAAGCCAACCCCCCTCTTCACTTTGTCACAGTCTGCTTGATGGGTTCGAGACCGTACAGAATTGTGACCTTGACTGGCCTTGTCTTTGCCTATTTTTCTCGGTGGCTTTGAATCGTACGATATCACTGTTACTTTGACGGGTGAGACGAAAAAGGAAACACGTTGTATGTGGATTAGAGACGAGTTCAGTTTGATAAGGGATAATGGAACTCGATTCGCGGAATGGAGGTTGTGATTTGACAGGCACTCGTGATGTGTTGCTCGTAGCTTACTGTCGGTGAAGGAGCAATCTTGTTCTGAACTGGACTGATTTCTGAATTGTAACGTTGGAATTCGAGAAAAGGTGCGAGTTGTCAAGCAAGGGTTAGCTCTAGGTAGGGATGCAGCTAGATCGTTGCAGTAGACAACTCAATGCACCTCGAGACAGCTTGCTGCAGAGCTAAGGGGATACCCCTCAAGCCTGCTTCTCTCGATCGCCATGTTCCTTGGCACCAACATCAGTCATGTTGGTCGATCCAGCATGTCTAATCCCCTGCAGGTAAGGAAAGGAGGGTAGGGCCAGCCGGAGTGTGAGTGTGGTGGAGGTGTCCGGACTTTTCGGTGTGGAATAGGGGTCGAGATAGACACGGATGGATCATTGTCAACCACGACCAACTTGAAGATACACTTTGGGGCGAGTTAGGGCTGATGACGAACAGGTTATCTGCATTGCAGCAGCACGAAGGGAGAAGAACTGTATCCTGCCCGCCCCCAACAGCAGCTGGATCTGTTGAGAATTCTGACATGACCTCCTCCCTCCCTGCCCGGGTTTCTACAGTCCAGTCCATTCCGGACCCGACAGTCTGGTTCCCATCCTGGTCATGATGCGGAAATTTGCCCGCCACCAACACGGAGCTGCAAATGCAGTGATCCCCATTGTCGTCACACGGCAAAATGCCGCAAATGTACGGATACAGCTCCGCGAGCTGGTTTTCGTCCTAGGACGGGGGATTGAGCTCGGTAAGGGCGGACTGGCATGTGCCATGGACTCAGGAGTGGACATCGGGATGTCAGCTCGGTTGATAACAGCATCTCGCTTCCAAGCGAACGCTTCAGGCTCGAGCTCGGGCTCAAAGAGATGCCATAGAGTAGCAACTATAAACAAGAGAATCTCGTTGAAATCTTGGTCACTTGACCAAATGGACATGCGGCGGGATTCCTTCAAGCGGAGTTGAAAGGGGGCTGTGGTCCGGCAGCTCAAACAACTTTCCACGTCACGATTTATGGATACACCGAACATTTCTCCTCCTAGCAAACAGACAAACAACTGTAGCCTCGGCTCCGTCAGGCGTCGAGAAAAGTCTTGGTGGCGTTGTTCTCTTGTCCCATCTACAACAACCAGGCATCGGCGAACTAGATACCTGCCTACCTGCCTACCCAGTTGATAGTCGGTATAGGGGGGGAGAAAAACGCCTTACCGTGTGACCCAAAGCCAAGCCCCGGCGCACGCTCGGCCGCATCAACAGCGGCCGTGGATAGAGAAACGAAGAGGAGAAAGGCGAGAGAGAGCCCGAGAGAGAGAAAAAGGAGAAAGTGGAAGATACTGCTGTGCAAAAAGTCTCGATAGACAGACGCAGAGAGAGCAGGGTGGTCGCAGACGCGGTCGCAAGCGGCGGCCGTGGAGGGCTCTGACTGGTGGTGCAAGCGCCGGCGGGTGGAAGGGCGGTCGGGTGCGGCCTCGTGGCTTAGCGGGGGGGCTTTGAACGGTGAACCAACTTGACCTCTTGGTGCCTTGCCTGTCATGACCGATGGGAATGCCTAGGAGGAAGAATAAATGTAGCTACCGTGGTTATGGATTCCGGTAGAGGCTATGATGGAGCGGTTTCAGAGTTGCTGGCCGTGGTGGCGAGGTGAAGAAGTATGGGGTTGAGCAAAGGCTGTGTTTGCTCCTTCCTGCGTGTGTTGGACTGTGGGCAGGAAGGTAGGTAGTTCGCGGCACACACAACCCTGCACTTCGGAAGGAGACAGTTTAATTTCACAACCAACACCCGACACACACACACGTCGTCGGGCAATTGCACGCACATCGACAGACTTTCCTCATCCAGGAAAGACTGTATGCACCCTCAATCATCTGCCGAAGGATCCAATCCTTCCGTTTTCCTATTGTGGACTCGTCCGCACCTGGCGAGACCTTGAACCGTACGGTACTGACAGTAGCAGCTTGGAAGGGCTCCGCTAGGCCATCGTCATGGCGCACCACACACGCACAAGCGCACACACCCAGAAGCCCGGATGGGTCTCGCTAACCAGACCACCCTTCTCAACCTCCACAGCCACGCGCACGCACGAGCTCGACCGCCTAGACACCTACAGTACCTACCTATGCACCTTGGACAGGTAGGGGGAGCTTGACTTGCCTTGCCTTGTTCGATCTCGCGATGGATGGACGGACCGTGATGGGGGTAATCAACTCTTGCCGTATTGGGGGCCCACGATGACTTGACCCCATCATGCGTCCTAATCCCCGGCCTCGAGGCTCATCACCAACCGTCGATGGTCGCATCTCTGGCCACTATGGATGTATTGTATCAATACTAGCACACTTTGGCTTTCCGTCTCTCTTCCTATACCCAGGTATCCAAGCCCGATCAATATTTGCTCTATAAAGCCATTTCGGAATCCTCCCAGACATGATCCCTTTCCTTTCTTGCTTACAGTCTCATCCTCTTCTCCCTCAATAGCCAATGTCTGCCCCAGTGTCTCGCTTCAGCAGGCTGTCACTCGAGAGCATGCCCCCAGAAACCCGCTCTCGCACCAGGGCTCAGTCCCTTTCTGCAGAGTCAGAACAGCCCAATAGAGATGATGAGTCGACATCCTCCTCCTCATCCGAGTCGGAGCTGGACTCAGATAGCTCCGACTTTGACGATGACAGTTCGGAGTTTGATGACGGTGAGCCCTCGGCGATCCGCTCGCCCACCAAGCTCACTTACACCGTCGACCATCTCCCGGAAGCCACTCAAGAGGCTGTCCGTGATACCTTCAAGGAGCCTCCGAGGATCGCACTGCAAAAGTGCCGCCGAATCAACAACACCTATGCCTTCCAGATGACGGAGCTCGTCACGCGCTCCATCCGGATCCGCGCCCCGGAGAACGGCATCTCCAACCTGAGCTGCTCGTGCCGGAGCGACGGGCAACCCTGTGAGCATCTTCTGTGGCTGCTCGACCAGATCGTCAAGCAGACAATGTACGATCACGACTTGGCCAAGCCCTTGAAGATGAACCAGGACGGCTACGCTGAAGAGATGGGTGACCCCTTCCAGAAGATTGCAAACTACCATCTCGACGTTCTTGCCGATGGACTACACTGCAAATTAGTTACTCCCCATTCAGAGTATAACAATGAGCCTGATATCTACCGAGCCCAAGAAGCTCGAGAGATTCTCTCCTCGGTCTATGAAGAGGACCCAGACTCGTTCAGACCAGACATCTTTGACCAAATATCACTGGGCAAGAAGCTGCTCAAGCGGCATGACCTCGAGCAGACCATCTTTCGCATGCTCCTGGACAACCACCACTTCTTTCATTACTTTCGTTCGGCATCCCGCCCCACGGACCCTGTCAACGACCCTTTCCGCAAACTCACCCAGCGCATCGACCGTGTGCTCCGGGACCTGGACGCAGATCAGTCGCCGTCTGGATCCGAATCCCCTCGTGACGTCCCCTGGGCAGCCTCCCACATCCTGGGCTGCGTCCGCCGCATGCGCCACGAGATTTACACGCGCGATAGTCCGCTCTCGGCGCGCGAGGCCCTATCTGCCGCCCGCAGCCTCGTCCACATCCTGGACTCGGTTGTGGCCCGCAACCGAGACCAAGGCCAAGCGAGCGCCCCACGCGTCGACCGCAATCTGTATCTGCGCCTCGTGGGCGATCGTGATCAAGATTTTATCCTTAGTGTGTTGAACCTGATTCCCGAGGCGGCAAGCCAGTTTCTGCATAACCTCGAAGCCATCCTTGAGCGGATTGAGGTGTATGGTGCCCCAGCAGGCTATGTCGAGCGATATCGCGCCATGCTAGGGAGACTAAGGGCGTCGAGCACAGGGTCAGGGTTGAAGCGCTCCGTTCGCCAGACGGGAGGGCGGAGGACGAAGCGGGTGCGGTGAGGGTGACCTGGAAGCTGGTTCTTCACGGGATGGGATGGTTCGGTTAGGTAGGTAGGATTGACAACTGAACGCCTCCAAGAGGAGGAGAGAGCACGTGTGTACCTACGATCTTTTCTCGTTATGAATATCAAAATACCTTTGTCAATTCGATACTGACTTAACAAAACTGAGCTGAGTCTTGTAGCAACGAAGGAAAATGGAGGAAACGAAACGCGTGCCACTGGCTGAGTGGCTCATGGGACCCGCCAACTGTCCCCCCTCATGGATCTGATCTAATGCTCTAGTGATGGGCGCTGTTGCAATGCATGCTGTGTGTGGGGACTGAGTGTCCTGTGCCGAAATGAAGATGCCATCCATCATCCATTATCAAACCTTGAGCCCAGCCTCGTCACGGAAGGCCTCAATCTCGGCGAGAACCTTTTTCAGCGTAGGCCGGTCATAGTAGTTCTCCTTCCAACTACCCGTCTTCATACCCTCAATTCTCTGGCCTAGCCACTCCTCCGACGCCTGAATCTCCTTGGACCACCAGTCGCACGCCGTTTGCTGAACCTCCTCGGGGGTAGAGCGACCAGTCTTCTCGTACTGTCGAAGCACGAGCTGATTGCGCTCCCTCACGATCAACCTGCTCAGACCAGCCTGTCTCCCACGTGTGCAGCGG
The DNA here is from genome assembly GCA_003946985.1 of Fusarium duplospermum. Lineage (NCBI taxonomy): Eukaryota > Fungi > Ascomycota > Sordariomycetes > Hypocreales > Nectriaceae > Fusarium > Fusarium duplospermum. The sequence continues at coordinate 168,691 of NKCI01000023.1, read as the reverse complement.
TCAATGAGGCGCCGCATTGGTTCTGGAGTCGTCGTGTACCCTGGGAACTCGACAAGAGGCTCCCAGCGATACGACAGCCAGACTGCAGCTCTTTGAGGAGCGCTGTTACCCTCAAAGATACACCACAGCACGCGACCGAGCATGTACACCTCACAGGCCTCCTGCTCCGTGGGAGTGAGGCATGCCCAGGGGACATTGTAGCCCTTTGACGGCCACCTGTATTCCTCGCCTTCACCCATCTCTTCCCACCCAGGTAACATCTCGGTCAGTATGTTGGCGTACTTCTCGCTGACTTCAAGCGGAATTTCTTCGTCAATAGCAAGCAGCCTCACATACTCGAGAGCGTTGACCTCGGGAGCGGCAAACTCGCACCAGACTCCACGCTGCTCAAAGTCAACCATGACAGCGTCTCGAGAAGCTGACAGCACAATGTTGTCCAGCCTCAGGTCGGGATAAAACATGTCGGACGTCTTGCGCAGGTGGACGAGGGCCGAGGCCAATTGGAGGGCCCATTTCGTCTCGTCGGCCAATGACACCATGTTGTGTATCCTGAGGAAAGGAATCAGGTCACGCAGGCTACCGTGGGTATGATATTCCAGCGTGAAGCCAATGACTGCCACTTTGCTCCCAAAGCTGCATTTCTTGGTCACAAGGTGGACCGGCCGAGCAACAATGTTGGGGTGGGGTTGAATCGTGAGGAGCTGCCTCAACTCATGGTAGAGATACTTGGTGTAACTGGTCAGTGCCTTGAAAATCCATGTTTTCCCTTGGATCTTGACCAGGCAAACGCTGTCATGCAACTGTGAGACGTACGTCACGTCGTTGATGTCCACGGTAGGCGGCAGCTGAACATCCTTACCCCAGGAGTTCTCCAGACCAGATACGGACAAGAGCTGCCGTTCCAGGTAGTGAGTTGGGGCGACCGAAACTTCTGCATCTGCAACATTCACAGGCAAGTTTTTGAAGACAATCCTGGATCCAAAGGGAATATTCTTGAAGACCTCTGTGGGGTCTTGCTGCCGGGAAGTCCAGTGCTGAAGGATGCGGAGCACATGGCGAGTGACGCCCAGGTGCGCGATACGCTTTGCGCTTGTAGTATGAAATGCCACATCCACGTCGAGAACACGACGAAGTTCCGGTGGCAGCTTTGCGGGCTCCGGGATAAAGACATCCACGCGCATCGGTGAGATAGAGTCGACAAACAGCGGCACAGCATAAAACTGACTTCCAAAGGCGGTGCAGCCATCGATACGCCAGAGGGGCCGCTCCAGCGCTGCGAGGCTGTCTATCCGGTTCTTGGGATTCAGAATCGAATCCTGCCAGCTGACAGCCTGGTCGTCCTTGCTCACCAAGTCCGGGTCCGGGTTCAGAACAAGGCCCGAGAAAGCTGCAGTGGGATGGATGACATCGTGAACAGACTGCTGGCTCAACTCCATGGCACGATGCGACGCAGACAAGAGGAGACCTAGAATAAAAATGGCTTGTGTCAGCTACAAAATGTGTTATAACCGTACGGTGAGGCAAAATGCACCTGCGGTATGTCTCGAATGTCTCGAATGCTACCCAACCCAACAGGCGGTTGAAGTGAGGGGTTCTAGACTCAGATGCAAGGGAGCAAAGGCTCGAGGTTTGCGATGAGATCAGCCAATCTGACCAGGGAGCAGCGAATGCAAGTTGAAGACAGAAATCAGCAGGCGAATTCACTGAGAACAGCAAATAGAGTGACACAGGTTGACGCTTTAGCTGGCAGAGTTGGTTGACTGACTGACTGCCTGCCAGTTGTTGTGCGACAGAGAATCCAAAGGTAAGCCGTTGGCGGATGTCACAGCCGAGTTTGGCGGACGGTTCTGAAGCTGGCTGCTGGAAATGGAAATGGAGCAATCCGGCCTGGCCTGGCCGGCTGCTTGATCACATGATTCGAGAAACGGCCGTCTGTTGGTCCTCAGGAGCGGGAGGTGACTGATCACACTTGCCGTTTGGTGATAGGCTATATCCCTCGCAGGAGGAACAGCCGCGACAGTTTCCATGTGAAGTTGGTGACCAAGCCGAAGGCTCAGCGAGAGCCGTCGAATCCCGAGTAGGTAGGTTCTCATGCTCACTCGAGTCACCGTTGCTGGGTTCCACTTGGGCTAGCAGATGGCGAGCTGCTTGCTCAACAAAACCACCGAGGTATCCATGGACAAAGATGAAGAACACCAATCGTTCCTTGTCTTGTCGGGTCGGCAAGGTAAGTACCCGTTGCCAGCAGCCGGAAACACAAGAGCTAAATGACGAGGCTGGGTGGTCCAAGAGGGCTGTTGCAAATGAATGTTTGTCTTCTCTGCTCTAGCGTCGCAAGAAGTGACATCCTATGTAGTCGGCCGTCGATGAAGAGGCGGAAACTCTTCAGTAGCGCTTCTAATCTCTTGAGGGGCGTTTGCGAATATAACGGGACCGGGACGTTTCGTTTGCCCAAAGCTCTCTTTTGTCGCCGACAGCACAAGCAACCATCCATGAGCTGGGCCGCCTGTTTGTAGCTGCGTTACGGTCGGTAGATTTCCCAGGTACAGAGACGCGAGCAACCCAAGAGCCGGCGCATAATGTCTGTTTCAGAGAAAGTGAGCTTTGGTGCACAAGTACCGGCACCAGGATTGCCTTGAGAACCCCAGGGCGTAATAATACTCAAGGATTAATAGATAGATGATATCCTAGCGGGAGAAGCTGCTCGGAGATGAAGCTGGGATAAGCACCCAGGTGGAAGCAAATAAAGCCGTGAGAAAGGAGAGGCCCTGGTAAGACACGAGCCCAGGGCCTCAGGTTCAATGCTCAGACTGTGTTACAAGGGCGAGCCTGTGTTTGGGTTTGGCCATTACCCCGACAACTTTCACAAAGCTGAACGTGACAGAGAACTCTCATAACGAGAATTCCACGTAGTTTGAGGGAGGGAGAAAGACTTGAGCATATGGATATGGATATAGGAGCAGACACGACGAGGAATAGCGAGGCACCCCAGGTCAAACTCGTCAGCCAGAACTCGCTTGATGATCAGATCAGACAGACATAGCCGAAATCGACGACAATGCAGAGCTTCCGCAAATAACACCAGGTACCATGACCTTCGCTTCGAGTATCCTGGCAGCTCCTGAAATGTATGTTTGCGTGGGGGAATACCGGACTTCTGGGAACAAGGGCTGTGAGCAGACCGGTGAGTAGTCACATCTCCAAATCCCAGGATTACCGACCACTTGGATCCTGGGAACGGTCATCGCCATCTGCATCGGCACCATCCCCTGGACATTGTCGGCTGCGGTGGGTGTATTGCGAGTTGCCGATTGCTCGTGTTGCCAAACAACCTGTTGGTCCCCGACATGCCGGGCTCGGCGTGCCGAGAAGCCATCAAGTGCCGTCTCGTTTTCAATTCTCGAGAGCCAAGCCGGAAGATCTGGGCTGTGCGTAAATGTCATGTCAAAATGATCCAGGGTGAAGCCGGGGAAGCTCCCGAGTGGTCATCCTGACTTGTCTCTGTGGTGCCGCGTCGCCATGTAGGCGGCAGCTTGGGGATGGATGCATGGTATGGCGAGGCAAGGCGAACAGACGCCGTTATCCGTGGGACGCGGAACGGGCTAGGCCTTTGAATCATGCCCAGGTAGGCGGCTGCATGGGTGGCTTGAGGGAAAGAGGTTGGGCAAATGAATCTCCGCGACGGCATGGCAACGCAAGGGATTCATGCGTGTCTATCCATACATGAAGCGAGTCAGGGCAAGGTTCGCCTAGAAGGCGGGAAGATCCGATGGTGGATAGCGGCTAGCGAGGTAGGGAACGAGCTAGCGGAGCGGGAGCCATGTGCCATGTGGATATTCGTTCGAGTTTAGGTCGGTTTCTAGATGCCAGCTCCAGTTCCAGTTCGGGGTCGCGTTATTTTTATCTTGCTGCTTGGTGCAGATGAATGGGGAGAATGGTGACTCAGGATGGAATTGGTAGATGCCATTGGGTTGGATCATCTCCATCCAGTTACTTGGGCTCAACGGTTGTCCCTGGGCGGACCTGCCGCAAGTTGTCCTGTCCTGGTGGGGACCGGTCAACTCCATCGTGCCTCCCTCGTGAAAATCGTCCCGACCCGATTTAACTAGGTCAAGTTAGGAGTCGCTTAAAGTTTTACTAGGAAGGTGCATTGCGACGCTGCGCCTACCTACGTCACGGGATATAGGGATCAACTTCCGAGTCTTTCCAACGACCACTCCTTGCAACCTACAACCACAGCCTGCCTACCCACTGCGATCCTTTACAGACCGAACTCACCGGCCATTCTCTCCAAGCCTCCATCTCACACCCTCACCTCGCAACACGGTCCTTTGGATTAAAGAAGTGGCGGGGGAAAGAGGCAACATGGCCAGCCAGGCACAGGCACAGGCATGCACATGCCGTCATTCATCACGGAGGCGTTGCGGTGCGCCGAATACGACTCGACAAAGGACGCCATAGCTGATGTTGAAGCAACTTCGTTGGTCTTCCATGTTCGAACGGGTGAGGTTGGCGTGGCACGGCTAGACAATGCCATTGTGCAGCCAGTTCAGTCAGTCCAAGGCGCAACCCGCAATTAACAATCCATGCACGAAGCCGGATGACGATCGGTCCGATGCCTGTCTCTGGGAGACGGTCAATGAGCGATATTGGTTCCTGGTCTCACCGGTCCCCGCCCCTGCTCTCCACTGTACCAACCAAAGCCTTTGCGTGACGATGGCGTACAGGTGTCTTGTCACATGGCTCTGAATCAAGCAACGTTGTCCGGCACACTCAGCATCATGTTCGCCACCTCGACCAGCCTCGACCAGGTCTGTGGGTGAAGGGGAAATTGGAAAGAAGGAAAAAAAAAACGCTGAAGCCCACAGATTCTGTGGACTCGGCATGCATTTCTGCGCTCGGCAACATTGGGTCACTGAAAATGCCGGCCGCGCGCGTGCCCGTGTTGCGCTGGCGCATCTGCACTTCACGGCCCCAGTCGCATTGTCACAAATGGAGATGCAATCCTGCGGTTTGCTCTCGCGATCGGGTTCCCAAGATCGAGCCTCAACTGGCTAGCATGCTAGAGTAAGCCTCTTTTCAACCCCTGGGTGGCACTTGGGATTTTGTACCTCTTGGGGCCGTTACTCGTCGTCGATGTATCGATTACTTGAGGAGTTTCGACAACCCCGGCCAACTTGGCTTCGCGACCTACCTATGTAGGCCCGGATAAGAAAAAGCAAAATGACGCTGCGGCAGGCCAACCCCGGCTCTTTGTGCAACCATAACCACTAGCCCCATGTCAATCACATGGGCGATTCAATCCACCAACGACCGTTGTCGCGACTAAATCCCGTGGCCATGGGACAATAGTCCGATCAAGATTCGACTGATAGTCGATGGAACGAGGCCTGGGCATGGCAAACTGGGATCTGAGTTGGCGGATCGAACCACCCAGACAGCCTTAAGCAAAAGTCCAAGTCTATGAGTGCCTGGTCCCCGTCGTGGACAACCCACCTCACTGTCGCCTTGTTCCCAGCATCTCTCCACCTGATCGGGAACTCCAGGCACACTGAGCGGCAGGGCGGGTAATAATCCCCAGGTCTTCTCCGTCCGAGCACCGCAATCAGACGGGCCCCTGTCACTCCATGGTACCCCTCAGACCGGTCAAAAACTATTCAGCACGGAGCCATGTCGACGTCGTCCTCACCGAGTCCACTTTCCTCTCTCACAGACTCGTCCATCATCACCCTTCCCAGCAGACCGTCGAGCCGTTGCTTCATTCGCAACGCCCAGTCACTACGGCCACCACACCGCCAGCCGCCAACCCGCTCAGCCCGCAGCCCGCATCGGCCGTCATCCCTACCTTGATCGCGGCCGCGAGCATACCGGTCCTGCCAGCACCACCAGCTGCTCGCTCCAGACTCTGTGTGTGCTAGTACCACGACCGACTGAACTATCTGTCTGTCTGTCGGCTTCATCGTCGAGAGAGCAAGCACCGCGGGCCAAGACAAGGCTCTGCGTCCTTTCCTAACAGGCAGTCCCGAGGCTTCCTAGTCAACAGCCACGGCACGGGCATCCATCACACCAACATCCATCTGGCGGCAGCATCGTCGTTGGTATCTTGCGCCAATTCGAAGTGAGCCGACGACACCTGGTTGGGCTTACCCTACTTATCCCCTCTCCGCCTAGTTCCCCTCTGGATTCCATCCTCCGGCTCTCTCATCGTACCGATCTTCCTCTCTCATCGACTATCTGGGCTCGTCTCCAGCCGCTATTTTGGCATCGGTCGTCGTTGGCGCTCCACTCGACGCACTACGGGGGGTTCAACATCAACTGTCCCGGTGATGGCTTTCGTGGCACCTTAGCCTACCACCACACTCCCCTCCTCTCACCCCGGCGTCGCTCAACTTTGTCCGGTGTTTCTTGGGCCCAAGCCGGGCGACCCAGGCATTCCTTGTTCCTGCTTGTATTTCCTCTACTTTGGTCCCCACGTGGTGGTACCTCGACCTTTGTCTCTAGCTGCTGCTCCTACTGCTGCCGCTGCTCCTCCTGCTGCTGCTACTGCGCAGTCTTTGTTCCACACCCCGTCCTGTCTCACTGCAGCCATTATGGTAAGAGATTCCCTCTCCCCGGTTGGCGGCAAGCTGCATGGGTTATATCATTGATCCCCCGTCCCATCGGTCTCTTTGGGGTGGTCCCTGCCCTGCGGCTGTTGCCAATCAACCCCCAGTTTTCTCTTGTCGCCGCCCCATCATGGCTCTCGTGCCATGACTCTCCCGGTCAAGCATCTTCTTCTTGACCTCACCCCCAAGCCCCTCCCAGCAGACCCGACCCAAATGTGCGGTGAATTGATTTTTTCTGCTATAGAATCCTCATTACCCTTTTAAGGCCAAGAGACCTCGCCCCCCGCCGGGGGTTGAAGACTCAGCGCCCTCATCAATATCTTTTACCACTCCTGTGGATACCAATTATACTACTTTACCCTACGAAATTCAACAACACCTTGAGCAGCTATCCCAGTTCTATGGACTGACCTCTGGCTACCAAATTCACCAAATACTTGACCAGGAGTATTGTAGGAAGAGAAGAAGAGTAGACTCGTCGTCATTTCCCATGGCCCCTGAGCGTGGATCAACCTCATCGCAGGGATCCTTGGAGAAGCTTCCCGTGTCGACCACCTTTGACCAGAACCAAGAGCAATATGGCTCATCTTCAAGCTGGACTGACTCTGCCTCGGCCTCTGGGCCGTCCTCGACCTCGCCGATAACCAGACGCATAGCTGACTTAAGTCTGCTCCTCTGCCCGTGCTGTGGGTATGGCCTAAGACAGCCAGATGGTATGCAACCAATTCCTCAGTCTCAACTTGAATCGTCATTGGCGACCCTCCCATGATCCTGGCTGACTGGTACTGAAGGGTATCAACAACTTTCTACCACACCGGCGGTAGTGCCTGACCAGAGCACACCGTACGTGGCAGAGAAACAGCCATCACTGCAAATTATCCCCCCTGAACCATACAGCGACACGGTTCTTGGTCTGGAGGCACAGTCTGCTTTTGACTACCAGCAACCCGACCTCGCCAGCGCTCCTCTGACGAGCTTTCCTTTGTTGCCTGACCAGACGACGTTGGCAGCGCCATTGATCAGCGATGCCGGCCCAGGTCAGCAGCCCCAGCTGCCGGCAGGCGACTTCTACCCCAATCAACCTCTCAAGCAAGAGGCCCAGTTGGAAAGCCAGCCGATGATGCCAGCCCAGCACCTCATGACCCAGAATCTTGCACAGGTTGGATATGGTTCTGATGCCAATCTCGTCAGCACCGCTGCTCTCCCCCCGCATGGCTTGGTAACAGCTGAGGATATTTCTCCTTACTGTATGGCCCCAACTGGGCAGCTCGGAGGAGATGCCATGCAGGGCGGCTGGCCTGAGGTGCATCTGCTGGATCAACAACCCAATTTCGAGATCATCTTGCCCAATCAGCGAGGCGGAAAGCGAGGCCCTTTCAAGGACCCCAGCCTTCGCGAGCAAACCGCCCAGACTCGAAAAATAGGGTCTTGCATCAGATGCAGGATGCAAAGAATACGCGTAAGTGTCGGAAGGTTGGCCGCTTGTGCCAAACAAGCTGCCTTCTGTGAACCAACTTTGGATGATGAGTGAAAACTAACAATATCATTTCAGTGCGAGAACAACCCTGACGAAGAAGGGGGACCGTGCCTAACCTGCAAAAAGGTGTCCAACTCAAGGGCAGGGCGGTTTCCATGCCTGAGGTACAAGATCACGGACATTCGACTGTTCAAGCCCGGTCAAGTGCCTGGTTATGAATGGACACGAAGGTGGAACAACAATATCTCGGACCCAATCCAGAACTGGGCGTCAGACGAGCTCAAAACCATCTATATCTCGGAAGGGCTCTCCAGCAAGTGCGTCAAAATTGAGGTTCGGGAATTCATCCCCCAGACTGGCGACAAACTGGAGCGCACATGGGACTACAAAGGGACCAAGAGGTCGGTCTCGATCCCACCGTATGCACTGGTGAATCTCGAAGAGGTGAAGGAAGCGTATCAAGACCACATCAGAGATAGCATGAAGGATGCCTTCGGACGATTGCTCGGGCCCCGTAATGGCCTCTTGTTCAAGACGTATGAACGCGCTTGGCACATATACCAGGACCAGTCGACCTCGCCAGAGTGCCATGAGCTTCTCCACCAGACACTGATGTTGTGGATGTCGGTCCGTCTGACGACGAGGTCGAGCTTCATTGTCGGAAATGAAACTCTGGGCATGCGTCGTGACATCCTGGACGAGACAAGCCCGAACCACGGCATGATTCCCCTCCCGCCAGTGCTTGGTGCTCAGCTGGACCTCATCTTAATCCACCACATCCAAACGAGACTTCGGAGAGAGCTGCTAGACAAATTGCAGAAGATGATGTCCAAGAACAAGCAGAGCACGTGGCTGGTGACGTACCTCGTAGTCTTCATCCTCTTGCACAACACGGCTCTGATCACGGCGCATGATGCCGGGTATGCGAAGAAGCACGGCATGAAGGTAAGAAGGCCAAAGGGCTGTCAGGCGAAGCGTGTGGGTTACTAACGTGCCATTTGCTGATAGCGACGGTTCGCGCGTGAGGAGAAGGTGAAGGAGTACCATCTCGGTAAGGACTCGAAGCCCAGCCTTTTGTTGATTCGAATGCGGAGCTGGAGGGGAAATGGGGGCTAACCTCGTGGGCGTGAACTAGGAGCCAACATCCTGTTAGCGCACTTCCACTACTGCAACAAGGGCATCTACCCCTTCTCGGAGGATTGCAAAGACCAGGACCTGCGAACCCTGGCAGGCCTGGATGAGGAAAAGATCAAATTTGTGCACACCACTACCAGCTACGCCAGGCGGAATCGTAAGTCAAACCCAAACTCAAACCCAACCCAAACAACCCCCCTTGCCAGCCAGCCGGACAGGCCCCCCACACCTCAGTCTCTCCATTACCAAGTCCCCGGGGAGCGCTAACGTACCATGTCATGGCATAGGGCCGGAGTGGGAAGAGATCCGACAAGCAGGCGCGTATGAGCATGATTACTTTTTCGTCAGCCAGCTGTTCGAGGCAAATTGGCAGCCTCGGACGACCATCTGATTGGAGGTCCGGCAGGGATAGTGAGTGAGGCCAGGGAGAGTCTCCACCGAGACGAGACGGGATGCAGAGTTGGCATCCATTGGAGAAGCAGGTACAGCAGCACACATGGCATGCCTACCTACCTGTGAATCCAGTGCGATGAGGTTGCAGGTTGGATGGCCAAGAACGGACGGGCGTGCCGAGACTGACGACGATAACGATGATGATGATAATGATGACGATGACGATAATGACAAGGGCGGTGATTATGGCGGCATTCGTATCATTAATGCTTGTATTTCGAGATGAGGACCGGCATGGCGCGGAGTGAATGGATGGTATCTTGGGAAAAGGAAGACAAAAGGCGGGCTCTGTTGTGAATGAATGCCGTCCCAGGGGTTCCCTCGGGATGGCGGTACAATGAGGCGGCAGACAGCCAAAGAGAATCGATTCGGGGGGGTATGGATCGAGAATGATTCAAGAAGGCGGTCTCGGAACAAGCTTCAGTTGTGGAGGCGACTGGCGTTGACGGGATTGAGAGGAGAGGAGAGGGGAGGGGAGGAGAGGGCAAAACGATGGATGGATGAACACGATAGGATGCGTGGAAGGGATCTACGAAGGACGGTGAGCGGAGAACGGCCCCCCACATCAAGAGCCGAGAGATGTTGACCGAGGCGGGTTGCGGCGTTGGCGGGTGTGTCACCTGTCCGTCCAAACACAGACACAGGACACAGGACAGGCGGATGGATCGAAGTCGGGTCTTATATGAAGGCGGCCGGGGGCCGGGGCCCGGGGAGACCTGCCGGACGGGCCGAGCCTGGCAGCCAGCGAGCGCATGCCTTTGTCCTCCAATGGATGATGATATTGTCTTGTCCACCAGTTGCACTTGCACTTGCACTGTGCTGCGATGCGATGCGCTATGGTGTGGTGTGCTGTCCAGTGCGTGTCCCCCCACGGCAAGGGGAAAGGGAGAGAATGAGAGGGAGCGCGAAGGAAATGAGACTGCCTGGCTGGCTGGCAGAAGGCGCCGTCACGGTGCGGTGCTGTGCTGTGCTGTGTTGTCCTGTTTGCAGCGCAGAAGCGCGGCCGGCGTTGTTAAGGTGCGGCTACCGTGAGGTTCCGTCCGAGACACCGTCTGGATGCTACGTTGCCGGAGAGCACAGACGCGGACGCTGCGCGGCTGATCACTAGTCGCGGTCAACGACATACAAGCTCACATACATACATGAAGAAGAGATCCGTTGCACAACTGAGCTCCCGAGTTGTTGGACAAACAAGGAACCTGGTCAAGGCCGTGTTACAGTGTGACAGAGGGAGCGACGGCAACAACAGCAGCAGCAGCAGCAACGGCAGCAACACCAGGAGCTGCTTGAGATGAACGATGCAAGCGTCCTGCTGCCTCCCTTCTTACCTCCCTGCCTCCCGGTCTTGTCTCGTCTCGTCCCTTTCCATCTACTCGGCGCTAAATTCACGCCTCCTCTCTCTCTCTCTCTCTCTCTGCCTGCCCATTTTCATTTTCTTATGCCAACCAAACTGCAAACGTACCCTTGAATGAGCCCAAGCAAGGTTGAATTGACTTAGTGCGAAACCGTTTGTTTCTAGAGCAAGACCCACGAGAGGGACCCATGTCAGCCAAGTAGGTACCTACCTAGGTATTCTTTGCTAAACATCCATGGCAAAAGGACCATTCGCGTTGGTACAAGACCATGTCCTGTGAAATAGCCAGCGCAAGCCACTGACAAGCTGTGTGCTTGGTTTAGCAAAAGCAGGATCATCCATGGGGAGCAAATGCCCTTCAGGCTTGGTCGGTTTTTTTTTCCCCTTCCCCTTTCCTTTCTTCTTCTTCTTTTTTTTGTACTTTCTTTTTCCATAAGCTCCTCCCCCCTTTAGCTTCAACATGGAGACTTTTCTTTTTGCTAAGTTGCTTCCTCGTCTGTTTTAGACTTGACCACGGGGAAGGGGGGGGTCTTTCCCCAGGCCTGGCCCTGATAGAGTGCGAGGTCCAAGAATACAGCTCCAGCTGTCTCTTCTCCCCCTCCCCTTCTCTCCTCCCGCCCCCGTAATCGGAATCGGTGTACGGATACTGGGCGTGTGCTAACTTAGATGTTCGTTCCATTTTGCTTGTGGCAGGATCGACAGGTAATCAAGTCCTTCGTCTGCGTTCTCCCGGTTTCCCGTCTGGTACTAGGTATTTGCCCGTCGGTGGGTATGCCGCCGGGTTGCATCTGTGTATCTGCGACTTGGCCACACTCAGAAGCAGCTATCCGTCCTCAACCCCCGTCAGTCCCTGGCTTCAACTCTGACCAGGTAGACAAGGTCTATTTGTGTAAAGCAAGCAGTCCAAGAAGACGACGAGATGAGAGGCAAGAAGAAAAAAATTTTCATCGGGAAGAAGGAAACCTGGTGAATCAATGGCTGATGCACAAAGCATCTATGCTCTCTCCCATCCCAAGCGTGTAAGAGGGAGGATCGTCTCGGGAACTATATTAGTTCAAAGAGCTCCTCTCAACTTACTCTCTCTCTCTCTCTCTCTCTCTCTCTCTACCCATGGATAGCTCCTTCAGTTCTCTCTAGTCGTCCTTGCTTTCCTCCTCTTGCTCAACTTCATCTCCCCCTTCTGCCTCTTCGTCATTGTCTCGCCTTGCTCCGTCCCAGGTTCATCAGCATCTGCGCCTCCAACGTCATCTCTTAGAGATCCCAGGACTGACCGCGATACCGTCAACGGACCTTCTCCTTTTTGTTGCCTGTCCATCTGTGCCTTCCCTCACCTCGAGACACTGTCCAAGACATTTAAACCGGTCGTCTCGCACCGTTGCAGTCCTTGTCTCTTCTGCCACTCTCATCACCTCTTCAACAACAACACCACCTCACACCTGACATCTGATACAACCCGCCCATTCGTTCATCGCCTCTTGTCTTGTCTTGCACCAGCATTAGACAACCGCTCGTTGCGTCTTGTGGGTTCCCTGCTCTCCCTCTCATTTGCCCTTGAACGGCAAACTAACACGGAAAGCATTTCAGTATCAGGCCCTCCCTTCACAACCAGAAACCATCGCAATGGCATCTTCCATAGCCGGGCCCATCATTGGCCTAGCCCCGGTAGTTGGGCCATCTTTTGCGGCCGCTGGCTGTGCGAATCGCGTGGCAGACGCGCCGGCAGGGCTCCCCGAGGGGTGGCCACGTGTTCTCGATGAAGCCATGGCTTGGACAGGAAACCAATTCGCGGATGAGTCGGACTACATCCACACTCTGAGTGAGTCGGATCTGCAGGAAGCTGAGAATGCTCTGCGGGTCTTTAAAGGTGCGTTCCTCTGGTGGCTCATGACTCCCCAACGGCATGGCCACGGCCCTAGTCTAGTTGCTCCGTTAGTCGTAGGGCCAACATGCTAACCCAAAAGCAGCGCTGGGCCTGGACGGAGATCTCGTCTCTCGAGACAACTTTCCCCTTCCCACCCTCGGCCCACGACTGGACGAAATTCGCCGAGATGTCCATGACGGCAAGGGTTTTGGCGTTATCCGCGGCCTGGATCCACTCAAGTACTCAATCGAGGATCTGACCGTCATGTACCTTGGCATCCAGTCGTACATTGCGAATCGCCATGGTCGACAGGACCGAAAAGGCAACATGCTAGGTTTGTAGCTCCACTGATCCCTGATGCCTGCTCATGGTCCTTTCCCGAAACTGACTGCCCCTTGTTAGTTCATATTGTCGCCGACAACTCGTCCAAGCTCAAGGCCGGTCACCATCGTCATTCCACATCTCCCATTGTAAGTCCCTTCAGCCCAGATCGTCAAGCCCGCGTCCGCGCGCAGGGAGGGGACATGGCTCGCTAACTTGCTCTCCGGACCTTCCACAATGAGGAAGCCGGCGACGTTGTCAGCTGGCTCACCCGGAGCACCGCGGCGTCGGGAGGCAAATGCATCATTGCTTCGGCCTACACCGTCTACAACGTCCTGGCAGCCAGCCGCCCCGACATGATTCGCACGCTGGCCCGATCTGACTGGCCGTTTGCCATGTAAGTGCCCAACACGGGATCGGTGGCTTTGTGTGGGGGAGCACACACAGACTCAGACTGACATGGTATGGCGCGACAGACCCCATTTCCAGTGCAGACCGGTTCTCTTCCATCACGAGGGAAGAGTCATTATGAACTTTGGCAGAGTGGCGCTCACGGGAAATGCCGTCCACCCACGCCCGGCGAACCTCCCGACCGTTACGCCACGACAGATGGAAGCCCTCGACGCTATTGAAGCCATCGCCAAGGCAGCACAGCTCGAGATTGGCACCCAAGCTGGCGACATTCACTTCATCAACAACCTGGCTGTCCTGCACCGACGGGAAGGGTTTGTCAATGGTGAGGCGCCCCGGGAGCGGCGACACCTGGTGCGCATGAGGCTTCGGGATGATGACTTTGGTTGGGAGCTTCCCGCCGATCTGAGACAGGAGTGGTCTGCCGCCTTCAACCAAGAGGCTCCCAAGATCTGGCATCTTGAGCCCATGCCCGACGGTTTCTTTCCGCTCCGGTCTCAGGCCAATTGAAACTGCATCTGCATGGCATCCGCCCGCCCCACGTCAACGGGGGGAGGCAGACTTACAGTAGGGGAGATGGCAACATCCGACGTCTTCCCATTCGAGACATTTCTCGACCGAACCTAAGGTATCCGTACTCGAACGAGGATGGAACATGGGCGCATCGAAAAAAGGGTAAGGGGGTCCATGGATTGGCGTCTGAAGGCATGGGGTACTGGGAGAGAAAACAAAAGTTGGTCTTGCATGGTTCCCTTGGTGCATTCTGGTATCGAATATGTCTTTATCCGGTGTCCTGGTCACGAAAAGCAACAAGCATTGGTTTGTCTTGGTCGATCCTGTGTGTTGGTATTTGAAATTGGGGCGCTCGGAAACGGCGCGGGCCAGGCTGACAGGCCTGTGATTAATACATTGTTATTGTTTGTTTCAGAGACTGTGGCGAATAAGTCCTCAATGCGGCAGAGATGAGACGTTTCATCGATCAAGATTCTCAGGAACAGAGTGGTTGTTGAAATGAGATGTGATGACTGGGTTGTGAGTGAGATCTAGCCTAGACCCTGCGTCTCGCACTTTGCTGGGTTGGGGACTGGCGCCTCAGGCGGTGCACACAGATGACCGAATCTAGATCGACAGGCTTAAGGAGGTAGGCCATGGACCTTGGGGTGCTGCGGCATCGACTCGGACCCCAATTTGAATGACTGCATGTGGCGGTGGCCGGCGGCGAAGCCATTGAAGGTCATCATCTTGACCAAAGACCAGACGGAGCATCAAATCAAGGGATACATGAGTCCGTCTGTTTTCAGCAAGACTGGCGGCGGGACACTGGCATCTGCATGATCGCTGTAGGCGGGCTGCACATGACCGCAGGGGCGCAGGCGCCTCGAAATGGATCTCTCGTGCCAAAAGGGCGGGAGGCTAGAGGCCACATGATTCGAGGAATGGCATGAGACAAGAGCTCCAAAGGTAGGGGTTTAGAATTGCTGGGGTGTGAGTTGCTCTACGCAGTACAGGTACTGCGTACGTGAGAGGCTCGGCAGATGAAGGCAAGGCGGTTGATGTGTCATGCAGGCTTAGATCGATAACTTTTTTTTTTCTTTGCCGAGTTTCGCCAGCACGCAAGATAACCCTTGGCGGCAAGTGACCATCCCTCACTTCGAGAGGGTGAGCAAGAAGGAGTGAGGGCGTTGATGAAGGAGATGAGAGCGTTGTACTGAGTACGGACAAGTTTCCTCGATCGACTTGTTGTTGGTCCATCGGCGCCAGAACCGGAGTTGCTTTTGCCTAAACTGGTAGACTGGTCAAATGCTAGCACAGGTTTGCTTTTGTTGCCGCCGCTACACTGGTAGAAATTGCTTTGTATCGTCATCTCGGCGTGATTGTCGTTGTCTCCGACCTCGCCTTGCATTCCTCTTTTCTACGCCGTTAAACGAGGGAGTCTCGACATGATTACCCCCATGCGTGTCATGATCGCGATTCAATGGCGGTGAGGCGGTGTGCTCGATGATCGGGAGGCAGATGTAGACGGGACGTCCAGAATGAATGACAGGATGGCGGTTGCGATAGGCAGACATGGCCAAACCCACTCCGAAAAGTGACGGGTGTCAGAGATTCAGGGTAGAAGCGTTGGCTCCTGGGGTATGGGGTCGATGACAGCGAGTTGTCTCAACGACGGGATAAGGCACTGTAGGTAGTTCACGACGGAAGACGTCCGTAGGCTCCATGAGGATCGACTATCCCGCTCCCAGAGCCATGGCTTTGGCCTTGGCCGTTGGCCGTTGGCTTGGGTAGATCGGGGCCAACGTGGGTTCCGCCATGCATGGGAACGGGGGTATTGACTTGGGGATGGGATGAGAGAAGAGATTAGAAGGTTGAGTTGAGGTGGAAACACGAAAGAAGGTGCGGATCTTAGTGGACCATACAAAGCAAATACGTCACAGTGCGTGGCACGGTACCCGATAAAGGGCGATAGCTCTCGCCTTGGAAACGCGCCCTGAACCCCCAGCAAGCCCAGTAAGCCCAGCAGACGCCTCTCGAAACCGCTGCCATCGCACTGGAGTTCTCTCCCTTGCGCCTCTTTTCGATCCATTGCCCGCTCTCAAGGTTTAACATCCATGGCTGACGCTTGGTGGCTAGCGCGGCGTCTTGGAGATCTCCATCCATCCCCCCCTCTCCCCCTGTGCATTCATAGAAGGCACGTTCGGGGGATGCACAGTGTCAACCCCGAAAGCCTATTGGTCCCTGCGCACGGCCCCCCTTTCTTTCTACGCAACATCGAGAAGCCGAAAGCCACAGGGGCTGGGGCTGGCTGAGGTGACCCACAGAAGGAGAGGTATCTCCCGCTCCTACCTACCACGGTACACGCCTGGGCTGCCACGCTACCTACATACACTACGCTCTCAACCACCTCCACCAGCATCACCTGGCATCGGTAGAAGACGCATCCTCGCTCATCGACTCGATTGCCCCAATCCTAAGCCCTAGATCGAGCATTGCTTCAGCGCCAAGTGACTAGGAGTTGTCATCGCGCCCGCTGCTGCCGCTCCTTCCGCCCCTGTAGCGGCTTCAAGGGGGACATCCCCAGACAGACCCTCGTCCGGGCTGGCTGAGAGGCTGCACTTGCTCAGGCGTGCGTGTCTACTGAGACAGCCATCTATCTCTCATCGTATTTCGGGCCTGCCATCAAAAATCGCCTTGGTTGCACATCACAATGGCGGCATCATCAGCGCCTCGCGAGCCCAAAGATGGCTACCACCTCGTGCATCAGGACGACAGCCACGACGATGGTCATAGACCGCCTCCCGTCCCCCCTGTGATTCCTCGAGGCCCAGTTCGGACTTACCGGAATATGACTCTGCTCCTCTCGGGGCTCGTCGTCCTCCTTCTGGGCTCGAACCTCTATCTCAGCCTTCCGTACGCCTTCTCCGGCTCCGGCTGCGACCCACCCCGGGTGCCCCAGTATTTCCAGACTTCGCCGCAGCTGTGGCCCGGCGCTACGGCTACCGGTAAGCCGGCTTTTATGGCTCAGACTCACGTCTTTGAGCCAACGGCTACCTTTGTGCCCAATGATCCCCTTCAGACCTCCATCCCCATTGAGGGTATGAAGGAGGGCAACCAAAGCATCTTCAAGATGATGGGTTATCTGAGTCCTTACTCACCCTCCCCTGGCTTTGGTGTGGATGAGTACCCGATTCCTCAGGGTGCCGAGATTGTTCAGGTTCAGATGCTGTCACGTCATGGTGCACGATACCCGACTCCTGGCTCCAATGTGGCTGAGCTGGGTGAGCGTCTCGCCAATGCCTCTGGCAAGTTCAACACGAGGGGGGCCCTGTCCTTCCTCAATGATTGGAAGTACGAACTTGGTTACGCCATTCTGGTTCCAAGGGGCCGCCAGGAGCTCTTCGAGTCCGGTAAGCAAGCATAAGTCTGCCTCTGACCCTAACGCTAATCGTCTACAACAGGTGTGTTGCATGCCTACATGTATGGTAGCTTGTACAACCCTCAGAGCAAGCTCATCGTCAGAACGACGGTATGTTCTATCCACAAAGATCAACCTTGGTCCAAGAGTGTCTCATAGCTAACTTATGCAGACTCAAGACCGAATGCTCAAGTCGGCTGAGAACTGGATGGCTGGCTTCTTTGGCCTGGAATGGTATGTCAAAAGCTACCGCTAACCTCAAAGATATTGACCCCAATAGGACGAATAATGCCACTATCGAGGTGATCATCGAAGCCCCTGGCTTTAACAACTCACTTGCTGGCAGCCTTGGCTGCCCTAACGCAGCTAAAGCTGACTACAAGTCGCCCGTGTCAACTTGGGTTGGAAAGTATCTCCAAGATGGTATGCCCCCTGCTTAGAAACGACTGACTGAAATGAAACTAATCGTACATCCAGCTACCGATCGCTTCAACAACATGACTGAGGGATTCAAGTGGACTCCCGAAGATGTGTATGCTGCTCAGACCATGTGCCCTTATGAGACGGTTGCGTATGGCTTCAGCATGTTCTGCGATCTGTTTACCTATGAGGAGTGGCAGGGCTTTGGATACTCGATTGACCTTGCCTTTGCGTCTGGTGCTGGGTTTCACAGCCCTGTGGGCGTAAGTAATCCCCCTTGCCACTTGATTAAGTGACACTGACAATCTTGCAGAGGGCGATTGGCCTCGGCTATCAACAAGAGGTGATTGCACGACTCAAAAATCACACGTTGGGCTACTCTGGCTCTCAGATCAACACGACACTGGACAGCATGGAGGAAACCTTCCCGTTGAACCAGAGCCTCTACTTTGACTTTTCTCACGACACCAACATTGTCTCCATCCTAACTGCATTTGGCTTCCGCCAGTTTGCCGAGAAGCTTCCCGCTGACGAGTATCCGGGAGACCACAACTTCACCGTGGCTCACGTAACTCCTTTTGGTGCCCGCCTGGACATTGAGATCATCAAGGCGCCCAGGCCTGTCTCACCAGAGAGGGACGGTTACCTGGATGGCGAGGAGACCAAGTACATTCACTTTGTGCTGAACCAGCGAACTCTCCCTCTAGGCAAGAGCTTCCCGGAGTGTGACGCCAACCGCAAGGATGGCTGGTGCGAGTTGGATACGTTCCTCAAGGTGCAAGAAGAGATGGTAGAGAAGGCCAAGTTCGATTATGCTTGCTTTGGAGACTACCCGTCAGTACCATACGGCGAGGTGACTGACGGTGTGCCCCCTTCCTGAGGTGTGTACGATAGAGTATATTTAGGCTGTGTACGATGTAGGATATCATCATAGCGAGGGGTGGCAGGGCCACGAAGGATCTTTTTCTATGTGTCAACTGGGAACAAGGACATGGCATTTCAGGACGATGGATGCCATATCAGCTACATTTCAGGCTTATCGGGTACAGTCACTGTTGGGCTTCAAAGCTGGATAATAGACTTGGATATTTAATTCACAATAGCAGCAAGAATTCAAATATATGGATATGGACATTCTGATTCCATGACTATCTAAAGTATCAGACTGCAAAGAGGGGTTGTATGTGCGTCCTCGACGACTTGGAATCACTTTTCCGAAGCCAGCCAAATAGATATACATGTGCCTTTGCGGGTATTAAAATCAAGATGTAGTAGATTTCGAACAAATACTGAAAAACCGTAAACGCCTTTGCCGGCTACTCCCAACGACCATGTGTGTGTAGTGTAACAATAAAGGAAAAATGGCCGAGCACACACATTCTCTATACCGCTATAAAAGATTTGCAAAATGAGATCCTCCGTGAGAAAGACTATCAAGTCTGCTTCTCAGCAATCACCTTTTCAGGGGTGTTATCGATGGAAGGGGTTTTGCGGGCATCAGACAGGCTGGGAGTGTTCATCATAGACTGGTGCTCCTGAATGCCGTGGGTGGGCTCGAGGACGTCACCATCCTCAGCAGGCTCGTCACGCTGGGGGCTCCAGGCGAGGAAGTCACGGCGGACCTCGACGTAATCGTAAGAGAACTCGCCGTGCTGGTCGTCATCCATACCAAGGAGCTCAGCCTCCTCAGAAGCGCGGAGCTTGAGACCGGGGATGAAGTCGATGATCTTGGCGATGATGGCGGACATGACAAAGGCGTAGGCGGAAGAGGCGACGATAGCAGCAATCTGCCAGCCGAGGATGACGTAGTTGCCGTCGAGGAAGCCGCCAATGGCACCGGTGTTGACACCGTCGAGGCCGATGATGGAGCTGCTGGCGAAGAAGGCGTTGAAGATGAGACCGACCATACCGCCGACGCCGTGCTCAGCGAAGACATCGAGAGAATCGTCGATTCGGACAAGGAACTTGACTGCAGAAATTGTTAGTGTGGAAATCAAAAAGACAGACAGCTCGTCAACTTACTCTTGGTGGCAAAGTTACAGGCGACACCGGCAACAACACCAAGAATGATGCTGGCCCAGGGGTCAAGGAAACCAGAGGCAGGAGTGGCAGCAACGAGACCAGAGATGGTACCGGAGCACCAACCGACCATGGACCACTTGCGAGCCAGGCGGAAATCGAGGAGGCACCAGGTCATGGCGGCGAACATGGCAGTCAGGCACGAGTTCCAGCAAGCCATAACAGCACGGAGGTTAGCACCGAAGGCGGAGCCACCGTTGAAGCCGAGCCAGCCAAACCAGAGGAAGACGGTACCGAGAGTGATGAGGGAGATGTTGTGAGGGCGGAAGTTCATCATCATCTTCTCGTTGCGGCGGCCGAGGACCCACGAGTAGGCCAGAGCAGACATACCAGAGCCGATCTCGACGGGGACACCACCAGCGTAGTCGAGAACACCGTGCTGGAAGCCCCAGCCGTTGGCGTTCCACACCCAGTAAGCGAGAGGGCAGTAGACGAGGGTGGCCCAGAAGAAGATGAAGACCATGCTAGGAATGACACGGCCTCGCTCGGCGACGGCACCGATCGTGAGGGCTCCAGTGACGGCGCAGAACATCATCTGGTAGAAGGAGTAGAGGAGGGCGGGGACGAGGGGGGATCCGACCGAGGGGGCGCCCCAGACCTTCATAAGACCAAAGTGCTTAAGGTCACCGATGAAGGGGTTGCCGGAAGATTGAGAGAAGGCGAGCGAGTAGCCCCAGAAGTACCACTGGAAGACGATGACGGAGAAGGACATCATGACGACCCAAAGCATGGACAGGGCGGATTTTCTGCGGGCGAGACCCGAGTAGAGAAAGGCGATGCCGGGGACCATGAGGAGGACGAGGCAGGCGGAGACGATGATGAAGGCCTGATCACCGGACTGGTACCACTGGTTGAGGTTCTCGGTGGCTGTTTGTGAGAAAGAATTGGTCAGTATACTCTACAGGGCTTGGCGTCTGGTGATGGTGTTGAGAGGCATACTGGAGTCACCGCCGAGCTCTTCATTGGTACCGTTAAACGGTGTCGGGGGACCGACTTCGACGTAGGACATGATGGGCAAGTGTTTTTTTTCTCGGTTATCGGTTCGTGATGATGGAGTTGTTGTCGAGGGTCGACGGGTGTCGATTGGGATACCGTAGGGCGTCACTCAAGAAATACAATATAGAAAGCAAAGTGAAGTAAAAAAAGGATCGAGTCACTTGGAGATGGAAATAGAGTCAAGATTTGACTAGGAAACTCTTCACCGAGTCAGGTAAGATGGTAAGACTGGATGGGGAGGGGGGAAGAAGGATATGAGATCAGAAACGGGTCAACGAGACTCTATATATCAACAACCCAAGGACCTCTCTCTGTCTGAGTTTTTTCACCTCAGCCCAAGCAAGCCCGCCGCCTCGGGTACAAGCCCGGGCATGGACTGGGTTTGCAGATCCCCTGCGGGTTGAGCAGAGATACCCCATGAGAAGAGATGGACGAGGGTCTCCAGATAGATAGAGGCGCGATACGGCGCGCGGAGAGAGAGAGAGAGTGAGTGGCAGAGATAGAGAGACTAGGTACGTACCCCAGGTCCTCTCCGTGAGAGTCCATCTGTGAGCTGTGAGTGAACGAGAGCCAACCTCCATGTACAAACAGGTTGGACACATAGTTTATCGGTACGTACATGGGCGATAGATAGAGATAGCGGCGTCGTGCTTCTGCCCCAGGAACCGTCGCGGCGCACCCCCATCGATAGAGGCTGACGCTTATACGTTTGTAGGCATGGCGTCTACTACACCCACTCCTCTCCTACCCCCGATCGAGCACCGTTCTTGGCCTGGTTCCTGGCCAGATCCCCATCAACCCCCCCGGTCCTCCGGACAGAGTCCGCATTTTAGACATGCGCCCCCCCTTTCACCCGAGAATGACACACGCCCTTTTGAATGAATCTTTTGGGACATGGCGAGTCCGTGGAGCTGCTTTTGCTTCGTGATGTGAGAAAGGAGGAGAAAAAGCGGTACTGCCCATGGGGAAGCTTACTCGGGAAAGCTACGGAAGTGGAGGATCACGTACAAGACTTTACTAGAGATGGATCTATGATAAGAAAAACCTTGCCCCCCAAAAAATGAACATTTGAAACCGCTGCCGCAAACGGGGAGGTGGAGGGGGGTTCAGGAAAAGGGCGTGCATGACGCTGTCTGTCTCTGTAAAGAGAAACCTGGGGGGCACACACACACAAGAAAAAAGAAGCTCTTGTTCAATTGCTGTTTGCTCCCGGGGGCGCCGTTGACGTGTGTGATATTGGTTCCCTGGAAGCGTGGGGTTCGGCTATGTACAAGACACTCAATTTGGAGTATGGGGGATAAGAACAAGATGGATGTGTGTTGTTGTTGCTGTTGTTGAGCTGAGAGAGACTGATATCCAACCGAGATTTGGGGCTTGTGTGTGTGTGTGTGTGTGTGTGTATCTATGTGAAGTCCAGCTGAAAGTCAAGTCTCAGATAACAGAAAATCTTGGCCTTCACAATTGTCGCGTGATGACTTCTTTAATCATAGCAAAAAGACACGAAAAAAAAAAGGCCATCTCGAGATCTCTTCCTTGAAACCGAAAGTCGGAGTATGTAGGTAGTAGCGTCTGTCAGCTGTAGCTTTTTAGCGGATCGCCGGAACCATGACGATGGGGTTTTACGATTACAGCGGACGATGTGTAAGTGCCATCGATTGCATTACTTTAAACCTATCCATGGACCCCCTGCCATGCCATGCCAATGGATGCCCGGTCTCTTCCAGCAGCCCTGAATCATCAGCTCCGGCTCCCCCATCCGGGTCTCCCCGAGGTGAAGGGTGTACTTCACTACACCTTTAAGACTGTAATGCGTCGCTGTAACACATGGCCAAGGTCTTAGTAACGAGATTCGGGACAAGATACGAGAATCTGAAGCCATCTTGGTACATTCTATTTCTGAATGAACAGACCATCGCTCGATTATTGATCTTCTGTACATGCAAACTCCAACAGACAAAAGAAAATCGACGGTTAAAAAAAAAAAAAAAAAAAACCCTTAAAAATAAAAGATATTCCGTTACTTGATCACGTCAATCGCTGATAAGAAAAAATCTCCAAAAGAAAAGAAGAATCAAGACACGTCCAATTGGCTCTCTCTAACGAGTCAAACATCTACTGGTCTCACGTGCGGAAAAAGCCATATTTTTTCTTATCAAGAGGACCTAAAAACAGAGAGACTGCCTTCTGTGAGGTTACTGGGTAGGTACATATTTGTGGGGGAAAGAAGGCTGTGCGGTACCTGATCCCATTCGGTGAGTCAAAAGTTTGTTTAATGAAAAATGTTGGAGTTGGACCAGTGACTAAAACCCCAGACACATTCGACTGCGTCAACCAATCAGATTCGATCTCATCACATCTTTGGTTCAACGACATCTCTCTCTCTCTCAATCTTTTTGTTGATCCAATCTTTGATGTCTTGTCTTGTCTTTTGTATTCAGTATTTCCTGCCGCTGTCTTTTTTTGCTGATTATCAAATTCCGATACACGGATAAGATGGCATCTCTTGACCCGTCAAGCCCGCTTTCAGCTAGTGGTTGCCCCCCAAAATCATCAGCCATCTCTTGGCCTACATAACCTCTCTACCACCCCCCCGGCCGCCTACACTTGACCCAAGCTTCGTTGTCCCAAGGAGGGCCCACGATTGATTCCCAATCTATCCGGGGCATCCTGGGGCGGCTGAGACGGATTCTCTATCTGTTACTGTTCTTCTGGCAGAGAGAAACCTCGGACAACGGCACTCGATTCAAGAACCACAATCCACTTCCCACGGTAAGGACCAACTCCCCCTGCTAGACTTGGGCATGGACAACAAGCATCCTCGGTGAGGCCGCCGCCAGGGCACAAGAAAAAAAAAAGGACTAGGTATATCGGATATGAGCACACACAGCAACGGCATGTAATTTGCACTAGGTCTAGGTGAGCCGGCAACAGTCGATTTCTGTCTCGACAAGATGAGATGGCTTCATGTCTTATCTACGCCCAGTCACTTCACTCGTCTCATCTACGACACACGAATACGCACGCACACACACACATTTCTCAGCTTCAGCTTTTTCACCCTAAGCAACAAGCCACGGGATAGGAGAAAAAAAAAAACCTCGAGATCCAGTAAAATCTCCAGGAAAAAACCACATCCCCAGATTCTTCCTCTTGTCCTGTTCCCTATCAGAGAGTCCACTCACACACTCACACTTGAGCCTCCCTTCCCGTGGCGCCGGTCCATGCCAAGTAGTCAAGCTTTTTTTTCCCATCCTTATCTCGCCCATCCACCAATCACGTCCCCCCTGATCATCAAAGACACACAAATCGCTTCTGGTCATGATCGTATAGCCACCCCCTATTTTCCGCTATCTTTGATATCGTCACGCCACTTTCTAGAAGCTCGCCCTTGTTCATTCTCTTCCTCTTTCTGCTTCTGCTTCTCCTTCTTCCTTCCCCCGGCGTGGAATGGGTTTTTGCTTTGCGGGGGCAGCTGCTCGTCCCGCCGACCCGGAACCCCGAGATACGGGTCCCCGCACTCAAAAAGAGTGACCCAATTCATACTTGTCACCACTCCCGATCCCGGTCCGGGCCCCGTCTTCATCGTCAGCCGGCTCCGCTGCCCTGGGGCTCCATGTGTTTTTGCCTCGCTTTGCCTCGCGGATATCTATATATCTACCTAGTATACTCGCCTTTTGATAATCTTCGTCATGGGTTTTTCGTGATTCACCATCATTACCCCGCCTACGGATACAGATCCGTGGGGTATCTAGATAGATTGGTTGCATCATCTTGCTCCAACTTCTCCAGCCAAGACAAGCACTTCGCCTAGCAATGTCAACCTCGTTTGTCCAAGTATCCACTACCACCCATGCAGCAAACTTCCAATCCTTTGTATTTCATACTCGTGTCCCTTGATCTTCTGCAACGAGTTTGTGACTAGTAGCAATATCTCTATTTCAATCCTCCAATACCCAAGCAGAGCAAAACATGATAGTCGTCGATACAGGCAACAATGCACCCCCAAGAATACCAATACAGAAAAACCCAGTCCAGTCCAGTCCAACTCCAAAAGAAACCTTCCCAAGACTCCAAAAAGTTAACCCAATCCTTGCGCCGGGTATCCTTCATCGCCTAGATTGAAACAACGCTTCGTCAATATATGCAAAGCTTTCCCGTTTGCTCGTTCCGCGTCAACTCGTACGACAAGATGTCGTGGTTTCGATAGTGAAGCATTAACCGGTACCGCCGTGGCAGTCCGGCCTCTCCTGTGAGTTCGTTGCCCGTCTGGATTGGGCCCAGGGCCATGCCGTGCATCGGCCGGAGCACCCTCCTGTGCTTCTCCTCATCCGACTGTGTCGGCAGCACCCTCTCTACTCGAAACCCGTGTTCCCAGATTCCCTCCTCACGTTCTGACGGCACAGCCTTGCGTGTCAGTGTCAGGAGCACCACCCGCCCAATCGGTGACCCAACCGCCACAAGGGAGAGCTCTGGCGCAACCGCGATCATGTTGAGCCTGCCCGTCGCATGAAAGTGTGCCACGAGCCCTACTTCCTTGAATCTGCCAAACCTCAATGCATCTGGGCAGACAACACCAAACTCCACTCGGCGGTCCCAGTCTGACGTTCGAGAGAATGGCCGCATCTCAATGTCCTTTTCGTACGTCCGTAACAGAAAGAACTTGCGTTTAAGGCCCGCCAGTCGAGCTTCTGGTTCTTGTCGATTATGGTTGCCGCAAGGTGGGCGTTTCAGGAAGCTTATCATCCGGGATTCCTGTCGAGGCGTCTCGAGTATTTCGCCGCTGTGGGGGAAATAAGTCATATCGGCCTTTCGGGGGAGAATCTCTTCGTCTGAACCGGTCCCATCCTCACATATCTTTCCATCAAAGTCGTCCAGGAACTCGTTCAGCGTATCAAACGAGTCGTGGGGCGTGAAGGGGGGAACCAGAGCATGCCCTCCGGTGCCTGCTGGGAACGTCCCGCCTGCGGGAACCATGGCAAAGGCTTCGGCGCCAAGAGTATCCTGATGGTTGTCGTCCTCCATGTCATCTCCATCATCATCCTCCTCATCTTCACTTCCAACCTCTGTGTCTTCAAAATCTTCTTCAACTGCACTTTCGCCACCGCTTCCATCGCTGTCCAAGAGAGCACCAGCTCCTTGAAAGCCGAACGGCAGTTGGAGCATATGAGGGTGAGCTTGAGCCATGACAGGCTGTGCCGCCCTTCGATGAGGATTATTTGGGATCTGGTTGATGGCATTCCTGACATTCACCAACGGGTGGCTGCACCCATTAGATGCCCGGATAACTTCGACTTGGTTTGTGTGAAGGCCAAACAGCTCCTCGCTAGTCCGTACTTTCATGAAACAACTGTCGTCCAAGGCAAGCACTCCCCAGCCTCGGGTCGGCGAAGGATAAAATTCTTCGCTCTTGAGCTGACTGAGGGCTTGGATAGCTATCGGGCCTTGGTGGGCTTGCCAGATATCTGCCAGCCAAACGGTCCCCTTGATATCAATTGCACAAACCTTCTGGGCCTGGCCTTCAAAATCGTCGACAAAACAAATGTTGGGCATGTTATCCGCGTCGCTGCCAAATATAATGACGATCCTCCAGTTGCGGTTTCGTCGATGACCGACCTTCTTTTTTGGTTTTGTAGGTTCCTGGGAGTCTGGGGCGGGAGCTTCTTTCCGCTTGAAGGGGTCTGAGGTCAACGCCAAGGCAAACACTATGACCTCGTGACGGTTCGAGCTGACAGCAATGAGGCGGGACTTTTGATGTATGGCCAAGCCCCATGCAGACATACCGACATTCTCACGGAAGAAGGGCCTTGGTGTAGCTCTGTGCGACGAGCCAGTGGTTTCACGGCCTCCAAAGACGTATGTGCCAATATCCTTCGTGTAGTACGCAACCACATCGCCGTCATCGTAGCATGCAAGTAGAATCTCATCGTTCCCAAGTAACCCTGTGATAATATGGTTGATCAAGTGTGGTTTTCTCGGATCGAGATATCCTCCGATCGAACGTGAGTATGGGCTCGGTTCCGGCTTCAATTGAAGATCGGGGTGGCAAGGAAGCGATTGTCGTGGTGCTCCGCGGGGTTTGTAGACGAATATGTGGCCTTGGTAGGCAACAAAGTAGAGCTAGGGTAAGTGATCAGTAATGCACACATGCACTGGAAGGCCAGGAGGTCGCACATTGAACACTTGTGAGAGGGCCGTCAGATTGTTCCTGTAGCTCTGCATACTCGGTACGAGTCTATAGATGGATGATTCAGGGCCAGCCTGATTTTCATCATCTTCGGAAGGCCACGTAAAGGGTATTTCGGCGTCGGTGGGGTGCAAGCCTAGTAACAACCGCTCTCGCTGTCGGATAGCAGCTCTGGCCCCATCGCCAAACTGATCAGGCGCAAAGCAGTTTGTGTCAGCAACAGAGATCTGGATAACAATGAGAGGAATGCCCTGAGTGCTAAAGACTCACCCGCTCGTTGGCGGTTTGCGCGTAGCATTTTCCCACGGAAATCGGGAACTTTGCAGGGGCGGAGGTTGACGGTTGGCTTTCCATCAGCAAGCATTCAAGGATGCGCGGAGGGGAGCCTCGTTGCGGTGTTGCACATGAACATTCGGATAATGGCGATACGGCAGGGGACGGTACGAGTCGCGGCCTGGAGAGCAGTACGACGAGGCTAATAAAGTTATAAGGTTAAGTTGTGTGATGCTGCAGGACAACTGATTGTGCTCCCTCCTGTGGTTGTAGAGAGTGAGAGGCGAGGCAAGGTGAGGTGGCGGGGCCCAAGTGTGCCTCCGACCTGCGTTGCGCCTGTTATCGATAAGGAGCTTGCTCACCACCTCGGCAGGTGCATTGGGTGTTGAGAAGGCATATCCGTATTCACACGGTAGGAGCCGTCATCAACAGTATCATGACTTGACCCAAACTCGCAACTTGAAGTTCAATGTTGCCAACAATGTCTCTGTTTGCCCCCTTTTGATGGAAATTTCCTATCTTTGACACAAACGCCGTTCCAGTTATACTCCAATAAATCTCGGTGCCCGTTTTCATTGTCATCGTTTCCCTCGCAAACCCCAGCCCAGTTTCACATATAAACGCCGAGTCTTCCCAATCCGTCCTCATGCCGCCATCAGATCCAGCATGTCCTTCATTCGGTAGTCCAACACCGGCGTCACCCAGTCATCCTGCACTAGCCCGTACGTCTCGGTCGTATTGCCTTTTGGCTTTCGTGCGTTTAGGGCCCAGTACCCGAAGTCGGCGTTCTGCTCTTGGAGGTAACGCATGAGATGCTGCCAGTAGTTTGCATCACCAACTGATGGCCTAGACGGCGCGCCAAACTCGCCGACCCAGACAGGCGCTATTTCCTCTTCCAAGATATATCCCCAGTTATGCCGCATAGTCTTTGCAAACGACTCGTACTCACGTAGAAGGAATCGTCCCTCCCAGCTGCCCCAGCCCGACCACGCGTAAACATGCGCTGAATACACTACTCGGTGGTCCACGTCAAGCTTGATAGGACGCTTTCCGACTTGTGATAGGTCGTTGGATGATTCAGTTCCTTCGACGATGACAAGCCAGTTCTTGTTCATTTGAAGGAGCCTGTTACCACAATGCTCTGCAGCCGTTGCCCACTTGGACCATGGCATCGTTCCCCAAAGACCCCGAATCTCGTTCCGGAGGTCAACGCCAATGACAAGCGGATTATTCACATGCGGCAACATGATAGTCTCCCAGTGCTGAATCCACTCTTCCTCAGTCTGCTTCACACGGCAGAACGGACCCAGATAATCGTTGGCCCAGGCAGCATCGCATGGGTCCGCACCGCAGCACCATACAGCGCTCGTAATGTGGTTGTTAACAATCACAGCAATGCCCGCCTTGGTCAGTGATTCCACAACGGCGTGGAAGATATCCATGGCCCTCAGCCCTACCAGGTCCGAGTTTGCACGAAGATACCTCGCATCAACTGTTGGGTTCTCGATGACCAACTCGTCAGCATAAGGCAGTCTGACGCTGTTGAAACCGAGACGCTTGATAGTTTGAGCAATGTCGTCGCGGTGTTGGATATCTAGTCCCCCTGCCACAAAAAGCTCATCGCTAGCTCCGTACCAGTTCACCGAGGCAAGCTTGAAGCGCTCGCCGCGGGCGTCGATGATGTCGCGACCCTTGGTCCGCAGTGGCAGCGTATAGTTGGAGATCTGAATGTTCTTGGCGGGTAGCTGCAGCGGCTCATGGCTGAAGCGTTCTGTTTCTGCATCTGGTGTCCATTTCTGGCGGCGAGCAGTCTCGATATGCGATCTGTAGGTCCAGGCAACACCGAGAGCCAGAATCATTACCACGAGGAAGATGGCACAGCACCGACTTCGGAAGCATCTGCCCCTTCGCCCACACCTCCTCGCTGGCTTTTTGTCGGCGGGGAAGCGTGTGTATGAATAAAACCTGGTGGACTCGAAATTCGAAGGATTCTCGTATTGTCGATCATATTCATCCTTATCCTGATTATCGTCCCCTCCGTCGATCCATTCTTCAAGCAAACGGTTCCGTTGACCGGTGTCGGTATCAGTATCGGTCTCCGGGATGCGGGGCCGCTTGCCCCGAATGAAGGCCGCCAGTCGGGAGGCCCCACTCATTGTCAGGATGAATGAGGTAAGGCTGACCACCCACAATGGGATTTTATCGTGTGCTCTTCAGGTTTCCAGTTGTCCTCGTCTCAATCGGACGTTGTGCTGTATCCCCGAGCCGAACTGGTATTCCCCTGTTGGAGATTCAATTGCGTCTCTAGAAGATCGTTGGAAATGCGAATTTCGTCGCGTACACAGCACACTAATGGCGTGGTGGAATGACGCTATCTTCGCATCAGCACTCGAAGTAACCAGGGCAGTGAAAGAGGATCTCAAAGCAGCAAACTCACACGAGGGCCACCTCAAGCTATTATACCTCTCACGCAAGCTGCTGAGCTCAGATAAGCTGTCCAGTCTCTGGACTGTGGTGCCTTGTTTCGGATGGGCCGGAAGGGGATGCAGGGCGAGCTGACCAACTGAATCTCGACTGGCCACAGAACGAGGAAGCACGCGACACAAGAATTGGGCTTCATCGCAAGACACATTTTGAACCTAAATTGACTCTCCAACAACAATTAAAAATAAGCTTTGGGTGTTTTGACTTTATTTTTAATTTTTTTATTTACTTCTTGATGAATAATTGATATAAATCGCCATTGTTCACCCTATTTCATCACTCAAGTAATGTCATTACACTGATGTGCCCCAGGTTTCGGCGCTTCGCACTTTGCAGAGAGCCCGGGCCGCCGATTACGCCAGCATGGACACCAACCACAATGCCTCCAGTCGTGTAAAGCAATACTGATTAATAGACGATGACCTAGAGAGAGTTATTGAAATGCTGATTTTAGTGAGGAAACTCGAAACTATGAGGTCCATGAGTCCTCAAGGCAGATAGCCATTCCCTACAATTGCGATGCATAGGTAGGCAGGTAGTTAAGTGTACACCAAAGACGCGGTGGAATGATGGGGGTTTGGATCCTCCAAAGATGACAGTCAACTGACAGGTCCTTTCAGAACAATCGAGGCTCAAAACTCAGGGAGCTCAATCAGGTAGCCTGATATTCATTTCGTTCTCAGTCTAATGAATATCCATTGCATCGCCCCCGTGACCTCAAAGAGCGAGATGTCCCCAAATCATCACAACCCAGAGCGAGATCCCACAAACACCAAATTGTACCTTAAGACATGTCGTCCGCCCTGACTTCATCGGCCAAGCTTAGAAGAGCCTTCCCTTGCTGCGCAATTTGGTCAACAAGAGGCTTCGGGCTGTCGATATCGATCCTTGGCCCCAGATCTGCGTCGCCAGCTGAGCCAGCTGCAACAAACTTCTTTGGCCCAGATGGAGTGCAAGTCCGCGGTTGTGTGCCTCAGCAGCCGTTCTCTCGCACGCATCGTGCTTGGAAATGCACTCAACCTGTGCGTTTCGCAGTGCGAGTGTAGTCGGGCATGAGCCTGTGACGTCGCGCCAAATGACGGTCAGTCCGGCCTTCTTGTTGATGGCCATCGTCATAACGGCCGTCGCGCCTTTCTTTCTCGCCTGCTTCCGGGCCTCAGACTCTCGTCCTTCGTTTCCACCGGCCTTCCGCTTCTTGGGGTTCGGCGAAAGGTCTTCCGTCCAGACACCCGCCTTAACCCCTTTGGCGGTGAAGTCAGGGGCTGCGGCGGCTGGCGCTGGTCGGGGCGCCTTCTTTGTGGTCCAGTCGCGGAAGAGTTGCCGAAAGTACTCTTCCGATGATTCCTTGGTCACTGGGCTTTCCTAAAGCCTAAGGAGGTCGTCATAAGAGATTCTCTCCACCCGGGTCCGGTCATTGACGCCTTTAAGGATAATCTGGGGTGGGCGAGAAGATGGAATTTCGGCGTCGTCGGCGAGGTATCTAGGCGCGATGATTGGCGCACCTTCGTCGCTTGCGGAGGCTTGTTCCAGCATAGTCATACCGGAAACAAAGACGCCGAGAAGGATGCGTATTGGTAAAGTGAACGGGTGAGGAGAGTTGTTGAGAATACGGAATGCAGTGAGAAGAACACCAAGCCCATAAGGGGAGGACCGAGGCTGGGCGTAGTAAAGGGAAGACCGAGGCTATGTGTAGAGAGGAGAATAATGATAGATTCCTTGAGAAGATAAAGAGGGTTCCTCGAGATGTTAAAGATATCACTCAGCAGAGGTGAGAAGGCAAGGTCAGAAAAGAGGACTGTGGAGAGAGTTCTAAGCGTGAAATGGGATGTAACAAAGTTGGCGCAGAGAGATTTTTCACTTATGGTTCTAACTCTGTTTGTATTTCTTGTTTTGCTCCCCTGAGTTCTCTTAATCCTCATAGTGCTATCCCTAATGGTCTGGGAATCTATGGAGAGCTTGACTTCCTGCCCCCAGGCGCACAAGCCCAGCGCGGATCAAGCATAACTACACCGTCTGGATGCTGGACCGAAACATCCAGTCAGACTTAAAGGAAGGGCTCGAGCCCGAGGACGCCATTGTCAGTATGGCGGCCCAAGAAAAGGCCGACAAACTCAACTTCTTTGACCAGGACAACCACAAGTTCGGCCGCGTCGTGCTCGCCTCAGGCTTCGGTCGCAGGGCCGCCAGGGAACCTGCCGCTGAATGGAAGCGGCGCCTGGACTGGGCAGTGGTTGAGGTCGATCCAGCTCGCCAAGGAGCTAACATGATTCCCTCATTCGACATCTGGAAAGACAAGTACGGTGACCACGACCTCTGCCCACCCCGCAATATCTGTGGAACGCTTCTAAAGTCAGAACCTGGGTCGCTCAAGGATATCAAGCCAAACGAAACAGTATGGAAGGTTGGCTCTACGACTGGCCCAACAGCGGGTGTCCTCTCACCTAACTTCAGGCCTGTCAGCACCCTGCTCGATGACGAGTACATGGGGGATCACACGTCGGTAGAGAGTGTTGTCATCGGGCACCCTCAGGCTGGCACCACTGGGGACGGTGTTTTTGCTTTACCTGGTGACTCGGGCGGCATCGTCTTTAACAAGGAGGGAGCCGCGGTTGGCTTGGTGTTTACTGGACAAAGGCCAAGTTTCTCCAAGCAGGGAGTTTCGTACGTTACGCCCCTCGACGACGTTTTCGACGACATGATGACAATGACGCAGTCATCCTCGAGTCAAATTCTTGAGATTACTCTTGCGAGGAACTAAGCGGTTTTTTTCCTCGCGTAGACTAGCTAGGTCCAATGTAACTAAATTCCCTTGAAACCTCAAGACATGATTGTAAACTTCGCGACAAAGAACTCATTTGACCACTTCTTGGCCCTTGTCGACCAAGGCATCCATCTCCCTGTTCCTGGCTTGAAGCAGCCTACCTTGACTTAATATATGAATCGAGATGATTTGTATTGGAGAGGTATTTGGGAATTAAACAGGAAGAGGATGTTTTTCTTCTTGGTGTTATTAATCAGTGACCCTTAGGTCTCTTCTATCTTTGCGTCATTGAACGCAGCCACGTGAAGAAACCTTCGGTACGACTTGGTTCTAGCTAACTGGTCGCGTGAAAGCATAGGTTGAAATGTGATTCAAGGTAAAATAGTATTGGAATAAGATAACCTTGTGTGCCAAGGTTTCACGAATCTCTCATCTCAGATTATTTTCTCCTACTCTTAGACAATAATCATGATAGGATACTCATAAGGATTTAGCAAACGTACGTTGACAAGGTAGTCAGGCTCCGTCTTAGTAGCCAGTGATACGGAGGCATAGATGTGCGGTTTAAGGTATAATTTATTGAAATAAGATAACATCATATCTTAATGTTGATGTTCCTCACTCGGTGAGGCTCTTTTGTCCGCAGCTACCGGTATGGTTACAAATCCATGTCCCAATTCCCGCCGGCGCTCTCTAGACTCGTGTCTTTAGAGTCAGTAGACAGACAGACGCTCTGTCTGTTCTGTTTGTTACACCCAGTAACGTTTCGCGCCAATACCCTCCACCAAGGGTCAGCCTGACGGGATATGAAACTTCATTCGTATAGAGTCTCAGACTCCTCGTCTTGGTCGTTATTCTACATCAGCAAACCCTTGGGTTTGGTGTTTGCTGGAGTCGACATGTATCTCCGCGCTTTTCTCCCCTCCTTACTCAGAGTCGCGCCCATCTCAAATGTCAACGCCTCGCTATCGTGTCAAGAAAATTCCTCCATTAATAAAAAAAAAGTAGATCCAGTCGTTGGTGTTGTTGATCCTTCTCTTACCGAGGACTGGCGTGTCGGCAAAAAGCTTCGAGACTTTGCGCGGTAGCTGTCGCTGCGGTGTGAAGGTCGTTGGTTGGTTTTGGGTATAATTATGCGTAAATATGTGATTATCGTCTCTCAATGCTCTCTTCGTTAAAGTCCGGGGCTTTCATGTTTGGTTCATGCTCAGGGGGTGCATGTCTTTATCTTTATATGTCGGCATCGCAAACGTCTCTCCGGCATCCCATGACGACGCCGGCGGGGGTCTGGGGCTCGAGAACGAACGTGCTGGCGCATGGTAGCGAGCAGTTCGCCCAAAGTAGTCGGGGGTTCTTCGTCCACTCTCAGGGGACTTCACTGGAGTAATGGGTGTTACCGCGGCGCTCGAATCTCGTGAGAGCATCTCGTACGAACGTGTGCTATTCTTGGCATCGATGTGGGCATCCACCGATACAAATTCTTTCTTGTTTTGGAACGGCTTCTTGAATAGTTCGAGCCATCCTTGGGCCATGGACCATCGTCCAAGGAAGAAGAGCAGCCAAAGGCCGTTAAGCTGGCACGAGTTAGCTGGGATTCAGATCAATCTTTGGCACCTCAACATACTGCGAGAAGAAGCAACACAGCCGTGACGGTTGCTTCGTTAAGAACAAGTGCTGTTGCTTCGTCGAGACAGTTGGCCTTTTTGCCATTCTCCAAGACCAGGCACTTCACCCAGTCCTCAGCCAATTTGGGGTTGTCAGTCACGGACTGCACGACGTTGTCCTGGAATACAAAGATGACAGAAAAGAAGATGACATCGGCAATGATGATGAGAACGATGGCAATTCCTCGCCATTGAAGTGCGATGACACGACGAACCCTTCGGTATGCTTGTCGTGGGCTCATGGTCTTGACGCTCTGTGTGTAAGTAGGCAGGCTGGAACCCTCTGAGGATGCGCCGTTGTCGCCTAGAGCAGCCAGGTAGACCTTGATGCAGTAGCCAAAGGTGGAAAAGGTGATGATGACGGTCAACCCGGCGAAGAGCAACAAAGGGATCCAGAAGTCAGCCAAGCTGTTGGCGTGGTTGATGTGGCATGTCGCCCCGAAGCGGAATGAGACACCACTGAAGACAAGGGCCAGGATGATGCCCAGAATAGGAACTCCCCATCCTGCAGCCTGGGCAAAGATCATAAAGTTTCGGCCCACGAGGACCTGCCAGCAGATCTGAAGGTGAAGCGATACGGATCTAAGGAACACCCACATGACGCCAGCCCAGCCTCCGAGGAGGAGGAATGCGCCCGAGGCACCACAAACCTGGCTCGTCTTCATGCTATGAGGGGTGATCTCATTGTAGCATTGGTCCGGTCGCGCTGCCAGCGGAATAACAAAGCCCAGCTGGTTTACTGTATCAGTAACTATGTGCCAGGACCCAGAAGATCAACTCACATTCATCAGCAACACGGCAAAGGTCAAGCATATGCTCAGGTAGTGGCGGTTGGTCTTCTCCACGGGCAAGCATGCCCATGATAGGAGCAGGAAGACGCAACACAACACACTAAAGGCAGCGACCCAGTTCGCGACCGCTGTCAGAGTCTCGAAACGATCAGGGTACACCCAGTCGGTCATGGGACATGGTAGGCAACATTGCATAGTGCCCACCGTTTGACAGAGCCGTCCATCGACAACTAAGTACTTGTTAGATGACCCGGAGACAATCCTAGCTCAGACACTCTTACATCCACCCTCGTCGGGAAATAGCGTTTGGTCGAAGAACGGCGGTGGGCATAGATTTAGCCCAGCAGTAGTGTTGGCCATGGTGAACAGATCCGGAGTAAGGTTGTCAATAGAAATCAAGGGCGCTGGCCACAACAGGCGCAGGTCCTGTCGAGAGAAGGTTCCCCAGTTCAGTCGATAGAAGTCGAAGGTCGGTCGAGTTCAATGAGATAGAAGGTAAAGCGCGGATCGATCGATTCGATATTGAGTAGAACAGTCGACGCCGGTATGAATTCAGTATGACTATAACACGGCGGACGGTTCGTCGATACGTCGAGTATGTGTTACTAGGCGGCAGTACCGAGATGATTTCGATGGGATTGTATACAAGCAATGGTGAATGAGGGTTGTATACAAGAGATGGTGAATGAACTTGTACACAGGAGAGGGTGAATGAGGTAGGACGTCGAGGAACCCAAGACGGTATAGTAGACAAGAGTATTACACAAGAAGCATTATCCAAGACACAATAGACAAGACAGCAACACCAAGATGGTGCGGTCAGCACAGAGACACAAGAGACAGACAACGAGCAAAAACGAGACGAGATCGCGCGTGGGGAGGAGGGTAGGCGGGTCATATAGGCTGGCGGGATGGAGAGAGATCTGGATATTTGGCCAGCAGCACTACCGGCATCAAGCACCACTCGCAATACGGGGATCGAGGACCAAGCTCGAGGCGAGGGTGGAGGCAACGGGTCGGGTCCCCTCTGTCTTGTTGCCACCCCTGCTTTACCCATGCTGGACCGAGAGAAGGCTTCCTTTGCATCTACATCTCTCCCACCAACTCGGGGACGTATAGACCACGGGCGAGGGCCCTCTGTCGGACATGGCACCGGGACCAGGGCTGTTCTGGCAGGGACCAATGGGGCCGTGATGGAGGGCTGAGTTGACGAGTCCTCAGGCGCTGCGACTACTGGAGACCACGGCTTGAACCGTCATTGGGGGGGATGGTGGTCGGTGATGACGAGCGGGCGCCCATTCGGAAGGGCAGAAGAGGCGGCGAGAGAGGAGGGGCACAGTGAGGGAGCAGGGGTCGCTTGAACTCCACTGCGAGCGACCCACCAACACGCAGCCCTGAGAGGCCCCGGGGATGCGAGAGGGTCTCGAATGGAGCCCGTTTCCCAAGAAGGGCATCTGTTGCTGCCAGGTCCCAGGGGCAGAGGCGAGTTTTGGCGGAGCCGGAGGTTTTTTGGTGGGGAGCAGTGTTTTCACCGCAGGGGTGGGATCCAGGGGTGTCGATGTGTGTCTCGGCCGCCACGACACTCCCCTTACATCGACTCCGGCGACACGGCCGCCCAACCCCAGACCCCGGTAATGAGATTGTGGGCGATGGGTGACTGTGACCTCACTCACTCAACCCACGACGGGACACTCAATCCCAGCAAGCCCTGTGTGTATTGGTATCAGGTCGGTCGCTTCTCCAGGCCCAGATCGATGGTACTCAGGGTCCGTGAGTCCGGCTTGTACCACAACCAAGTAGGCGGCCACGTTGAGAACCTCTAGGCTCGTCAAGTCGGCATGTCATTGGCAATTGCTCAACCAAACAACAGGGCTCAGTGGTAGAAAAGAGCATGCAGAGGAGATGAAGAGACTGCCCAGGCTATCCTGTCAGACCAACCATGAGCCTCGATCTGCCCTTTCCACCCTCATGGGTGGTACAGTTTTCTTCCATGCTGACCTTGGTAGTTGGGGGCTACTTGGCCGGACCCTGGCGGGCTGGGCTGATTTTGAGATGCGTTATGCGAAAAAGAGTCTGCTGCGAGCCTTGGTTGGATCTTGGATGACGAATAACTATGCGGTCTCGGCTATAGTTCGCAGGATGGGACTCGAAAAGATTTCGTCAAGAGGCGCTCGCACCTATACTCGGTCCCGCCGGTTTGATCATGGGTTAGGCGTGCTTTGGCGGTGGCTGTTTTGCGGGGCGGCGTTTCTCGAGGCCTCACTGCGCCATTATCAAGGGTCCTTGTTCATGTTCTTGGACGCCTTGTCATTGAAGGAAGGTGGATTTTCTATCGACCAAGTCGTCATTCCAGAGACGGCATCGTCATCATCACCACTGTCAACGTAGATAACGTACGCAGGTCTCGGGGCCACGTTGCTCGCCACCATCGAAACGGTGAACGCTCGAGGAGGGACCCATCTGGGTGCCGTTCTGCGCGTCTCAGGGCATCCGGTCGGTCCCTCAGCCGTGCTTGGCTCCAGGTTGATGGATCTGGCTCTGGCTCTGCAGAGGGGCGGAGTTCCGTGCAACCGTTGAATCTGCGAAGCTTAATGGGCGGGAACCAACGAGAGGCGCCGCCACTATGGTGAGTATTTCTGGAAACCAGGACGGCTACGTCGTGCGATACGTCGCCTTGGCCGATTAGACTTGCTTCTTGCTTGCTGGTTGCCTGCCTGTGGAAGAGGGAGCTGGGTTGAGTGAGTCGCAATTGTCGCATCGAGGCGGGGCATGACGAGCATGTTCAAGTGTCACGGGACCGGACTTCCTTCCAGTTCAAGTCCATCATCGCGCCCACAATTTGTTTCTGATGGCCCACGGTAAGCATCCAAGGATCTCTATCTTTCCCATTCCAACTATTCATTTGTCAATCCAACTCACGGGTGAATGCAGATGTGCCCCAACCGGACATGTCCCCTCAAACGATGATGATCTTGCGCTTACTGGATTGTTCATCACAATACCCCATCACCATCTCGAGCAATGCCGATATCGTACCCGTCACCATCCACCATCGAACGAGCCGTTCTCGTTGGTGCGCTGCCTTTCAAGCACATTAGACTTCCCTAACGCTCCCGCTCATCCGCTTCTCATCACCTCATCACCCAGTCGCTGGAATTGAGTTATGTGGCTGGTTCTGGAGCATCAATATCAACGCCTGTTAAGGCTGATCATCTTGTGTTGGTCTCAAGCCATGGAGAGAGGCCAAGTCTATTCGACAGACTGCAGCCAGTAACCTACCTCTCTCACAGCGGTCTTGAGCCGTCGCCCGAAAAGCACTCAGACAAGACACAAGCCGTCCTCGCGCTATGACTGGCCTCTCGGCCCTTCTCCCCTCTCCGCTGACTTTCTCCACTAGACACGACGCACCCTAGTCCATCACACCCCATCACTCCTTGTCACTCCCGTCTCGCCCATGCTCATGTTCATTGATCCTCTTGTCGCCGCTTCTGTCTGTTGGTTGTGACTCGCAGAAGCCCCTTGTTCACCCAGGCTTGTCATCAAGCCTGCATCTGGCCTTTGCCACTCAGGAACCAAGTCTTCTGTCCTCTCGTGATACCCCGACTTGGCTTCTGATTTGCCTCTTGGAATTTGACTCTCGCGTCTCCCCGCAGCCGTCGACTTTGTCGGGCCCAGTCACAGCGAGAGATGCCAGTTTCGACTGCAATGCCAATCTCGCGTACCTACATCAATAATGGCTTACTGGCAAATGTCAAAACAGACAAAGCACGCCTATTATTGACTATAGGCATGGACTCGTCGATATAAGCCGCATAACGCACCCGGAGAGGCGGGAATTTTCAACAATGTTCACATCAATGCCTGAGTCACTACCTGCCAAAAAGTCTTCCCTGCAGTATATCAGACCAGGGCCCAAGTTGCAGATCTCCAGCGGTTGGTGATCGAGGGCCGCCGAGTTGCCGTTCTGGTCGTATTATTCCTTTTGCCCAAACCCGATGCAAGCTTACATATGATGATCACATCACATCACATCAGGTCATTTTCTCCTCAACATCCTTCACATGGAGGAAACTACAAGCTGATATGTCGCATCTGCACCAAGAATCAAAAACGAGAAATTGAGCAGGTCGAAGTCGACCATCCCAACAAAAAAAAAAAAAAAAAGGCCTTGATTGACCGACGTTGGCTAGTTGGTGTGCCACACTCTTGATGCAGGTACCTGGCATCCCCCGGCTAGCATGGGCCAAAGGTCTGTCATGTCACTCCCCGGTCAACTGTCAGCCACTTCCGCTGCAACTTGGAGAAGTTGGTGGTGTGTCATCTTTCTTTTTCTGTGCCTTCGGCCCTTTCTTGCGACATCCCCAAGACACATGTGGGAAAAGTCAAACGGTTAGCCGTGTGCACTAACAACTCGACCGAACGAGACACATCCCGTTGTCTTTTGTACGCGTAAGAAGGACGGATGAAACCTGTACTCTCTATACTGCTCGTCGACAAACCTCCTGGAGATCCGAGCGAAAAGACGGCTGTTGCACCAACTCGTTGTCGGCCCGCTTATCAGACCCTCGCTGGAGTCCACACCTATTCTTGGGCTGTTGGGCAAAGGGGCCCGGAAGGCTCCGATGGTTGTCAATTGATAGCCAGCATCATTTCTTCACACTTTGATTAACACCCTCCGTCCGTCATCTTTCCCGCATTCTTCCCGCATTCTTCCCTTGATAGCTTGCCTCTCTTACACCCATTCGGCACTTCGATCGTCAGAGTAATTAGAAAGACAACATGTGAGGCCGACAAGTGTCGGTCACCAGCACATCAAGATCCCCCAACACTGACAGACTCAATGATCTATGTCGGGGTTTGAGCTCTTTCCGAAACGCCCTGCATCGAAAAAGTCTGGGGCCGGTGACCGAGACTCTGACATAGTCACGGCTCACATGCCCTTTACGGCCATGTGGCGCTTTGTCCATTTGCATTCATCTCCCTTCCAGAAGCTTACCAGTAGTGCTGGAGCCGTCAAGCCTCAACCTTGTCCCGGTTGTCAATGCCAAGTTTGTTGTGTGGTGGAACAAGTTCAAATTCCCCTGGCTGAAGTGCTGCCAAGACATTGTGATATGGGGAGTTTGACCTTATCAGAGCGAATAGCTCAGGGCAGTATGTCGAGCAGTGCTCCCCTAAGCAAAGCAAAGTTGCCTTCAAGGGACGTTGTTTCGTCGCCAATAGTCCCCTATGGTAATGCCCGAAACGGCCGGGAACAAAAGACAGCAGCTTTGGTCCCGGAGAGGCGAGGGCGGACCTACCAATGCCACCAATGGTGGTATGATCCAACTGTCGGGAAACTTTCACGAACATGGGACCTCACTAGCATCTATGCAACCCCCGGCCTTCAGCCCTTGACTGTCCCGCCGCCGCCCGGAAGCGATGTCGATTTGGATGTGAAAGACTTGACCGTTACATTGCCCCTTGGCAAGAACTCCACAACTCATAAGCGCAAGGCTGTGGTGGGTAAAAACGTTGCGATAATCGGCAAGCTCCCCAGGGTCTCTTGGCGTGCTGTTGGAGCAAATTTGACCTCCATGCCTTGTGGCACTCAACTCAGCCGACAAGAGCGCAATATTGGATCTTCTTGAGATGCACGACGGGTAAAGGACCTGGATGATACTCTGCGGCACCTGTCTGGGCGCGACAGGGGTCTTGCGAGCGGTCAACTCGATTAGTTCTGCGCCGGGCCTCTACTCTGCGCCGGCTTGCGAAAGGTAGGACTTACTTACGCAGGGCGGAACCAAAGATTGGATGACGAAGTCTCGAGTGCCAGTAAGGGCACGGATGTCATCGCCGCCAGGTGATTCAAAGGACTGAAACAACAGACACACAGGTTCAATGACCAAATCCACCGAACCTACTGTTCTCTAGAAGAAGCGATGTGTGGCACGGTCCCCAGACTCCACGCACAACATCACCAAGGCCAAGAACAGTTTGGGTGGTTACCAACTCAGGCACGTCCCGCATACCTAGTCGTGGGGTTGGTGTTGATGAGACCCATGGGTCGACCGGGAGGCTAACTAAATTTGGTTTCAACGCCGGGAGTGTTTGAGCTAGATCGCCTGAGAATTCACAACCATTTTTGGCTTCAAAGCATCCTCTAGCAAACCTGGAGTGCTTGAAGCCAGGTTTGCCATCGCCGTTGAGTCCAGCTCCAGGGGGACCTTGCGAGGCCAAGGCGGGCTCAGACCGAGGGGGAGCAGCAGAACTCTGAGCACAGCACTGACAGGCAAACCTAAAAGAGAAGGCTGCCTGGGTATACCCATGCCGGGTTTCAAGATGCCCCTCTTCCAGAACGACCTTGTGCTTCATTGTTGCGGGTTGCGTCGCAAGGCATCGGAGTTGTAGGCACAAAGCTCCGATGAGGCTGGGGCTAGTATTGCCGTATGTGGACGAAAGAGGCATGCTCGTGTATTGGCAGCAAGGAAGCAGTTGAAGCCATTATTTCTCTGCTCCGAGCATAGTCAACGCCACTCGGCTGCATTCTAGCATTCGCAAATTACGGATGTCGGGACGAGAGAGTGCGGAACTATTACGTTGTTACAGCCGCTACATTCAGGCCTCAGACCTCAGGATAATAAGCAGTCTTGGAGTTTAGGTTTAGAGGTCGAGGTTTATCACGGTCCGACATGGAGCCTAATGTTGCGCTTGATGTTGCACTTGGATGGTGCCATCGTCTCCCGTTTAGAGAGAAGCAGGGACAAGATCTGTTGTCAGTGAACCCATGTCTTGGCTTGGCAGTCGGTTGGACTTGGGTTTCACGTTTTGGCCGCGACCATGCCCTATCTTGGCATCTTTACGATCTTGGCGGAACGAGCTGGACTTGTTGAACGCCCTGCTATGAAGATCCAGGTTATAGGTTGCGCAACCGAGTATCATCTCAACTCCAGCCTGTCATCCGAATCTCTTGTCGAGATATGCCGTATCTGGGTCCCGCGGGCCGCCGGGGCAACAAGCCTGAAACGGCGGGTTCTTCCTGGTTTGGCTTTCAGCTGAACCGCGTCTGCAGGCTCGACTTCCGTGTGGTTACCAGGAGCCCGACCAACTGGAACCGAATCGTGCGCGTCTTTTTTGTGAAGGGATCCCCCACGCAGTCGCGTTAAACCACGCAGAGAAGGTCGATCGCGCAGTGCAGGAGTAGACATGTTCCAGAAACCACTTTGGAGCCCAAGGAGGGGGAGAAACATGTGTTTCCTCATACGACAGTATGCCTGAGCGCACTGGTCCTTGCAGGAAGCTCGAGCCAAGACGAGGAGTTTACGGCCCCTGGTCTGAGGAGTGAGAAAATGCAACCATCCATATTTGCTCTTTTACGGGAAGGATGCGGCCGGTGTCTTGGGATATCTGGGCTCGGGGAGTAGGTAGTAATCTATCGCCGACAGAGTCTCAACGGGCCGGGTCGCGGAGGATTAACATATTGCATATTACATTATTCCTAATGCTAACCACTAAATGCTATGTTTGCGAAAACAGTTTCATCAAATGCTACCCAACACAACTTTCAAAATTCCAGTTACAAGTGAGGCACAGAGGAGTCTGCCCAAATAAGAGCAATAATGTGACACGCCTTCAGCAAGCCAGCCACGTAGAATCAAAAGAGTGATTTAAATTATTAACTAGCAGTACTAAGCAGCAAAGGGTCCTCCTACGGGCGAGTTTCTTGATACTCTTCGATGTGAATTTTGCATCCATCCAGGACATCTCGATATTAGTCTAGGGTAGGCGACTTCACAACTGCTCTTTGGTGAGGAGTAGATGGATGAATGACTTGATCGTCAACAGGCACTAATAGGTGATTAGACATGTGCTGTGTGAGTACAATCAAAATATTGTTTGTGGTTTGGCGATGATTTGCCAATGTTATATCACTTGGTGTGACAAACTTTCTGGTTTTTAAAATGGACGGGTTGTATGGTGGCTGTGGATTTGTCTTTGCCCCGCCATTGACACTCATTTTAGCCTCACTCTCTCCAAAGTCTTCAGTGACATCAGTTCTCGACAACTTCATCATATACAAGAAGAGACAGGTCAACAAAGCAGGAAAATCATACGATACGAAGAGCATAAGCAGAGCCTCAACACCACAGGCGCATCCATCCAAGCCAAACTCACAAAAACCGGCTTCATCACCACTATCGACCATGGCTGGAGAAGCCCCCATCGTGTCAACCAGACGACTCTGCAACGACGAAGGAGACCCCGTCGCCGTCGTCCGCGTGCGGAACCTCCAGACAACCATCCAAGGTCCTAAGGACGCCTGGGGTCGTGGGGCCAAGCAGCAGCCTCTCCTGGTGTCGGCCGAAGTATCACTCACCCAGCCCTTTGGGACGTCATCTGTCGACGACAAGGTCGCCTCGGACACGGTGCACTACGGGCTGCTCAGCAAGGCCATACTAAGCACTTTGGGTCGTCTGCCTAAGTCGGGGTTGTCGTTGAGCGATGTCCTGAACGAGCTCTGGATTGATCTCACTGGGTTCCGCTACAACGGCCTCAGAGGGCCCTCGACAAGCGAATCAAAGTCATTCCTGGATATCACATTTATCCGTCGGCTGACCATCTCACTCGTTCTCCCCAAGGCGTCACTGATGGGAAGTGCAATTCGTCTTTCTGGATCTTCCCTCTTCAGCAACTCGTCGCTCACATCGCGAAGCCTGGAGCTCGGCCTGGAAGGTCTTCGGGTCCCAACACTCATCGGTGTCAACAGCAACGAGCGCAACGCCAAGCAGGTCGTCATAGCGAATGTGCGGATAGATGAGTACGAGAGTATGTACGATGACTATGCCGTCCTCGAGAGTGTGGTGGTCGATGTAAGTATGAGCATATCAGAGTGAATAGGTCGCAAGCTCATAGTTTACAGGCCATGATTCCATCATCGTATGAAACGCTGGAGGCTCTAGCAGCAGACATCTCGGTGCATGTTGCCAAGAAACTGCGATCTAAGCGTGAGGAATTTTATGGATCGATTATTCGTATTGGACTGGAGAAGCCTACCGCCGTGCCCCTTGCTGATGCGGCCTGTGTCGAACTGACAGTCAAGACGGAGGATGTCAAGATTGATGAGACCAAAACTGAGGTCAAGACTGAAGAAGTC
This sequence comes from Fusarium duplospermum, assembly GCA_003946985.1. Lineage (NCBI taxonomy): Eukaryota > Fungi > Ascomycota > Sordariomycetes > Hypocreales > Nectriaceae > Fusarium > Fusarium duplospermum. The sequence goes on along the minus strand of NKCI01000023.1, from coordinate 124,380 downwards.
AAGTCATAGGAACAATCAAGGAAAATGCAATCTAATTGAGGCATAGAGATATGAAGTATGAACAGAAAAAAAAGACCTATGTACACTACTCCGTATGTGATTCTCCGATACACCCCTGAAACCCAACTATACTACACAAAAATGAGACGAATTCGCAAACCCGCGGGTGAAAAATGACCTGCACCATTACTCCCTTTACTCCATCTTTAAACCACAGCGAGGAACGTCTCCCTTTGTGACGACGCGGATGAAGTCTGGGTCTGGATCAAACAGCATGACGTGAAAGTGCCTGACGGCATTCACAGACTGCAAAGCCCGCCAATTCTTAAACCACATGACCTGTCCTCGTCAGTATTCATTCATCACAGAGGTTTTCTGAAAATCATTACATGTTCATTAGGAACATTCATCCGGAACGTCGTCGTCACAAAGTCATCAATCTCCTGCCTCGCCCCGTCGGCCAGGTCCCCCGTGGCAGGGTCCTCGACGAGGTCAAACTTTGTCCACACGACAAGATGGACGATCCTCGGGTCTATGCCGTATGGCGCGTCGTTGTGGAGGATCTTGTAGTCGTCCTCAAACTCAAAGGGGGCGCCGCGCGGCGCCACAGGGGCAGACCAGCCTAGCCGTCGGTTGAGGATGAAGTTTGCGACGCTGCCGTGCTTCTTCTTGAGGTAGAAGACAAAGGCCTTGTAGCGGCGCAGGGCGGATGGAACGCGCTTGAAGACTTCGAGACGGTTGGACTGGACGATCTTGCGGACCTCGTCCCAGGAGAGGACGTGGAAGTCGGAGTCTAGAGTCGAGAGGATGCCGACGTCTTTGGCTGAGAGGTTCTGTAGAAAGTCGGGACACTGATCCGTCCTCTCGTCCTCTGGGATGTTGTAGTTCCAGTACTGAAGAGTCTCTGCGCTGCCCATTGTCGTGCCTTACAAGATAAATAAAGGGATGAAGTTTTTAAAGAATTCAAGTTACGGTGAGATTTGGGCACCGAAGGATTTATGATCTCTGGGTCTGTGAAGGAAGGGATAGTACCCCGTCAGTTGCAATAAGCCGGCCGGACGATTTCTCAGGGGCAAGAAATCGAGTCAGAGGATTTTAGACGGTGATGGCCAGTTTGACAAGTCGGTGAGCATACGATGTTTTTTTGATGATGGCGTCTGCCTGCGATGACGAGGCGTGAAGCTCTCGAAGCCGAACAACCGTTTTACGTGGGGGAGAAAACGGACCGTTTTTCCCACATGACGGGCGGCCGGCTCTTCTCTTCTCCACAGGGCTGCAGATGACATGGAACTTGGCCAAGCAAAATCTTGTATATCTCGTCATTGTGGTAGATATTTGGTAGCAAAACTTGGAAAAACACCATATAAGGGGTTGCACAGAGTTGTAACATGTTTGTAGAGATGGCTTCAAGTTTCCACTTTGGATGGCAGCGTCGTTGAAACAGAATGCTTGCCAGCTTCGATTGGTGGATGATGATGCACTGGCGGGTCCCCCAGGTCCGGCTCATGGTACAGTGGATGTTTTTGTGTAGCAGACGATAACGATGACAGGCTGGGGGAGAGTCTTGGCTCTACCAGGTTGCTTTTTAGGGATGGGCCTTTCTTTTGCCTTGCCGTTGCTACCCTGTGAGTGAGTGAGTGTCAGTGAATGCTTCACTTCCTTTGTCCAAAACAACTCAAATCGGTTATGCACGTCGGCCAACATCCATGATGTGACATGACAGTTCGGCTTATGTCCAATGCCGGGCCCACGTGGCGAGAAGCATGAAAGAGCGCAAGAAAAAGAGATCTTTTGCCGCAGCGGAACGGAACGGGAGAGGCGCTTAGAGATGGATGGGTAGGTAGGTAGGTAGGTTGTCGTCCAGGCCAACCGACTACCCTCCGAGAGAGTTCCGGTCCATGTCTCGAGGCGATATGAACGAGACCGATGTTGCCCAAGTGATTGAACCACACAGCCTCACTCAGGCGAATACATTCATCCCTGGCCATGTCTCCTTCACATGGTAGAGAGAGAGACAAAACGACAGACAAACTGGTTCGCAGGGAGATCGACCGGGAGATGGCACTAGTTCACACAGGGAACCAGCCCGTCGTCGAGCTTCGTCCATCGCATGCCTCCAGTCTTCTTATCCACTCTCTACCTTTCACTTCATTTCGCCCCGAGACTGGATTGCTTGCTCGTTTGCTTTACCCGGCCAATGACAAGTCCCAGATATGGCCCAGAGCCGCCTGGCATGCTTGGACGCCGGCGACGGGAGCTTTGACCTGAGCGGGCCTGGGATTGGGAAAGCTTGGGCCTTAATTTGGGTCCATGGACAGGCGGGCGGGACCTGGACTTCATGACACGACACACCTACCTGTACTGTACTAAGAATGGAACAGCTTAACAAAGCTGGTTGAGAATAATACAAGCAAATATTTTCGTTTCCGTTGGTGAGTGGCGTAGTAGTCAACCTGGGACCGAGATTTCACCCACCGGCAATAGTACAGGTAGGTAGGTGAGCGGTTTTGTTCGCCTCGTAGTAGAGGCCGCCACCAACAAGGTCCCGTCTCGTCTCGTCTCGTCTGGTCAGCAATGGATCGGATATCATGATGGCGATGGACCCGGTATCTGTTGCATTGGATCCAACCCAACTGCAGCCACATGCAGCAGCATCTGTACAGTAACAGATATCGTCGATACTGGCTTGAGTGGTTCGCCTCTCATCATGATACCCACCACAACCTCTATCCTGCTTCCGTTCCGTCCACGTCTTGCATCTTTGCTCCCTCGGCTCTGAGACTCGTTCACGGTCTTCATCCCGAAGTTCGTCCCTCTTGATGGGGATGGGATTCCCCTGGTTGGTTGGCACGCCACCGAGGGAGATCGCTGGTGCAAGTGGTGGGGTTGCTCCCCATGTCCAAGGCAAGACCAGAAATTAATCATTACGACGAGATCCCAGATACGATGTCCAGCCTCTAGGAAAAAAGGAGAAACAGGACATGCCCCCATTCCCAGTGACCGCCAGTTACCTGAGCTTGACCGGTGTTTTTGTTTATATTTATATCCCACTCATCTCCCTCTCTCCGGTACTCGTCATTGCTTGTCTCCTCGCCATCTATCCCCTATCCTCCAGTTCGACAGCGCCTACAAGGTGAGCAGTAAAGAAAGCCTCCATTCCCTCAAATCGTAGGCATATCATGATGAGACATTGTAATTGCCAAGCCCCCGACGTCAACAAAGACAAAATAGCACAACAACACTCGCAAAAAAAAAAAAAAACACACCGCGTGCCAGCTCAACAGCTAACGCCCCCAGAGTTACTAGACCGAACCCATCATAACTTGACCTGTCGCCCAAAAGGTCGCCTCCCGCCCCAACGTAACCTGCCTCTTGACAAAAGAAGAAAGAGACAGGAGATTATCCGCCGAGATAAAACGTCACTGTTACTGTTACACTTTTTTGAACCGCGCCTTTTTTGCTGTTCAATTTTTATTGTCAGCTCTCGGACTCGCCACCCCCACCAACACCTTCCAGTTCTGCTGGCTGCTTGCTGAGCTACGGGCATCACCGCCCCGCATCCATTCTCCTCCACCTCCATCCCTCCCTTACCCTTCCGTCATTCCTGACCCAAACTTGAACTCGACATCCTCCCATCCTCATCAATCCTCCTTTTTTTGCTCTTCACATTTTTGCTCCCTCTTAAGCCTGACCGCTTGTTTTGCTCCATTTCATCCTGTATCCCTCGTAACCGTCACAATGGCCAGTGCAATCAAGAGCGCGCTGCCTACCCACCTGAAGCCTCACTCTGGCAGTGATGATCAGCTCTTTGAGCGCCGTCATGGCAAGACGCGCAGTCACATGGTGAGTCCTGCATTGCCCTCCAGATTCCTCAGTCCTGCGAATACCTCGAGAAATGTCCTACGATTCAATTCAGAGGGAACCAGTGACCATGGCGAGCATCTTGCATCGTTGTTTTAGCGATGATAAGGCCTGCTTGTCCATGCGCCCCCTGAAGCTTCCAGTCACGAAACGTCGTTTCCAAGCATTCACAGCTGCACACGGGGAAACCTCCTTTCTGTCACTTTCTCGACTTTAAGGCTACAGTGCAAAAGCCGAAAATGACGGGACGTCGATTCACTGCCCTCACCGACCATGATCGCGAGCTCCCCTCTCCGCCCCTTATCCGCACACCTTCGAAACACCAATTCAAACGCAACCAAACGAAAACAACCCGAATCTCAGAATAAACTAACCCACGATGATACAGGCTTTCGAGAACACCTCGACCAACGTCGCTGCCGCTCAGATGCGAAATGCTCTGACCAACCTCGCCGAGAGCGTCAAGGATCCCGAGCAGAAGAAGGCAAGTTGCGAGCGGTGACCATGGCTTCACCAACATGTGCTGACCATGCTCCGCAGCTGTTCGATACCGAGATGGACAACTTCTTCGCCCTTTTCCGACGATACCTTAACGACAAGGCCAAGGGCAACGCCGTGTATGCCTCACCCCAACGAAACGTATATCTAGGCTGGTTGCTGATGATCACATAGTGACTGGGACCGCATTGCTCCCCCCGCCCAGGGCCAGGTCGTCGACTACGAGGACCTTGCCAACACCGAGTCGGTCCAGTTCCTGAACAAGCTGGCTGTCCTCAAGCTCAACGGTGGTCTCGGTACCTCGATGGGTTGCGTCGGTCCCAAGTCGGTCATTGAGGTCCGTGACGGCATGTCCTTCCTCGACCTTTCCGTGCGACAGATCGAGTTCCTTAACCGCACCTACGACGTCAATGTGCCTTTTATCCTGATGAACTCGTTCAACACCAACGACGACACCGCCGCCATCATCAAGAAGTACGAGGGCCATAACGTGGATATCCTCACCTTCAACCAGTCCCGATACCCCCGAATCTACAAGGACTCGCTGCTCCCCGTCCCCAAGAACTTTGATTCCTCTATCAACGAGTGGTACCCCCCTGGTCACGGTGACGTTTTCGAGTCTCTGTACAACTCAGGCATCCTCGACAAGCTTCTGGAGCGGGGCATCGAGATCATCTTCCTGTCCAACGTGGACAACCTGGGCGCCGTTGTCGATCTCCGCATTCTTCAGCACATGATGGAGACCAACGCCGAGTACATTATGGAGTTGACCAACAAGACCAAGGCCGACGTCAAGGGTGGTACCATCATCGATTACGAGGGCTCGGTCCGCCTGCTGGAAATTGCCCAGGTCCCCAAGGAGCACGTCAATGAGTTCAAGTCGATCAAGAAGTTCAAGTACTTCAACACCAACAACATCTGGCTTAACCTCAAGGCCATCAAGCGTGTTGTGGAGAACGACGAGCTCGAGATGGAGATCATCCCCAATGGCAAGACCATCCCCGGTGACAAGAAGGGCGAGTCGGACATTTCTATCATCCAGCTCGAGACGGCAGTCGGTGCTGCTATCCGCCACTTCAACAACGCCCACGGTGTCAACGTGCCCCGTAGACGATTCTTGCCCGTCAAGACTTGCTCTGACCTGATGCTGGTCAAGTCGGACCTCTACACCCTCAAGCACGGCCAGCTTCAGATGAGCGCGGCCCGCTTCGGTGACGCCCCCCTGATCAAGCTGGGTGGCGACTTCAAGAAGGTCTCGGACTTCCAGAAGCGAATCCCCTCCATCCCTAAGGTGCTGGAGCTGGATCACCTCACCATCACTGGTGCCGTCAACCTCGGCCGCGGCGTGACACTCAAGGGCACCGTCATCATCGTTGCAACAGAGGGCAGCACTATTGACATCCCTCCCGGTTCCATCCTCGAGAACGTCGTCGTCCAGGGCAGCTTGCGTCTTCTGGAGCACTGAGTGGAGAAGAGACAGACCTGGAGGGCCTTGTTGTAGGTGCCAGTTGGCTCGCTCGGTGGCAGGATGTTGTTGGAGTCACTTTGATCACGACCTGTCGAGAGTGGATAAAGACGGCAATACGAGGGCACACACGATGATGGGGTGGAAGAGAAGAGTTAATACTGGTGTCATGGTTGAAGAGGAGGCGAGTCTCCTACGCGTACGGACAAAAGGGCCTGGCAATGGGCGACCAATCGCTTCTGATGACGAGAGATATACTTTGCGTATGTACGTACTTGGCAAAACAGCAATAGCTCGTTCGTTACCTTTACATAGGGTACAAGAGCACATTTTTTAGTTGAAAAAGGACAATGGCAATCTCTCTCGAAATGAGTGAACGTGGGAGCTGAAAAGGAGGTGGTGTTTGTTGACAATGGACTGGACTGGACGACTGGTCATGAAATGATCCAATGTGACGCGCCACCAGATGGCATTGACTTTTGGCGGCGGCGGCATCGACTAACCCAAGCCAACCAACTATCACCCGAAGGTCTATCCTAATTTTGGGATCAGATCTAAATCTTAAATCTTGGAACGGCAAGTTTGGAAATCCGGGCTAAAATTGGCCGTGGCTGGGGGGGAAGGGGAGGGGAGTCACGAGAGTCGAGAAGGAGGACGAGACTGTAAGACGATGACCATGTGGTGTCTGTGGTGTCGGCACGGATAGGTCCTTTCTTTGACTTTTGGAAGCGCCGTGAAACACGAGAACAATTGCATGAAACAAAAGTTACGACTCGGTAGGGTCGCAGCGGTGGCTGATTATGGCAGCCTCGAGATGATGCATGCGGCATGAGTGACGGATGACGGAGGCGCCAAAGAGAACCAGAGCCAGAGCAGGTTTGAGGGTGAGACGAGACGAGGGGTGAGAGAGTGAACAGAGGGAGGGAAAGGCTGGGGAGATGGACGCAAACGGAACAGAACAGAACCAACCATGCCATCTATTATCATTGATGGGCACTTGGAGATTGCTCGGCTGTATAGTTTCTATGAGAGGGAGATCAAAGGACCTGGATCGACATAGTCATGACGCTCTATCGGTGAGGCATTTCAAGGTGATGTTCAAATAGAGCCAGGGTGAGCTGGATAGCTTCAACTGCTGCATAACGAACCAAGTGCCGAACTCTTGGTCCAGAGGTACTTGGGTACATCATGCGGACGTAACCGTTGTTTTCATTGACCAATGCCCACTGCGGGAGGCATTAATAAGGATATTATCGCGGTCAGGCCAGGGAGAGGCCCAGTCGCCGATAACCAACAACGCCGAGCGCCCAGCCGGCAGCCCGGCGTTTTGGAGAGATAGGCCTGGGGAGATGATGGGATGGCAGACGGGCCATGGAGAGAAAGTTGGCCAGCAACAAAACCTTGTCCAAGAGCAACAATTATTGAGCCAACCAGGGACTGTAGACTTGCAACCCAGGTCAAGCTCTCAGAGAGACCCATCATTCCACGAAGCGGCAATGCACGTCGTTGCATGCGGGCGGGGCTGAGGGAGATTGCGTCGCTGATGCAGCCCAACGAGAGCTGGCCGACCAGTGGGTAGAGACACTGTAAAGAGTGGAGATGAGCAAAGGAGGACAAGGGCCAGGCATGGACGCTAATGCGGTCTCTAGACCAGGGCGAAGAGAAAAAGTTGGGGTTCCCGAGCTGCTTGCTCATGATTTGCTCGTGGCTCCGGTGCGCTTCAAGTAAAGACTCGAATCCCGGACCACTCGTTGGATCGTCGAGTCTCGTGCTTTGCTTCGCTTCGATTTGATTTACTTTTTTCTTGACTTCTTCAGTCTAGGCCCTTCACTGCCAGGGTATCCATAGATCCAGACGGAGAAAGGCGAGACATGCTGAGAGGAGGATCTGCTCAACGGTGCAGAAACTGTCTGAGAATCGCTCCTTCGCCTTGCCCGGATTTGCTTGACCGTTGGGTGGCAGCCAAGGCCCTGCCTGCGACGCTGATGAGACGCACCACCGAGGCGATGCAGTCGGCTCAATAGTCCTGGCAGTAGTAGCAGTAGCTGCTGGTCGTCGTTCTGGTCCCCGTCTGTGAGCCTGCGGCGTGGCGTAGCCTATGCTGTCTGTGTAAGGCCATCAGCCGCGGTGGGCGATGCATATCTGCCTTGTGCTATTGGAATTCGTCTTCATAAACTGCTCAAGTGTGGATAAGCAAACTCTTTGGGGGCCGCGAATACCACCATTGACGTCGACCCATTGGCTATCCACGACTTCGAGGCCATCAGCTTTGACTCAAAGAAGAGGTCGCCGAACACCTTGGACACCATCACTCGCTGCTTTCCGACCATCCATCAATCATGCTCCGCCCCAGGGCATTGCGTGATGATGGGAAGAATGAACAAGACAGTAAACATGCCGACCCAGAAACAGCACCAAAGGGCCGGCTTGGCTTTGGTGTAAGTTGACGCTAGAGGGGACGAGGCGGTTTTGGAACCAGACTGACGGCATGTGTCACCATCCATTGATCGATGCCATGGCAGAAGGCTGGGGAAAAAGGGCAACCACCAGTCCGGCTAATTATCCATCTCGAACCAGTTCGACTAAAAGAATGCATCGTACGTAGGCAATTGCGTATGCTGTCTTTGCCCCTCCCATCTAGAGGTTCTCGGCATTGCAGATTTCTTCAAGTCGGGTATGGGCCAAGAAGCAGGATGAAATAATGGATGCGTAGGGCATGCCCGCTCCTGTCGATCCGCCAATGCCAGAGAAGGGTGCCCGTCAGCATGTAAAGATCTTGCATGGAACAGACTGACTGGCGTCTGCATGCTGTGTTGTCTTTTGCCCGTTGTCTTTGCCCTCGTTGTTCGATTTTCAGCCCAAGCAACGCAGCCACCACGCACTATCGAGGCACAACCATCCAACCTAATTCGCAGCTAGACGCACTCACCCGGGAGCTGTTGAGCGCTTGCTGTGCTGACCGAGAAGGCTGGAGACGCTGTAAACGCTGAATTGGCAAGCCATCAAACTCCTGAGCTACCCTGGGGGAGATGATTCGAAGGGCCCAGCAACTTGATCAACGCCCCTTTCATCAACGCTTCCAAGAAACATGAGAGTCATGGCAAGATCCGGCCAAGTGGATTACAGGGAAGAGAGGCTGCGCAAGCTCGCCATTGGAGCTATCGAAAGGCCAAGGGGGCGAGGTCATTAAAGTGCGGCCCGAAGAGGAAAGGTCGGTGCGCTAACGAGATCACATTCTAAAGCGGCAAGCATCCAGACCGCCCATGAGCAACAATCTCTCAGTTATTGCAGGCGACAACGCTGAGATTTCCCGGAAAGTCATCTGTCCAGGCCAGGACCGTTGGCGACATGGGCACGGGTATGGGTATGGGTATGGGTGCTGATCCTGTGCTCCCCCATTCTGTATCGGAGAAACGTGTAATGTGGGCATCGGCAAGGGGCGAGTGAGGTGTAAGAGAAAGAGACGACAGCTCGTCCTGCATGTTTGTTTGCTTGCTTGCGTCTCAACACAAGGAACGGAAGTCATCGGCTAACGTGTCCAAACCAAGACACAGCAACAAAGGCCTCGCTAGCGCCAGCAGCTTGTTGAAAGGCTTACAGCGGCTACCATTGCTGGTGGTGTACAGTAGCCCAGAACCAGGTTGCAGAACAACGGCTAGCCGGGCAGGAATACCAGCTCCGATCTCCGCCGGAGAGGCGCGGCTAAAGGGACGTACCACCATCGACAGTGGGCGGCGAGTAAGGCTGGAGATGACCAGAGATCACCTCGCCGGGCGGACAGCGAGAGTGGACAGGGCATTTGGCCACCGCTTGTAGGCCAGAATCAAGAGTTGATCCAATAACGTCGCGGCAAGCCCGTTCGCCCCCCAGGAAAGTATTGTAGCATTAAAGGTAACCACCGAAGGCCAAGAGTTGGTTCAGGGAGCCGACTCCAGTTCTGATGGATCGAGGATCATGGGAAAGGCTGCGTCCGCTGCGCAGCCTGTGGGTGGTGTCGGATGTCGTGGGCGCTCTGGCCGGGCGCGTGCCACTTTTTGGCTGCCAGGCACAGCAACCCTACAGGTCGTTAGCTGGTCCTGCGGCTGGGGTGTCCCTGGACCACGCCCGCTGCAAGCTTGGAGCTTGATCCACAATAGGCATAGCGCAGGCATGCAAGACTGGGGCTCACTAATTTCCCCAGCAAGGGTTTGATATCGTCCGTTCTGGTTCGGGGGCTCGGGGGTCCGTGGCTGGCCGGCCTGTAGGAGGAATGTGATGATGAAAGGGTTTCTAGCGAAAGTGAGCTGGCCAAGGATGCTGTACCGAAGCATTGGCCAGTTGCCTCCCTACCCAGGTAGGCAGGTGTGGCATGAGCCGGGCGACGGCCATTGGCAAGTTCGACCGGGCTAGGACAAGGAAGTTGCAAACGGCAAGCCAGCAGACTTCAAGCGAAGGAAGGAAAGGAAGGGAACCAAGGGAAGGGGGGAAAGAACCATCGTCGTCGTCCACCTCCACCTCCACAGACACCGACGGACGCCTCTTTGCACGCCTCACACATCACACGCCCCCAACCAGAAGGAAAGTGACTCCCACTGTCTTTCCTTGCCGGGGGTCACCCAAGATTGGGTGGGAGGTTCAGGTTCGGTCCCCCTTTGATTGATGAGTGCTCTATGATCCATCCCCATTGCCGCTGCTCCGTTGCCCTTTATAATATCTCTCCCTCCCCTTCCTTTCCGATCCCTTCTCTCTTGTTCTCCATCAACGTCGCCCTTCGTCAACTACAACCTCGTTGTTCCTATCTACCTAATGTAAGTCGATAGTCTTGAGACTTTCATAGTCGGATCTGCCCTTCCCTTGCTTGCACCTGCACATCTTGGACTCCGCCGCTGGCACCGGCGCGGCACTGGCAATCGGCACACACCTGTTCACGAAGTCAACCGCCAACCAGTCGAAACTTCAACGTTCATTCCAGTGCGAATCGTCGCTGGGAGACAGCTGCCGCTACAGATCAGTCGCCTAGCAACGTCGAAAGAGTATTGTGCCTCAACCACTTCTTCCAAACTCAAACCAAACACAGCCAAACCCCACACGATTGTCAACACCATAGCAACAACATCAACGTTATTTAATAGCCTCACTCGCCCTTTCTCAGTATCTCAGACACACAAGCAAGACTATTTACTGACATCCGCGACAGTAATTTTAGTCACTCTTTCAATCAACACATCACCCAACCTTCAAAATGAAGTACACTTTCGCTACCATTGCTGCCTTCGCCTCCGTGGCCATGGCTACCCCTGCTTTCCTCAACAGCAAGTGGGATGTCCAGGAGGGCAAGCCCTTCACCATCAAGTACTCCGGCTGCGAGGGTGGTTGCACCATCACCCTCCAGAACGGCAAGTCCAGCGACACCAAGGACGTCACCGTCCTAACTGGTAGGTTTTCATTGTCCTAGCTTGCACGAGGGCGTATCTAACAAGCAAACAGCCACCGCTGAGGGCGACTCTTTCACCTTCACCCCTGGCGACCTGCCCTCCGACACCTACAACTTCAAGATTAAGAACAACGAGGACGGCACCGTCAACTACAGTGGACAGTTCCCTTACCAGGGAACCGGTGCCCCCAAGACTGAGGAGACCACCACCGCTGCCGAGACCAAGTCTGTTGAGGAGACTTCCACCGAGGAGCCCTCTGCCCCCGCTACCACCGAGGCCACCACCCTCACCACTGTTTCCAAGCCTGTTTCTATCACCACCAACAAGCCCAGGACCACCGTTGAGCCCGACACCACCGTTCACACTCCTATTGCCACTAAGAATGCTACCACTCCCATCCCCACCACCAAGAAGGCTACCTCTACTGGTGGAGCCAGCTCTACTGAGGGTGAGTACACTTTACTTGACATTTGACGGACCATGCTAATATTCCTTACCAGGCTCAGAGACCACTGCTGCCGAGACCTCGGCTGCTGCCACTGGCAGTGCTACCACTGTCCCTGAGAGCGGTGCCGCTCGCATGACCTCTTCCCTGGCTCTGATTGCCGGTGCCGTTATGGCCATGGTTTATCTGAACTAAGATATGGGCATGATGTTTATGCATTTGCGCAAGGGAGAAGAGCGGGTTGATGAGTTTCGACTTTTCGGTGTATAATCTTCTTTAATGATGCCTCCTTTGATTTCTTTTCGGTTACCCCACGAGGCGTCTGCGGCCGGCGGTTCCCCTGAAGCCGCCTGAGGCGGTTTCTCTGAGTGTTATGAGCGCCAGGTATTTTAGAACTCAATTGGACTCAATGTTGGTCTACCCTGCTACAAATGTTTCCTTTACTTGTCCCTTGTGATGTGAGATGTTGTGCCGTGTGCCACAGTGGTTCGTGCTTTGGCGGATAACGGCTCCATCTTGTCATGGATGAATTGTCCATGGGAGAGGTTTGTTCCTTTGTCTTGAATTTCTTGCATGATCCTTGGCTGTGGAGAAAACGTAGCCTGGTCCCAGTCTGTTTCTGTTGGTCATTGCAGGTCGCACACGCAGGTACCCTATGATCTGCCCTGCTCGGCCGCGGCCCAATTGGTGTTTCAGAAAAACGACCTTTTCGACAGGACGAATGAAGGAAGAGCTCGTTCGGCTGGCTGGCCGGCAGGCATGCAGCCGAGGAGGAAGGGATTTGGCTGCACTGCCCTGCTGGGGAGATCCATGATGTACCATGTGTTTTGAGATTGGGCTTGGCGGTTTGAGAGATGGCCAGGGCTTTTTTGATCATCTTGGCCGCGTTTATTCAATGCATGAAAGGATCGTCTGCTTCGGCGATGATCCGATGTCGTTTGATGGACCGTCGTGCAACAACAACAAGCACAAAAGAAGTCGACCTTCCCCCATAGCGGTAATTAGAGATTCTCTAGGTCAAACACCAGGGCCGTGGGAAGATGGAGAAGTGATGAGCACAAAAGGGACATGGCATGGGGCGCGCGTGCGACAAGGCCCGGAAATGCAGGCCGCGGACCTGGCCAGCGAGATCGGGAGACGGCCGCAGAAAGGTGCTGGGGAAGAAAGAGATGGGCAAGGAATTTGGGACCCAGGCATGACTGGGACTGGATCGGATCATTGTCGATCGTTTTCTTGCATGTTTGAGAAACACTTCCACTTCCACTGCTGGCTACTACGCGAGAGAGGCTGTGGGACAGTCTTGTTTCAACATTTATTTGCCACGAATTGATTCAATTTGATGTCATTTAACGCCATGCTGCCTCCCTTAAGTACAAGTCCTGTGATCCATAATGTACATTACATTCCTAAACGTTCCACCTCTTCTTCCGTGTGGTTGAACAATCTCTGTGCCCTGGGTATCTTCCGTTATAGTGTGTTAAAATCCAAGCAATAAAAAAAACGCAAAGTGGAGAGATGAAAAAGCATATGCAGTGAATGACAGCATCGTCGCCCATCCGTGCGAAGAAAATCATGTAAGTGAAACGTGGAGCCGCGCGTGACAGCAGCTTTAAAGAATCCTTCCGGCTCACGGACCGGTCGACCTTCATCCTGTCTTGTCTACCTGACGACATTGCCGTCTTTTCTCTTCATCATGGGATCCTCGCTGATGTGGGAGATGAGGAAGAGCACTTTTTACTTCATCATCTATCGCAGTGTGATTCGATTCTTCTTGGCGAGGATCCCAGCAGGTGTCGCCATGTCAGCCCATGCACCGATTCCGCAGAGACCGTCTGGGTCACAGGCGGCGGCGGGACTGTAGGTTTCAGAGAGGTCCGGAGGGGACATGTCCGTGGCCCGGGTGTTGGACCTCTTCGGGTGGTAGCCGGGGCTCATAACGCTCGGGTGGGACCCCTCCGGACCGTTGTTCTCCATATCGAGGCGGAGGACGTTGGAGGCCGTGAGGTCGTGGACGGAGCCGGCGACGGAGACCGAGGCGGGGCGCGTGGTCTCAGAGCCGGCCGACGTGGAGGTGCCGATGATGATGGTCCAGTCCTCGTCCATCATGTCTTGGTCTTGCGGGGGTGCAGAGGCGGGCGTGGGCTCAAGCATCATTGACATTGAGAGGTCCGAGGTGGGAGGTGGTGGAAGCTCGTGGCCAGAGCCGACGCCGGGGAGGACGTCGAATTTGTCCTTGTACATGGACTCTGACATCTCGAGGTTGTCAAGTATGATGGAGGAGGAGGCCGACGAAGTGGGCTCGAAAGGGTTGTTCTGGTTGATATTTCCGCCGTCCATGACTGCGGGTTTGAGTTGAGACTTTTGGACGTGTTTGATCAGTGGCAGAGGGAGGATCAGAGAATGATCGGCAGAGGTTTTGGTGTTGCGTGTTGGTTCGGTACAGAAGTGCAGTGGCGTTCTTGGTGGGTGGGATCACGGTGGTTGCGGCACAACGAGCTCAAGCACCGACAACAGTGGAGGGATTAACAAAGCCCAGATAAGTCTGTGATGATAGAACGAGTAGAGCGACCTAATCATTCTCAATTTGCGGTGGTAGATAGAAGGTAGGAGAAAGAAAGAAGGAGAGATCAGAAGTGGGTGAGGTTGTCCTTTTTGAACTCCGGAATGCACTTCTTAGCTGCAGCACACTGACGCACCCAACCCTCCCTCTCTGTTTCCTTACTTGGGTCGACATGACGGAGATGACCAACCAGCAGCACCACGACAACCTACCTACCCATCAACTCCCACCCACCAACAGACGACATCCATCTCACGTCTCCCGGTCTCGGGACCGACACGACCATGACCGAGACAGCCACCGTCCCTGGAACCAACGGCAAGCGGCGCTTTCGCTAATCGGAGACCAGTCTGATATTCCGAAGACCCTGAAAGCTGGAACTTGTGGAGCGAATCCGGAGCTCAACCTGGGGAATGGCCTTGGTCGCAGCTCATTGTGGCGTGACTTTTACATACAGAGCCGCCTTAGAGCTATAAGGCGAACGGAGCTATCATTGACCCTTCAAAGCTCTCGCCTCACTCTTTCTCCGAGCGCCCGGTCGGATGGAAGAGGTATGTCACTGATCGAGACAATATCCCCGCCATGTCAACATCCACGCCGTTGGTTGGCGCCATCCGTCGCATGTGCTGTGCCGTGATGCGTTGTGCAACACCTTCCCTCGTCTCACTGCTGCAAAGCAAGGGGTTGTCTATGGAGGGCACTCTGCTGGGCAGTACGCGGGGCTGACTTGAAGGGTTCCCAAGGATTCCAGCATGAACGACATGCCCTCGACTCATACGAGGGTGGACGAACGCACGCACGCACGCAAGAGGGAATGGGAATCTCTATGGAATGACGAAATGCTCGGGAAAGCAATGACGTCGACACGATACTCAACGCCCCGTAGGGCTGGTCAGCTTCTCCTCAGCCAACACGACTCGTTCGTTCACCACTCTGTTAATATTACGAATCAACAAAATTTAGGAACGCGGAAAAACTCGGCATCAACGCGTCTTCCATCGGCGAATTCATTCGCGGTAAGCACTTACATCGGGCATCTGTTGGCGTTGGGTTGGCTTGCTTGGCAAAAGCATGGCCAACATCCGAGAAGTTGTCACGAGGAAGTCGTTTTGAGCCTCAACGGTCCCCAATTGGGAAATGCTCGACAGCGAGGAACCGGAGGAGGGGTACTGACAGGTGAACCCTTACGTTTATCGCTAATTAAGTTTGTTTTCTCTTTCCCCATCCCGCAGCTGTGAGGAACTATCTTCGCGTTTCGCCACCTCACAATGACGCACTAGGACTCGGACGACGTTTGTTGTAATGTTGCACGACATAACGACGCCGTGTCCTACCCAATCAACAAGCAAGAAGCTGACAAAGCTGGCGTCTAACACCCAAGGATCATCAGGACTCGCTGAGTTCATACGTCGTTGTCTCACAAGCATCCAACAAGCCATCATTCCAATATGTGCTCTATTATTCGCGCGTCTATGAGTCAATCGTTGTCTATTATCCTACACAAACCTCTAATTAATGCCGCGTACACGTGATGCAGTGCATCATGGTCAACTTGGTTGGTCAATTCCAACCACAAGGGTCTCGTCTTACATGCAGCTTTCAGCTGGACCTGGTTTCTCCCCTCAAGGATCACCCACTACCATCTAAGATGACGAATCTCTCGCCCGACTTATACTACGGCGCGGCTACATGGTTTTTATCCCTCACGAGGTGTGACTCACCTTATGTGGTTGAGTTTATCATGAAAGTCGTCAGGTCAGATTTCAAGGAGGCGTTTGAGAGGGGCAATATTTGGATCAGGGTCGAAATCAAGTCACCGAGAACCTGCCTGGTTATCACGTGGCCACTGTTCGTCTCCCTCAGCTTCACACCGTAACCCAGCTCCGTAAGTACCATCTCGGCTTGTATTGCGCATAAGGGGTTGACCAATTCATCGTTAGACGAGTGCATCAGCACGATGGGCGTTGCCGTGCCGAACTCGTTCTCGTACCTGAACCGGGATGCTTCGTTCCACTGGAACATTCGGAGGAAATGGGCCACGCGTTTGTGTTGTGCCCATGCGGACTGGTCGGGATGCGCAAGCATAGGAGTTGGGAAGACGGCTTGTGGAAAGGGTTGTTGCTGCTGGTCGTTTTGTATGCTGAGCATGCGAGGGTCAACGAAGCCGTTGCCCTGGCCAGGATCCATGCCCCCGTTTCCGCCTTGGTTGTACTGACCATTCTGAGAAAAGGGAGGATTAGGAGTCTGGATCATGCCCAGTGTCGCAACATCCTTTATGTCCTTGATAAATGGCATCCATCCCCCAAATCCGATGAAGCCCCCGATGGGTCGATCCATCTCGAGGAGCGTCATCAAGGCGATTGCGCACCCCTTGCCGACGCCCCCGAGGAAGATTTTCTCCCTACCGATGAGCCGCTCCTCGTCTTTAACTACTATGTCGACCTGCTCGGCCGCGTACATGACGTGCGTCCACTGGTCCAGGCTTGCCGCCTCGCTGCCCTCTTGTTGGGGGTACTCGAGGTCGTACCAGTCTCGCCCTACCGTGGGATCCACGAGCGGGCCATCAGGAAAGACGAACCGGGCTCCTGGGGCAACCTGTCTGACGAGGTTGGGGAGGAGGGCGTTGCAGATGGCATTCTGGAATTCCGCCCCAGAGGAGCCGCGATCGTGGAGGAGGATGAAGGTGGCGTTATGCGTCAGCGTGGGCTCGACCACGCTTTTCTTCAGTACCTGGTCTTCCATTGTGAGTTTGAGGTAAGTTTGTGAGTCCTGCTTGTGTCAGCTTGATAGTAGTACCTGTTACGTATATGTTGTTCTGAAGTGCTATTCAGATTCCCCGTGAGTAATAATATGGCTGCTTGACTTATGGTGAATCAAGGCCGGGGACAATTGATTTTAAACCATTACTGATGAATGAACATGTAAGTGGGCTGTAACAACACCAAGTTTGAACGTTTTATTGTTCTCAGTAACACGATGCTGAGTGAACTC
Organism: Fusarium duplospermum; assembly: GCA_003946985.1. NCBI lineage: Eukaryota > Fungi > Ascomycota > Sordariomycetes > Hypocreales > Nectriaceae > Fusarium > Fusarium duplospermum. The sequence goes on along the minus strand of NKCI01000023.1, from coordinate 107,146 downwards.
GAGTACAAACCGAGAGTGGATAGTAACATCACATCAGAGGCAGTACAGAGATAGGATAGTTTATGACCAAGACCCAGAACAATGCTATTTGTTAAAATCCCATCCTTTGTCCCATACTTGTTCGTATTCAAGAGTATGCTTGCTTGCTTGCTGTACAATCGTGTCCTAAACGGAAACAAGGCTACCAGTTAAAACGCCTAAAACTACTTACCTTTCAACTTGCATCAACGTCCGTGCCAAAAGCGCCGTTGCGTTCCCTCCTTTCAGCTTCCATACTCGCCGCCATGCTCCCCTTCCGTCGCAGGCCGGGGGCCTTGAACTTTCTCACAACTTGATATGATCTGTCCAACTCGTTTTCGACGGCGCATCTGATCCTCAGGGCCGCTACTGCAGGCCATACGCTCCTCTCGCCCCTCAAGATCCAATAGTTGAGCGTCTCCCGTGTGGGTGTCTCGAGCAGTCGCACAAAGTCTCCTGCTGTCACCTCTGGCACGAGCACCATAGAAGCGGCCGGGACTTGCTCGTCGACCAGGAAGCGGCGGATGCCTGCGGGTAGTAGACTCAGCGTATCCAGCTGGCGCAGGCGATGTCTTATCTCCAACCCAACCATACGGACCAGAAACGCCGACACCTGAGTCGTCTTGCTTCTAGCTTCGACGAGTGACGGCCCATGCATGTCGGACTGAATAAAAGGGATAAGGTATGGTCGAGCTTGGCTGACGATAAAATGGTTGACGTTGAACAGCTCTGCAATACGTCGCAGAGGCGAGTCTCGGTCAGAGTAGGACGTGTGCGTCCAATGTCGAAAGTCGATTGTGTTGGCCGGGGCCCAAGGAACAATGTTCCCCTGAGCGTCCTTGCAGAGCATGGTTGTCTTGCGGCGACCATACAGTGATGGCAAAGACGCATTTGACGCCACGGCAGCCGTCCAGATCAACTACCACGAGTTAGTATTGGTAGAGGCAGAGATCTAACGGTGTCAACCTACCACATTGGGCGCAGTGAGGTAATTGAGAAGCGTTGGAACGCCTCCCTGACCCTCTGTCGCTACTGTAATGTTTAAGACTCTCTTACTGCGGTTATAGGCTTCCTCAAATGTTAGATCACCAACATTGGCCCGGACGCACTCCTCCAGTACAGTGACATCAAGGAAGTATCCCTCCTTCGAGAAGCGACGGATCCTCCTAAGCAGTGTCTGCCATCGTGAATGGAAACTCGACACGTCGCCATTCTCAGTCCCGGTCTTGGGCGCAAACGCCGACAGGTCAATGCCATCGCCACTCAGGACGGCAGGAAGCTCGTCCTCCGTGTGGACAGCAACGAGGGCCGCGATCAAGGCGCCTGTAGCAGTGCCAGTGATGATGCGCGGGAGCAAGCCGCGCAAGAACAGTGCCTTCACGACGCCCAAGTGGCACATGCCGAATATGGCACCGCCCTGTAGCACCAGCGTGCTCCTCCCAAAGGCCTGCCTCGTGTCATGGATGCAGTCGAGCTTCATCTGCGTCGTCAGAGACGGTCCAGTTCCATGGATGGCCGACGGGCTGGTCGGGAGGGCGCGAATGTCCTCGACAGCCTCGGCGATCTGTGTAATATATTCCTCGATAAGGTATTTCGTGCCGGCAAACGATCGGTTATAGAGTTTGGGCGACGTGATGTTCCCTAGGTTCCTCACGAGACCGGATCGTAGGAGGTTGACGAGCTGTTGGAAGTTGCCATCTTCGCGGGCGCTCGCAAGGGAGTCGAGTCGTTCTGCAATGAGTCGCCAGTCATAGTACTTTGACGCCGGGTTATTCCTCCTGCGAAGTGTGTGTGTTAGTACGAGCGCACAATCATCACCAAGAATAAGTACCATAGATCAAGGCCGAGGAGGTTGTCCAGGTGTAGTGCAGCTTCTTCCCAGTCCTCGAAAGCCTCGGCAGTCCGCAAGATGTCCAGCCACAGCTCAACGGGACTCTTGCGCGAGTACCAGCTGCGCAGCTTCTGCAGCGACATGGTCAGAGACGGGACGGGATGCCAGCAAAGGGAAAGGGGGGTGTTGTTACCCTCTGCCAGAAGCTGGCAACGTCGACGACGACACCCCAGACGGCGACAACTACCCCCATTATCGTTGCCGAGGGACGATCACAAGCACCATCGAAGAGGGCCGAAGGGGTGGTCGGTTCGAGCGCGGCAGGAGGAGGATCACGCGCATCTAACTAGGTCATGGTTCGTAGGAATAATGCCACATGCAAGGCCGAAGTTGGACTTCTTTGGGCTTTCTAGCCTCAATGTCAAGAGAGACGATACGATGGCACGGCTACTGCGAGACCGATCTTTATAGGATAAGCTTATGGTTGTATTCGTTGAACTGTTGTTGTTGGGTTCGTGGAGCTCCCCGCCCTTCAACAAAGTGCGAAGCTGGACGCTAATTTCAGGCATGTGATTGCCGATGAGATCACCAGACTCCAGACAATCTCCGGCATTTTTGCCCATAATAATCCATGCCAGGCAATGGCGCATGTACTCGGGTTTGACGTGTATAAAGCAATTGATGCATGTAGATACGCGAAAAGGATCAACCAGCCCTGTCATAGATATGCAGAGCATCCTTACAAGTTGTCGCGATGCGCCAATCGAGAATTGCTGCCGTTACACAGCCAATGATGGCTTCAAGTCGCCCAGAGAGAGATCCGAGATTATCATGTATTATCATAGTACAAACAGTCTCCTGTGTAACTATCATCTTTAGGAGCCTTGAAATCTTCGCCAAACAAGATATAAAAAACACCTCCTAGTCGTCATCGTCATCAATGACATTCCTCCGTCGAGCTCTACCCGCCACCTGTTCGACATCGCTGCCCTCGGCATCCTCATCGGGGCTGCGGTCTCGGGTCCTCTGCCTCTTCGAACGGGGCTTCTCATCCTCATCCTCGTCCAGCAACTCCTCTTCGTCATCGTCGTCGGCCTGGCTGTCCATCTCTTCAACGTCACTGCCAACGATAAAGCCGTCGTCGAGATCGTAACCCTCGTGTCGCCCAACGGCCTCGGCAAGTTCTTCGTCCGACTCGTCGTCGCCTCTCCGTGGCTTGGGCCTGGACGAGCCGGGAGCACCACGCTTGCGGGACCCTCCAAACCCTCGGCGCCCTCCTTCAAGTTCTCCGATTGATAGGTTTCCGCGTGCAGATCGACCTCCATAACCGCCGTCCATCTTGGCAGCAGCATTCTCGCGTCGTCGCTGAGCCTTCATTCTCTCCTTCTCAGCCAACTCGGCCTGCTTCTTCTGGAGTTCTGGGTCGCGGGTGGTTCGGATGATCATATCGCCGCCTTGTGAAGGCTTGCTGGCCTGCGCCATTCGCTCGGCCAGAATAGACAGCGCATCGTCGCCCACAGCCTTGTTGGGACGGACATTGTACTGCTCTGTGATGTGCCCAACTGTCATGAGGAGATTGCTGTGCAGTTCGGCGGCGGCAGCGTAGTAGTGGCCATCGTGAATCTCATTGTAGGGCTTGTCGGGGTTTGGAGCCAGAGCCTTCTTCTGGACTTCGTAATGCTCGCCGCCAATAGAAATAGTCACGGATCCGTCGCTCCAGCGGAAAATGTTGGTGTTGCTCTTGAGCTCGCCGGTGCTGTGATCTCTTCGAACTCGAGCGACGTGTTTGGGGTGTTGAGCCTTGGCGTTGGCCAGATCGAACTCGGTCGGCTGGAACGTGTCTGGGTCGTATTCTTCGGGCATTATCTTGACGAACTTGGGAATACGCATTATTCGAAGCTGAAGGGGGTGATTAGCGATCTGTGTCCGATGAGGCGCATGACAACACTTACCGCGCCATCCTTGGGTTTCGGGATTCTATGCCGATACGTCTTGACACCCATAACAACTCGATCCCGAGTCTGAAACTGCATCTGATCATCATCGTCGTTACGGTAGCGCGCGTAGCTATCTCCTTCAGGGTCTGAAGCGAGGTCATCATCATCAAGGACGCGCTCCTTGGTAGATGCAACATCCTCATCACCCTCGTCACCGAAAAGGTCATCGCCACCCTCGTCAACGGGGTCAATGGGATCTTCTGAGTCGGACATTTTGTAATGTGAGTCTCAGGAAAAGAGAAGTGCCCGAGAAGAGATGGAGTTGGTGGAAAAGGCGAGCTGGTGCTGGGCGCGCAAGACGAGAGTTTGAAGTCGCGAGGCTTTGGTCTTGGTACAATTTGGCGATCTAGGCCTGAGGCTGAATATTCACTAGCCACAGCTCAGCCACACGTATATGTGAGGTACAGGTCAGTGGAGAAACAAACGCGACCAAACCTCAGAAGCAGCAGAATACTCGCTTAGATAGCCTAAAATAGAATAGCGTGCCTCAAGTGGCCTGCAAAGCCAGCCGCAGGAGGAGCAAGGGAGCTTTGAGTGAGGTTCAGGTTCAGAGGGGACCAGGACCAGAGGGAAAGGGACCCGGCGTTAGCGTGTGGCGCTTCTTGGGCAGTTACGGGGTACGTAGCCGCTGCTGCTGGTCCGGCCGCCGACACCGACACCTCAAAAACCCCCTTTCTCGAACTGACGCTCGCTGCTGTTTGATATTCGATATTGAACCTGACATCGCGCAGTTTCGACCAGCGAAAGAGTGACTTCTTTCACTCTCCTCCTTCAACATCAGCAGAATACAACGCCCTCGACTCGCACGGCAACAACCAGCGACAACGACGACGACTTTGCATTGCAACCTGCACCCCTTGCGGTCTCCTTCTCACGCTGCCCTCTCACCCCGCCTTTCTGCCAACCTACCTTACCTACTGCAACCATGTCGAATCTTTTTTCCGGCATGTAAGTACCCAGCATTCTTTGTTTGTCTCTGGTTTGGTTTGGTCTTTGTCCTGTCTGTTTTGTCTCCGCTGGGCGTTTTTCCTACTGCTCTATCTGAGCTTTCTTCGATCATGCATGCTTCAGCATGGCCGTCATGAAGAGAGGAAGAGACATCAGCAAGTGAGATGTGAGAGGCAGAGGCACAGGTAATGTTATTTGCCCGCTGACCTCAGCCTCGTACTCCTTGTGCAAGTGCAACATCGCCAATCCACGGTTTTGATGCGTTCAACCTTCTTGACCATGGTCTGAAGCCAATCATACTGTCCTTATCTGACGTCGCGGGGCAACTACCGAGGATTTGAGTGAGGTTTGGTCTGGTCTGGCTGTCCACAACCGAACTCTCACCATGTGGTTCCCTAGTACGACATCCAAGACATGTTTTCTCAGCATGGCCATGGGCGGCCCGACGCCGTTCCAGACGTTCCCGGTCGCTGTTCACACTGTTCCGAGGAATGGGAGTTCTTATCAGCCATCTATGGCGATACTGCAAATCGCGTGCCCTCCAATGTCGAGGATTTGCCATGATGGAGACCGAGCATCTGAACATATATCATGCCCATGCCGACTTTGCCTCCCTAACAAGGGCGCCACGAAACCACGGCCGCCTTCTCCAAACGAGGCGCTTTGCTGCAGCCGTCGTTGGCGGGCCTAGCAATGTTTCAACCAACTGCACCCGTCTCAGCATAGTGTGCTGCCACCTCAACCCATCCCGACTCTGCCATGCCAGCTTGATCCGGCCTCGCCTCGTTTCGCTTCTCTTTGTTTTCTCTTCACTCTCTGGCCTCGCGCTGACAAGACTTGTATAGTAACGCCCGTTTCCGAGGCGGCTCAGCTAAGCCCTCTGGCTCTCAAAAGAGCCCAACCTCTTCCACTGCCAGCCAGCCGCCACCTCCAGAGACGTCATCTCAAGGGAGTCAATCCTCGGCGAGCCTGGCCCCGAAAGTTCCTCCTCTGCCCAACTCCCCTTCGCTCGCCCAGACCATCGGCATGGATGAATCCAGTGGCGCCGTGGCCAACGACGACCTCATCTCTGCTTACCACCTGCCTCGACCTCTTCCCCTCTGGCTCAATGCCCAGTATGCCAAGCATATCGTCAAGGGAAACTTTATGACCCTCAGCGCTCGACCCAAGACTGTTGAGCAGGGTGAATGGATTGCGCACCAGGGTATGCTGTTTCACGTGACACTACTTTCATAGATGTGTGTGCTAACTCGTATCAACAGTTGTTGAGCATTATCGCAACCTCTGGAACTTTGTCCGGGTGCTGCATGAGAAGGAAGATGACGGAAGCTCCATCTGCAACTCGACTTCCTGCCCTCGCATGTCGGCTGGAACGTAAGTGGTCATTTGCCTGGTTCATTATATATACACATACTCACACGTACCAGCAACCACTCCTTCACTTGGCTCAACAGAAATAGGGAGCCCGTCGAGCTTCCAGCCTTTGAGTACATGACACTTATGCAGCGATGGATCTCGGGCAAGATTGACGACACCAACATCTTCCCGACCGACCCCTCTGGAGTCTCGTACTCGCACAATTCCGCCATCACCACTACACCTCTCTCCCAGCTGACGAACCCTGGTGAGCCCGAATGGATCGGCAAGCGATCGGGCTTCCCTGATAAGTTTGTCGACATTTGCCAGATGATCTTCCGACAGATGTTCCGCGTCTACGCCCACCTGTACTGGGCTCACTTTACCGAGCCCTTCTACCACCTCAACCTTGAGAAGCAGCTCAACAGTTGCTTCTCCCACTTTGTGCTGACGGCTACTGCGCTGGATATGCTGAAGCCCGCTGAACTTGAGCCCATGCAGCCTCTGATCGATCTCTGGGCGGCCAACGGTACCTTCCCGCCGGAGTCCAAGGCTTACGAGTATGCCAATCTCCGGGCGGGCGAGCGTCTTCTGCAGCTGTCCGGCGTGAGCCAATAAACCCAGGCGCATGCTGTCATAGCCGTAGCGGTGGGGTCGTACGGGAAGCGGGAGGAGGCAGAGCATCCGTCAAATGGATCAGGGAAGATGTGTACAATCTTGGAGCCATGTATCAAGACTGGCATTTTGGAGGATCAAGAAGAGAAGAAAGAAGGCAAAGCATATTTCTGCAGGAACAGAGAGCTGCGGATTGGAGTTTCGGGGCCTCGACAAGAGCTTCGTATAGGAGTTTGGCAGTAGAAGGCGAGACAGGAAGATGGAGGAAACACGCGAAACCGGTCGGCGGCTTTGCGTCTTTTTTGTATCATCAGCACTTCGAGGCTTGCTTCGATCAAATACGAATTGATTTCGCTCATTGGAAACAAGTCTCTCTCTCTCTCTCTCTCTCAACAAAGAAAGAAAGATGACGACGAAATTCCACGATTATAACCCCCCAGTCCCCATACGCCAGTCACACAAAACAAGTTCGTACACGCGCATCAAAATCAGAGATGGACGTCTCAGCCGTCCTTGGGTTGCTCGCTGCACTGCGCGCCCACCTCACTGATCTTATATTCGACAATGATGGGCTGATTCTCCTCGACGATGAACCTGCCGGAACCTACATAGAGCTTGTCTTGGAGGGGCTTGAGGCCCGAGGCGTTTGTCTCGAACCTAACCTGGACGACTATGGATATCAGCCAGGGGGGGTTGACGAGTATCCCAACAGACACACGGCGAAGGGACGAGATGCTCAAGGGGCATCTCCAGGCGCAGGGCTCATGAGAAGGACAAAACTCACAGGCGTTCCCAAACCCCGTGGTAGTAGCATTGCCGTCCCCACGTATAACCCTGCCCTCATCGCCTGCCATCCCGACGACGCCATTGTAACTGAAACGCAGCATAGCGCCCGATGCCGAGTCCCTCGCGACGCTAGAGACGTCGAGGCGGACCCTCTCGCCGTCCGGGTCGCGGCGCAGAAAGTCGCTCCCGTGGACGAAAGTGGCCTCGAGCGGGGGCTCGTAGCCTGGCTCGGAGACGAGGGTACCGAGATTGGGGACGAAAGGGATGTTGAGGAGGTCTGGGTTTATGACTAGGGGAGCGTCGATGTAGATCTGTCCGTGTAGTGTCAGGTAAAAAGGGGTGTTACTATCGCGAAGTTGTAGGAGGAGACGTACTTGTGCTGTAAAGGCAGGGATGAGGATGGGGAAGTTGGCAAACTTCATGTTGAGAACCGCCGACCTGTCGTCGAGCGTCCGATATCATTCTACTTTCCCCGTAATGATGGGGACTAAAAGGGGGCGGTCGACCCGTCGCCAGGGGGGAGGGGACAATTTGTTCGTCTCTTGATTCTTTTCCCCCCTTGTTCGCTTCTCGGCTCGCGATGTTTTTCCTTCGGCGAAGGAAAGTTTTCCCCTTCCCCTCCTTTTCTCCGGCGCCCGAAGCCCGTCCCCGTCGTCGCATTATATCTGTTCTCTTTTGCTTCCGAGGCCCGCGACGACGGGAAGGGGGGAGGGGTGGTGTCTGTGTTCGCGTGGAGAGAGAGAGTGCGTGCGTGTGTGTACCCCAAGCGAGGGGCATCTCGGTTGCATGGCACACAATGCGGCACTGGGAAGGGGGAGGGCAAAGGTCGAGAGTATCTACCGAAGGGAGCTTGTTGTTGTTCAAGAGCGAGCCTCTCTGTGTCACCGAAGGACGGACACGGTGACGGGCCATCATGATAGGGTAAGCAACAACGCGGGGGATTCGTGGGGAAGAGGACACAGGCGATCTGGTGAGATGAGAGAGAGCAGCATCACACATCACAGGAGTTACGACTACGACAAAGAGAGACTTGGGACCTGAGATGGTGTACGATCAGGAACTTCGCCAGCGAAGGCAGACAACGAATCAGGGTCTCGTCCCGCAACGTCCCCTTGGACGACCGAAACCGAGTCCATGGAGTTGACCATCTTTGACGACTCCAGGCAAGGGGGATGGAGATGGGCTCGAACAAGCCATCGTGGGTGACGTACAAGTCACCATGGTACAGATCTTGGTCGCGGCGCAATACAACCATATCACAGCCAGGCCCGACCATCCACCCATCCAGCTTGTCGTCGGGCCTTACCGACAGTTGTCGATATTATTTTAGAAAGTCTTGGTCATGAAACTCGGTTTCAGCCTCTCCCTCACCGTGGATCACTCTCTCAAGTCAACCTAAAGTGGCTCATCGATAGCTTGACGTTGCGTCCCTTGTGCACACCAATTACCGGGCCGGCCACTGCGGCACTGCAACCAACCCCTTGGACTCTTTGACTGACAGACGGCTAGAACACATGGAATCTCAGGCCACACCTCGGTCCGAGTGTCGTGATGGTCATGGTTGAATGTGGTGTCAAGGAAAAACCTCCCGTCATCGGCGCAAGCGAGGCTCAGGTCTTGTCTTCGTAACCAACATGACATGGAAAGACAGTGATATTCCGGGAGCCACATCGATTCGTATGTGCCTTTGAAACATGGAGCAAGATCCTGCTGTCCGCAAATAGGTCCCGCAAGCCATCGCTGGATCTCGGGGGGGCTGTCGTCCGTCCTGTTCCGTAGAGTCGGGGATCCCCCCGCTTGCTTCCATGTTCCATGGCACTCTTTGACATCGGAAACTGCCCCCAGCAAGCCACTTGTTTCAGAAGTACGACCAGTTGCGAGATCGAGTGGCCACAGAGCTTCTCCAGCCATCCGGATCCCTGGACCCCAGATGTGGCGGAGCACCTCACTGCCCTTCACCGCCGGACTTTTTTCTTGGGCTTAAGCATTAGGGTAGTATAAGTCGAGCCCAACATCATGTTGCAGAGAAGGAGAAAGAGGCTGGAAGAAGATGGATCCGATGCTGCAGTCAGAGAATGGATGGATGGCTTCCAAGAATGGAACCTTTCAACGCCGCCCAGCTTCGTGTTGCACCCCAAGATAGATGCCAGGAACCACCTTTCCTGCAGGTGTAACTTGATCTGAGAGGATCATGCGGATGATATCATGGATGTCTGCTTTACGAACTTTAAGCTGCCTGCATGTTTGCCGAGTGCATGCTTCCGTGGACAAGAAGCAAAGTTTCAGATCTTGCTGCCCGTCAATCTCGACATCGACGCCGTGGCTTCAATGTCTTTGCTGTATCGATCGTGAACGGTGTCTCAGATTCGCAAATAGAACTCCATTTAGGAGTGTAATTGCACCTGCCAGACCAAGGCTAGTCCTATTGAGGACTGCCTCGTCTGTCCAGACCTTCAAGAGAAGCACAGCGTGCTCAGTCGTCGCCGACATGCCGTGGGCGTCATTGCAGATCCCCGGCTGCGACATGGTTGTCACACAGTTGACGTTTTCCAGGTGACCAAGACTTCTGTATCATGATCGAAGCAAAACTATGCTCCCATGGCATCTTCCGGCCAACTTGGAATCCCTGCGGTTTAAGTTGGAGCAGGCAGTCTTGAGTTGGTCTCCGTCCAAGTTTCAAGAGTCGAAATAAGAGGTGGGGTGCTATAGGTCAAGCATCATCCCCAAACAAAAATAGGGTCTTCTCTTGGGTTTGATCCTCCGCTCCAGCCTTTCAGTCCACAGCCTCGCGAACTCGCATGACGCCTGCCTGGTCAAGGCTGCCGTCGTCGAGGCATTCTCGAATACTGCTTGGAAATGGCAATCTCCAGACAGGTGGATCGTTATGCTGAAAATTTCTTCACCTTCACATGTGGGCGCGGGCCCGAAATCTTGTCAGGGATACCCAGACCGCATATTCGGAACGCGAGTTTTTCCTCTTGGCATGGGTGAAGAAACTCTCCTAGCGACACTGGGACTGGGAATCCTGTTGTTGCTCACTCGACCTGTGGATGGTCCAGGGTGGTCTGACCCCCATTGACATCAGCTTTCACATGGAAGCTCCCAGTTGTAAGTGAGTTCTGGGCCATGGGGATCCTCACTAGGATGTAGGAGGGGATTGGGGACTGTCCAGGGTCCAGGGTCCGAGTCATCAAGAGCCCAAACCAGACTTGCTGTTTATGGAAAGAGTTTCGGGGGTTTCGAGGCTGCGTCATTGCAAAACATCCAGCCTTGGCCGGAATATCTCGTAGGTAGGCCAGACAAGATAATACCAGATAGACGTCATGGGATCAATGCTGCCTGCACCAGATCAGGAACCAAAGCAGATGTTGGATGCCTCTTTGAAACCGAACCGACATGACCGATCATGGCAAAGTTCTGCGTCGGCGGCGTGGGGGCCAGCGATTGCGGCCGAGAGTCAGAGTCATAATGGCGGTATCAGCAATGCTCACCAATGAGTGGACAAACTGTGGTTGTTGGGCAACGACTTCGGGCGGCGCTCTACCAAGAGGATTGTGAGTAATCATGTTAGTGCGGTGATGAAGAAGCCATTGAGAGCGGCTGCAGGCCCCTTCTTGTCAATGCGGCCGGCCTCGATATGTGATGAGGCTCTGGGGATGTACAAGACGCATCTCTCGGTAACCACAGGAAGGGTTCGAGAAGACCCGAGAGAAAGAGCACAGCCCACTTGATGACCGGAAATGGCCAAAGAGAACCGCGTAGGGAGCAAGCCTGGCTACCTGGTTGCTTGGACAGGCAATCTTGGAAGCACATGGGCATGTCGAGAACGGCGCGGACCCAACCAAGGTCAGTCCTCTGGGCAGCCAGGGCAGCAGAGACGGCTCGCCTCACATAAGTGATTGGTTGTGATGGCAGCTTGGGCCGTTTTGGACGGCGCCGGCCGTTGACCCAACCTGACCCTGCCGGGACATGATCCGAAGGGGGCCAGCTGGTGACAGAAATAGCCGCACACCTCTTACAGGAGCGTTGAGGGTCTTGACGATGCGCCTGATCTCGTTAGCAAGCGATTTTCCTAAAATGAAGGGGAAACAAGCCAAGTCGGTGAGTTTCGACAAGAGGAGTGAGGGACAAGTCATCAAGTTGAGCCTTTACCGCATTCATTCATCGTAGTCATTGAAGGTATTCGGGGCTGATCTGCACGTCAACCCTTTGTGTGTGGTGTTTTCTGTCGGGTGCGGGCCCGGAAGTGAAGGGTTCTCTGGGTTCGAGGCATGGATCGAGTCGCACACCGAGCTCCAAAACCCCAAAGCCATGACGCTAGAGCATCTGGGATCCGTTCGTAGGAGCTAGCCAGCAGGGGGGGACAGGGCAACAGGAGCCTGACTTTTTCCTCTGGTCGCTCTGGAGTCTGGAGAGGACGCGCACGCGTGACGGGTCGGGTCCCATGAGAAACACACCGACAAAACAAAGAGCTCGAGAGGTATCCGTAGAGGCACCATGGCCGGCCCATATGCGGCCATGAAGCACAGTGGAGCCGTGAGATCAGGCTGTTGAGCCTAGTGGTTAGACGTAGGACAGGACAGACAGGGAGAGGGCGTGCGGACGTGCGTGCGTACGCATCATGTACGCGCACATGTGGGAGCGTGGGAACGTGAGCGCGTCCAGTGCAAGTCCAGCCACCCAGAGCCAAAGCCGTCAATGGAGGGATCTCTTGGCTCGAGATGTTGCTTGCGAATCGGACCATGGCAGCAGCTGGGTACGTGATATCGACGATGGTATCGCAGCCGCGCGCGGGGGGAGAGAGTGTGGTGTTGTCCATCAATCATCAAATAGCGGCATTGGCGGTGGGATGCCGCTGTCAAGTTTCATGATTGATGCCTGCGATATCGTCGAGATGGCCGAGGTGCGCCGAGTCAACTTGAAGACTGTCTGTCTGCACGGGGCACGGTGGTACTCGGCTCAGCTTGCGTGAGTGAGATGTGAGATGCCTGACAGCTTGGGGGGCTTGCTTGAGAATGGGGGGAGAGCTCAGCTCAGCTCAGCTCGGTTGAGCTCAGATCCGAGAAATTCCAGATCCATTACCGAGGACCCCGTACATCCGTCTACCTAGGTAGGTCAATACGCAGCAGCATTGAATGTTCGCTGCCCTGGTGATGAAGGCCAGGATGAAGCTGGACGGGATACGAAGTCTAGGTCCAAGGTGAGGCGAATCGTCCATGGCATGGATCGCTGTGGCGCGTACCATGTATGGCTCAGGCACAGCTGGGGCTGGCTGGAGCTCGAGAGCCAAAGCTCGAGGCAGAAAGGCATAGAGAGCTGTCTAGACTCGAAGCCAATATGGAGCAGTCAATGCCGTCTGTTGCACGTTGCGTCGTCTCAGAGCCATTAGACTTATCCGGGGCGCGCAGTGAAGCAGAAGCAAGCGGCAGGAGCAAACTGGAGATCCATCCCAGTCCCAGTCCCAGTCCCCGTCCCCGTCCGGCCTTGTTCGGCGTCAGCCACCATCCATCGGTACTTGAATGGGTACGTACCAGCTCACCGTGACCGCGCTCCCATTAACGCGCTCTTTTTACCCCACGGCCCACCTTCTGGACTGTGCAATAGGAAGCTTGCCATTTGCGTCGGTGGCTCTCGGCTGATGCAGAAACGAAGCCCCAGTGGCCGTGGCATCAGACCAAGAGAAAAATAGCGTTCGCCCTCTGTTGGTGCCCAACGTCCATCTGGAACTTTTAGCTCTGGCTTGTCACCTCAAAAGAGGGCTTTGAAAGGGAAAGGCGGCCGGGCCGGTCCAGCAGCGCCCGAGGCTAAACCTTTGACAGAGGACATGTTTCTGAATGAGAAGTGATACTGGATCACTAAGGACGCAGTTAGGCAGGGCGTCTCCCATTCCTGGACGTGTGCAGTGCCGATATAGGGCGTATCAAGTTTGGCACATGGCTTCCCGCGATTAGATCCAGCCCGGCCGGTCTGCCAGGACTGTAACAAGCTCCCTTGGGCATGGATTTTCTTTGCTTTTTTCTTCGCCGTCTTGCTGGATGCTTCATGCTCTGGATCCATATTCCTCTTCTCCGTCATCTTCTATGGCTGCTTCCTTTCTCATCGAGCCCGCTCGCGTGTCAGTTCCGGGCTACACCATGAACCCCCTCCCTTCTCGCAACCCGTACCCTCCCATGCGTCCCTCCCCCCTGGTAAAAGCCCTTCAGCCATGACACCACCTAGTGGCAGCTACTGGCTAGGCGTGCTCTTGTGAGCGTGGGGTTGCCAGGATGGTGGGCAGGTTTTCTGGGCAGCGAGCAGCAAAACCATCGCAGAGCACGCAGCAGAGCCATCGACGATGGCCTCATTGAACAAGCACCGCCCACAGATAGATCAGATCACGGCCTGATGGGGTAGAGAAGGGGGCAACGAGGAAGACCCAAGGCCCGTATGTCTATGTACAGAATAGAGCGGCGGTCAAGTGACGCCGGACCATCTTGAGCTCACACGAGCTCACGACGACGAATGGTGGCCATGTTAATCCTCTTCTTGTGCCGAGCTCGGATGCCACATGAGGAAAATCCCCTGCTTGGTGTGGACGACTAGGCCCGTAACTAGACGGCGGCACAGTCGGTTCAAGTTTGCATCTGGCATGGCATCTCGACAACGCCGTCGTTGGTGTAGCTACCACAACAATCTCGCTTTTTTTTCCCACTGTCCCCGTCGTCCTCCATTCGCGAGACGCTGGCCCCGTTACGTATTGTTGTTTCCACCGCGATGGCGATATGGAGTCCATGTTACAGATCTAGCTGGGTGCTATCATCACCGCTACTATGACTACGTACGTGCCAATCCAATGGCGGTCATGTCGATTATTGACAATGGGAGAAGGGTAATGATCCGTCGACACCACCCCTCGCACGCTCAGTTGGCTGGTGAGCCTTGAGCCCTTCTCAGCCTTTTTTTGCCTGGTGTGCTTGGCTCTTCTGAGGCCTGCAAAGCCTGACCTACGCCTCCACACCCACATCTGATCTGGAGACCTTAGAGATGCTCTTATTCACCTCGATGGATGGGTGGTTCGTTGATGAATGGATGCTCACTCACACGCTCGCTCACTCATTCCTTGCCCGGGCTCTCACTTATTCACCTTTTTGCTCATCCTCGCCTCCTCCTCACCACTGTAAATGCACACCCATATAGTAAATAAAAAATATCGCTCGGCACACCCACGGGCAACCCGAGCAAGACCATTCTCGTTCTTCTTGGAGCTCGCTCGCTCGCTCGCTTTCTTCGGAGGCGGCCCCATCCATGGCCGGGCCAGGTGGGTCGGGCTCTCATCCATGAAGCTCACGTCTAAGAGGTCCCCTGTGAGCCCCGAGAGACCTGTTCCATGGCCGCGTTTCTTCAAACCTGGGTATCGCCGTCGATGGATATGGATATGGATGTGTGTACTTGTATGGTGCTCCACACGCACAAATGCCGGGTGTCTGCCCCGGTGAGGTACAAAACCCATAGCAGCTCCTCGCAACCCATCGAGCTGCCGGCTGATGAGTCCATCACGCTTCCCAAAGTAGCAGTCTGTTGTCGTCGGGTTTTGCCCCTGCTTTCTGCTTTTATACCCAGCCCATACAGACCTATCCTCTTTTGTTTCGGCCGCAGACCACCCCCCGAGATCTGGAGTGCAGCATCCATCAACGACATCCATCCATCCATCATCCATCCATCCCTCCCACCACCGCCCGTTGCCTGTATAAATCGTACTGCTCTGCTCTGCGTATCACGCCAAAGAGGACGCAACCAGGAAACTACCCCGGCCGTCATCAGCACCTACCTACCTATCGAGAGCCTAGCCCACACACATCCGCCCGCTGGGTAGTACACATCCATACCTCTTTTCTGGAGAAAGGACGCACACCTTGTTTCCAACTGCTGTGGTGAGTGCTTATGGTCCCGTCCATCTCCTTGTCGTCGTTCGTTGCGCGCTGCGCTGCGCTGCGCTGCATTCTGCACTGCAGTAGCGGTAGCAGTAGTTGTATGTAGCAGCAGCAGCAGCAGCAGCAGCAGGACGGAGGTCCAGTTGCGCGCTTCTTTGTTTGGGTTTCCACCCTCCTTCTTGTTGTCGTTGGCTGCTCAAAGTGAGCATCGGCCGTTGAGCTTGTTTCCCTTCCCGTCACTTCCCGTGCTCGCCGTCTAAAAGTTTCCGGCTTCCCGTCCGCGGTCCATGCCATGCGATGCCATGCCATTATTGCCCCATCTTCTCCCACCAGCCTCTTTTCGAATTTTTTCCCACACACTCTCGCCATCATTCACAACCAGAGAGATCCCTGAATACCCTCATTGTCTTTTGTGGTTTTGCCGGCCTCAGCCTCACATAGAGGATCCTGCGGTTCTTTTTTTGGGTTCCAAGGCAATACGAAACACAAGTTCATGAAACAAAGCCCTACCTACTTGCGTACGTACCGCAGCAGCACAGCACAGCACAGCACAAACCAAACCCCACGTTCGCTGCCAGTTAGGTTTTCCCTTTCTCCTCGTCTGCTGCGCCCTGGACAGAGAAAAGAGAACCTGGACGGCTGAGCCCATCATCCATCATCCTTCTCTCCATTCATCCAATCCAACCCTCGGTAACAGGATCTGCTACCAGAGAGGTACGAGCCGTTCACCCTTCTTCCCCTCACAAAATCGAGTCACCATCCTCGTACCCTTGCCTTGGCCCTGGCCTGCCACTTGACCCCACCCAAGCGCCCACTCGTACCAAAGTCGGGTTCCCATGGATGGATCAGATTCAGATTCTGATTCTCTTCTTGAACGTTTTAATGTTAATTCGCGTCGCCGTCCCGCATTTCCAAGCTATTCATGGACAGGCTGGTCTGGGAACATGACTACACTTTTGACCTGGAGCTCTCGTGGCTATAATGACAGACTCAAAGACAGACTTCACCACTACATTCGTCCTTCAGAATCAGTTAATTGAGATTTCGCAAGCGGACACTGTCTAAAGAGACTCCTCCAATACCGATGAAGGACATGGAAATGTTTTAGGTACTGTGCAGAAACAGGCCCAATCAATCCTAATGTCTGGAAATCTGTGAGCAAAGCCAGGACGGCTAAATCATTTGCAAGTAAGCTACGGTATAGTTCACCATATTTTGACAAAGTGCCTATTGAAATCAAGGGATTTCAATGTCCAATGCCCATTCCAACTCTTTACCTTCCCCACAAACGCCCTCGAGTCCGTTGACCTTGACTGTGCTGTCTTCGCTTTAGGGTAGCTCACTCCAGTCCTCCATCCATCTCACGTCTACCCCCTGAACAGTGACACTCTTGGCACGTCCGTTTATTTGGCCAGCTGGAGCAGTCTATAGCCGAAACGGCCCATGAAGTCATCGAGCCGGTACAGTGTGAATAGCCTTTCATCAAAGGGCCGCGCCTCGTGCTCCTCGTGTAAGCGTGTGTACGCTGCCGACACGGTCCAATTCCATGACCACACATAAACTCGAAACTTGCAGTCCATGATCTTTTTCACGGCTGGACGCATGTCCCTGTCGCCAGAGACAATCACGAACTCGGTTTCCATGTCATGAAATCGGTCACTGATAGCCTCCGCAACTACATCGGCTACGAGTGAAGTGTCCACTTCTTTCTCGCGATTGGAACCCGATCGTACAAACTCATTGACCCTTCTGCCTAAGTCCGCCCAGGTTTTCCTGAAGGGCCAGAGGGCCGAACCATATACATCAGCCGTGACATCGCACTTCGGGTCGGCCCCCCAAAACCGTGTGTGGTCAACGAGAACGCGGAGGAAGCGGAGGGCGTCATAGACCCAATAGAGGTTCCTACTTGGTCCCTGGGCACCAATCCAAAAGTTGGGGTGATCGATGTAGATCTTGATCTTTTTGAGTTTCTTCTCCTTATTACTGCTGTCACTGTTCCGGGTAGGCTGAGGAGCAGGTTGAGTCGTGGTTGGATCCTCTCGGCTGTCGCCCACTTTCTCGTTCGACCCTATCATCCAAGGCATGTTGGTCTTAGCTGCGTTGGTGCCAATAGTCGCTTGGTAAGAGAGATAGGCCCTATTTAAACATTTATATAGTTTCACTCTCTTTTGTCCGTGTAATTTGCAAGAAATGCCTCCTGAGACTGCATAGGTACCTGTTAGAGGCGTCTGAGATGACTATTCTTTGTAGCATTGCCCCCTATCCCAATCACGTAGGGTCGCCATCCTTTGTGCTGATTCTTGAGCCAGCAGTTAGCAAGCCAATCACCGAAAGCCACCATAGTTGTCCTAGATTTTGCTAGCAGCTAGGCACAGTTGCAACAAAGTAATAGGGCAGGGATATTGCCCAGTGGGAAGAGAGG
This sequence comes from Fusarium duplospermum, assembly GCA_003946985.1. NCBI lineage: Eukaryota > Fungi > Ascomycota > Sordariomycetes > Hypocreales > Nectriaceae > Fusarium > Fusarium duplospermum. The sequence continues at coordinate 89,263 of NKCI01000023.1, read as the reverse complement.
TGTGAGCGTAACCAACGAGCCCACACGTCATCTGACGCCTAAGGCTTGAGCAATTCGGAGGAAGTATTGATGAAGATGAAAGGCCCCTATTATAGCTTTGTAGCGTATATGAATTCTGTATTAGGAGTGCGTGGAGGGTTGGTCGATGACTACATCATCTGAGATATGGGCTTTGGAATTCTCTCCTCCTAGTTACATATTGCACATGTGCCTTCTTTCAACGCTGCGTAAGCATGACGCGTGGCTTATATTACGAGTTATCATCTTGTTAGTATCCTGGCCGTCGTCTTTGTTATATCATCTGCATACATAGCGGATATCCTTTGTACGCAAGTGATCAACTGACTGACTGTAACTCAACTGGCGAAACTGACGTGTAGACTCCAACCTTCAAATTGATGCTATCAACAAAAGTAGGCACACCATACAACTGCAGAGGATTCCTGCTGTCACGCCATAGGTCGGCCAGCTTCGGCCCTGGTTGATTACAGCCGGCTTTAGGGATTTTGTGGAAATAAAGAGTGGCTTGAGTAGAGAATTAGATCAATTCTGAAGGATCATGAGTAGGCGACCTGGCTGGCTACAGAAAGAGAGAAAAGATTAATACATTTTAACAGCCACGCATCAAATCAAATACAGAAAGCCTATAGCAACTGTCTTATTCTCGCAATCGATATCTCTCATAATCCAAACCAGCCTCTCGTTGAGCTACCGAACATGAAAACAAAGACAGAAACAAGCTTCAGCGAGGAGATACTGAGATGATAAGAATCATCACGAGTAAGAAGTTTGAAAAAACAAGTAAGTAAAAAGACCTAGCCAACGGTCAGTATGACATAGGGATTCAACATAATTAAGCCACCCACAGACACTGACTAGAATCACAATCCTGATCAGTACAGCTCCAGACTGAGGCGCCTTTGTAATGGCCTCGATGTGCCAGGAAGTTGTAGGCTTTTGACCCTCCTAAGATTGCGGTTCTCTTTAGTCACCTCCTGGTTTCCATCGGTGACTTTGGGTGGAAGAGGCCCGCTTCCAAGGAGCTTCAGGCGGTCTTCCAGATCGAGAATCGTCTCATGCCTCCTCTTCTGCTTCCTCTTTTGATCTCCTGTGGCATCCTTGTCTACACCATCGTGATCGCCTTCCTCCAGTTGATCGTTCGCGTCTCTGGCCCTCGTCAGGTGCTCGTAAGCTTGATGAACAAACGATGCTTGCAAGGCGGAGGCGGCAGAGAGCTCCCCTAAAAGTTCGGCGTCCTTCGTAAACCTCTTTGCAAAAGAAGACTCTCGTGAAAATATGCTGTAGAGGTCAGGATACTCTGAGTTCCTCCAGGCTTCATTGGCAGAAAGAAGGAGAACTCTTCGCTGAGTGAATCTTCGTCGATAGAGGAAAGCCGTGCTCGCCAGTGTGAGCCCCGTTGAGAATGGGCAAGAAAAATCGGCAAGGTAACGAGAAGCAACATCGCTCAGCACCACCTCTGCCGCGGTACGATCTCCAACCTCGGCGTAGTGCTCTCCTAGTTCTTCATACCAGTCAGATGCTTCTTCCAAACCCTCATCTTGGCTGAGTATTGTATCAATGCACTTGAGGCAAAGAAGTGTCCAGTTTTGATGGAAATTCGGAAAATGGATGTTCAAGTCCCCTGCACAAGTTTCCCACCATTCTGCTTCCATTGCAGGATCCATCGGGTCTTTTTTCTTGTCCAATTGCATCAAGCACGGTCTCAACAGCGAGAAGCAGTGCAGGAGGCGTTGGTAGCCCAGTTTGATAGATCCCAGTCGCCCGAGCTTCTCCACCAGGGGCCGAATGTTCTGAAAGTCTTGTGTTTTTCCATTGTCATGGAAGCATTTCCGAAGTTGCAAGAACCTTAAAAATGTCAATTCGGATCGCTCGTATTCGCCGAAAAGAGCAAGGTCAGTCGCTAGGCGGGGAAGGTCATTGATGTCCTCCGTGTATAGTGGATGCTGTTCATCGGTTGGTAATGAAATGGCACCATCTGCTGCCTTGCAGTACCAGGACCGGGCCTCCTCTACGTCTCCTTGTATAGCGAGCGACGCCCCGATGTAGTCCTGAGTTTGACGTTGGATACGTCTGTGGATCACTTGCCTTTTTTGATCCCGACCTGAAGACTCCAGCAAGCCCAATATCTTCAAACTGACAGCAACGCATTTTTGGGTGTCGTGTAAGGAATAGAAAGCATCCCGTTGGACCTGTAGTGCATCCAGATAGACCGTGTGCCCCGACCCCTCACGCACGGCTACAGCTTCGCCCGCCCACGACGCCGCCTCGGCGTAGTTTTCCTTGTCAAAGTAATACTCTGCAACCTCGTATAGGCTATTGGTCCTATACTGCATTCCATTCATTGTGTTACAGAGAAAGTATTCCCACATGCGGTTGCTAGTTTTCTTGCGCTCCTTGCCAATAAGATCCCTTAGACGACATGCCGTCTCCTTGGCAACTTCCTTACCCTGATCTATCAATGAACGTGTTAAGTAAAAAAGCGCTTCTACTTTACAGACCTGGTTCTGGGGCTGTTGGGGAAGCTGATCGAGTATACCGAGTGCTTGCCACAGAAGGTCCTCAACGTCACCCCAGTTCTTGCCGCCCTGAAGGCACGTCACAAGTGCAATGTCTAGAAGACTTGTGGCTTCAAATAGATTTCTTTTGCCCCTCGATTTTCTCAAAGATATTGTTGCTAGTCTCTGGGCCATAGGCCAATCGTCCCGAGCGACTGCGAGTACCTCGCCGAGGAAAACGATAGGGGCAGGAAGGGAATCCATTGAAAGAGCCATGAGGTCTTTAGCCGTCTCCCTGAAGCCCCCCAGAGCGATAGAAACAGCTTGGACCTTCTGAGAGATTTTTTGCATACCGAGATTCGGTGACTGGGCTAGAAAGTCAGGCAAGGCACGAAAAGGTGTCTCTCGCATCCCCGATACGAGCTTGCCAGACCTGCTCACGCCTGCCAGAGGGTGGAGATCTCTCTGCTGGAGGAGGTCTACGGGAAAGAGTAAGGATAGCGCTCTCCATGACTCGTAACGGCTGTCGGCAAAGCCGAATTGGCGCCTCCGATGCTCTAACTCGTTTTGGTACGCATGAATGAATGCCGAAGTTGGTATATCGATGTCGGCGCCCAGCAGCTCGAACCAGTACAATAGCTCGCCCATCTCGCCATCCTGCAGCCCATTCTGAACAATGAAAGTCACATACTCGACAAAGAAGCATGCTTGTCTTGTCCCTGTAAATTGAGCGACATAGGAATTTGCCCAGCTTCCACGTCCGAGATCCAGAGCCTTCGCAAGATGATAAGGGAGGAACTTAGTGGAGTAGAGGAAGAAAGGGTATTTGGAAGGCAGGTCTCGGGCTCCGTTGTCTGTAAGCGGATACCCCCAGTCCAGTGTGTTCATGTACCCAAGGCAAGCAGCGCACATAGATTGCTGAGAGTCCCCAGGATCAACTCGGAAGTATTCAATGTCTGAGTCTTCATCTTTCCATTCTTCAGACGGACGGATCAGGAAATCTGCTGCGGAAGTGTGGACAAGATGATAGCGACCTTCAGTGACACGGAGAAAATCACCACAAGAATCAGTGATGCCCTCCACAGCGATCAAGTCATCCTCGATATTCCCGCTCGTATTCTCCTGTGCGGCATACGCATAGCAAAGTTCCTGAGCCGTGAGAGGCTCAGCGCATGCGAGGATGGTAGATAAAATGCGGTGAGCGCGCTTCATCGAGACTGAGGGCTTTGTCAAAGTGCCCCCGGTTCGGTCCATCAACTGTTGGAATAGGCGGTAGTACTCGCGGTCGAGGTCACGAGGCACCTGGCTCAGGGTCTTCTTGATTTCCCGAATACTGTAGCATCTTCGCAGCTCCTTAAAGACCAAGGCGGCCCAGAGAAACATGATTTGCGATTTGGCTTCGAGGGTCGTCCGAACAAGTGCCTCAACCTCGGCATTCTGTATAGTGAGGGCATCCTGCAACTCGACTGAGATGAATCTTCGCATGTCGTGCTGTACCAAGCTTTCCGTGACTTCGATGGTTGGCGGTGATTCTTTCAGGAGTGTGCGCATAGTGGGTTCACGCCCAGATACTAGGAGATGAATCTTCGGGTGTTGCTCCACAAGAGCGAAGACAGCTTGCAAGCACCTGTCCCTTCGACTGGTCCAGTTATCAGTGGATTCATCTATACCGTCGATAATGCAGTAGATGTCAGACTGAATGACATGTAATGCTTTGTGAATAATATCCAGGACATTGTGCTCGTTGAGGCTGGGCTCTGTAACCAATGGCGTTGACAGGTGCTGAACCTGGACGTCTGGAAGATGACCCAACAGCTGCCACAGAATCGTGCGTAAAAGATCTAGCAGCTTCCGCTGAGTTTCGCTGCCAGCCCAAAAGGAGAAGTGCAAGGCAATTTCTCCCATGTCCGTCAACCTTTCGGCAATGGACTTGACCAAGACAGATTTACCGCACCCTTTGATACCGTAAAGGCACAGGATACGGTCAAGGTGATTCGCTGTAAGTGTGTGTGATTTGCTAACCCATGGGATAAATACAGCGTGTGACCAGACCCATTCGCAGGTTTGGTCAAGCCTTCTGGGTATGAAGCTGTCGTTGGATGGTCTGAGAAGGGTGCGAAGTTTCAGCCTCAAATCAGAATATGAGACTTCCAGTAGCTCTAGACGGCATTAGAACTGTGGTAAACCTTCCATTGGATGATTTAATGACTTGGGTACTCACCTCTAGCTTGCCTGTCATGATGATGGGCAAGAATCAACGTCAAAGACGTTTTAGCCTGTGTGATGCGGGTAAGGGACTCCTTGAGGGTCTTGTCGAGGCTGGTTGTCAAGAAAACTGCCTTTTGAAAGAATCGCACGGGGTCTTTGGTGATCTTCGAAGATTGCAGTTTGTCCTTGATGGAGGAGAGCTCAGCCCGCAGCTGGGCTAGAGCAGGGGAAAGCCTTTGCAACTGAGACTGACCAAGGGGATTCTGTCGCCATCTCCTTTGGAGGTCCTTGAGGGTTTCTTCGAGGTCTTTGAGCTCCAGAAGCAGGGCTTCTGATGCTTTCGTGGCAACCTTTCCCTTGGCCAGCCCTCGAACCGCCGTGGTCAGGCCTTGAACGATTTCGATGAGGCCGGGAATGGCCGCGACCACACCAACTACTTCCATTGTAGATGCGGTCGCAACCAAGCTTCAAAAAGGGCAACTCCAAGTCAAGTGGGAATCTTCAACATAAATGCTGTCGATTTGGGAAGAAGATAATATTGAGTCGGGTTGAAAACGACAGACAGTGCGGGGTTTTCATCTTGCAGATGGCCACAGCCACAGAGCCAGGGTGAGACAAAACAATAGGCCATGAGGCCACCCGGACGACAGCCTGATTCTGCCCAGATGCCTCCAGCCGCTGGTTCTATTTTTAGCTTGGCGCATAAGGCTCCCGACAGGGCTTCTTAATGTCTGAGTTCTGCCTTGGGTATCAATTATTTCTGGGGGCCTTCTGGTTAGAGTCCATCGTGGTTGAAATTAAAATTTGTTCTTTGTTGTAGTTGAAGACCGGGATAACTAAGCCAGAAGATCGATTTCATCGACATGTTAGAGAGTGGTGCAAGTAAGACACCAACTTGACGATCCGAGGATACGATTCATGAGAGACATTGGATTCACCTTGTGTAGGAGTTCCACGAATCACGGCTAATATAACATTCAAGATCGTTGCATTGAATGTCTTGTTCCCAGCGCCTATACTTAGCCTGTCTAATCACGACTCAACTATCTAAACTCCAAGATCAGTCAGCTTGACAACACTGAGGCTGACCTGGTTTGTGCTACTAGGGGGGAGTCTTCCTCCTCCAATAATCAGCAAGTAGTTATCATCTTCCTTAAAAGTCATCAAGCTCCTCGTGTACGCATTAGGCTGAGGCGTAGCGTACTCGACCCACGATCCATCAGCACCGAGGTTCTTGTTGACGAAAATGGCAGACTGGCTTCCGGCACTGACAATAATGCTGCCGTTGGGTCCACCAACCTTGCTCCAGACAACGGAGGGGGAGCTCACGGGACGAGTGCCCTTGTCGGAAACAAGGGAGTGACCTGGTGCACTGAGGATTTTGAGAGGATCAGATGACAGGCGGTAGTGGACACGGCAGCCGTCGGTACCGCAGACTTCGTAAACATAGATATACTGGCCGTTGGGCAGGAGAGCGAGCTGGGGCATTCCAGGACGGGCAGAATAGTTGTTGTCGTCGACAACATCGTTAACAAGCGCGGACCACGAGAGGAGGTCCTTGGTGGTTTGGTGGACGAGCTTCTGGCCATACTTGGGGTCTCTCTGGTCAGAGTAGTAGCAGACGAGCTGATCCTTGTACACCCTGGAAAACTGTTAGCAACTGCACTTGAGGCTGATAAGGGCACATACATCATGTAGGGCTCCCACACGGGCGTGAGTCCGTTGTTAGGTCGAGCCTCGCCTCCCTCAGCGATGGAGCTCACAAACTTCCAAGTCTTGCCACCATCAGTGCTAGCATAGACATCAATCTTGGTCTTGCTAAGATCCGTAGGGATACTGTTGCCAGAGCCAATAATAGTACCCTTGGGGAACTTTCCAATGGCCCGAGGCAGCTCGTACAGGTCAGGCTGGTATCTCAATCCCCAGCCGTTAACCTGGTCCTCAATCTTTCCAATCTGAGTCCAGCTGACACCTCCATCAGTGGACTTGTAGATGGGAAAGTAGACCAGAGGTGGCTCAGGCGAGTAGTTTTCCCATGTTGACAGAAGTGAGCCGTCAGAGAGCTCAATGGCACGGGCGTAGAGAACGCGGGGATCTGTCCAGCCGGCGTTGGAAGGAGGTGAAAAGATGACCTTGTTGGAAAAGGTTGAGGTTGGAAGCGCACGCTTCACAAGAGTAGGTGGCGCGTTGTCAAGGGAGTTTGGGTCAGCGGCCGGGGCAGCGAAAACAGCAGGGAGGCTGAGAAGGCCTCCCAAGAACAAGGACTTGACGAGCATCTTGAAAGAGGGACTCAACGATGATGTTGTGTGTCCTGGCATGTTAATTCCTATGTCCTGTCCACTACTTATAGTAAACGAAGATGTCATCTTCCGACCTCGGCAAGTTAATAACACGAGAAACCTCGTGATGCCATACCCCTGACACCTCCGCATCTGCCGTCTACCGACGCAACCACGGAGCTTAATCCCTCTAGCGCCAACACGCCAATGGTGCGGTAAATAAAATGACGTTGACTCCTCAGTTCCGCATTTCCGCATTGAGATGTAACCCCCTCTCCTTCTGGAAAACTCCCCCGGGAGAACAGGTGATATCCTGGTAAACCTTCGTAGTAGTGCGGGGCCCCGCGTGATGCGGAGATGGAGTTGAAACAAGCGCTCCAATCAATTGTGAGAGAAGGCTATGGAAACTTTTGGAGCTTGCATGTGAGTGGTCGGATAGAGGGGTTTATAGGGATCGGCGTCAGTCGATATCAACAAGGTTAGAGGGATATAGGGCGGAACAGTTACTCGAACGGTGAATAGCTTCAACCGCACCACTCGGGGAAACAGGAGCCGGGCTTGAAATGGTCAGATTGATAACCCCGCCAATGTGGGTGAAGGAAGGAGTTGGTTGCAAACCTGTTGTTGGCCATATATATCCTCAAGCCACCTCGTACCATCACTAGCTGGGCCAGGGACTCTTTAGCATCCCCAAGCTTCTAAAGATGAAGTTCATTACCAATCTTGCACTTTGGTGCTCCGTTTACACGGCTGGAGTTCAAGCTTTCCAGAATCCTATCCGAAGGCCTGGACCAGATCCCTCTGTGGTATATGCGGATGGATACTATCACCTGTACGTGTTATTCTTCTCTAGCAGCAGGGCGCATCAAAAAGCAGGAGTTTGCAAGACTCGACGTATTAATAATTGCCAGAACATACACGACCTATAGCCGCATTGAGATCACAAAGGCCCAAAAGCTTGGAGATCTCATCAACGGAGAAACAAAGACGATATGGACCGACACCAACAGAACCCGCAGTGCCAATATGTGGGCGCCTGAGATTCACAAAATCGATGACACCTGGTACATGTTTTACTCCAGCTGTGACGCATCTCTACCATGCTGCGACAGCTGCCAAACTCGAGTTCTCAAAGGCTGCGATGCTGCAGGTCCTTCAGACTGCGAGTATGAGCACCTGGCAGATCTTGTCCCTCCCAAGGGCAAGCAGGGCCAAGCAGATGGCAACTTTGCTTTTAGCATTGATGGAACTTACTTGGAGATCCCTGGCAAGGGGCGTTTCCATGTGTTGAGCATTATTAACAAGGATCTGCTACAATCTATCGCCATTACTCGGCTCGATACTGAGAATTGGACGGTTGATGGTTGGCATGTCATTTCTGTTCCGGACCAGCCTTGGGAGATGAACACGACCAACTCGAATCCCAACTCCATCACTGCAGTGAACGAAGCTCCTCATGTGAGTTATTCTTGTTCAAGACCACGAGAGAAATACGTACTGACAGGGCAGCCTCTTTACCATGACGGAGAAATCTGGCTTTCTTACTCAGGATCTTATTGCGGAACGCCCAACTATGCTCTCGGACTCCTGCATTACAACGGCGGAGATCCCTTGGAGGCTTCATCATGGGACAAGATTGGTCCAGTGTTTTCTCAAGCGAACGGAAACTACGGCACCGGACACAATTGCTTCTTTACTTCACCAGATGGAAGCCAAATCTGGGTTGGTTTTCTCGGTCTCAGAAGTCTCTTGTTCTAGCTAACAGCGAGACAGAATGCCTTCCACGCAACTAGCAACTCCCGAGGATCCTGCGGTGGGGACAGATATGCCCTTGCTCAGCTGGTGACTTTCAAGCCTGGCCAGACACCAGAGTTTGGTGTGCCGCAGCCCCTCTCTGCTGTCTTGGATCCTCCCAGCGGAGAATAGCTGGATCCATGATTCATCGAGTAATACAGGCACGAGTGTTGATAAGCGTTATCAAAACTGGCTGCTTGTGTACTTCTCGTCTGCAAGTCAAAAGAAGTACAAATAAATCTTTCCTGATAAATACTTGTAGCATGCTTTGAAGTCTATTTGACTTTGAATTTCCCCTTTGCTCATTACTTGGAATTTAGGATTAAAGTTTGTTGGCTATGATAAGATGCATGCTGCCTGCAGTGATTCACCGTCGTTTGTTTACCTTTCCCACAACAAGCAACAACAACTTCGCGCCTCCTTTGGTCTGAATCGTCATTATTACTCTCCAGATTGATTCCACTGTGAGACTCTCTCAGCAGTAGCATCAAACACACAAACCACAGACTGACAGACTGCATTTGGATTACCAGCGGAAAATGAACAACCAATCAACACCGAGACCGCTCTTTGTTTACGGCACACTAAGAACCTTGCCTCTTCTTGCCTGGGCATTGACCGGTGACGCATCCAACACTAGTTCCGTGTCCCGTCTTGCTCGTCCAGCCAGGGTCCACGGCTACGCACGATATGCCGTGAAGAATGCCGACTACCCGGCTGTCGTCAAGCACACCGATGAAACCTCGACGGTGGACGGATACCTGCTCACACTGCAAACAACATCCCAACGCAAGAAGCTGGACGACTTTGAGGGTGAGGCCTACAAGGTCACAGCCGTGTCAGTGGAGCTTGAGGATGGGAGCACCGTCGAAGGGGATATGTATGTCTGGGATGGGGATATGGATGATGTCTCAACAGAGCCTTGGGAGCTAGAGACTTTCGTGAAGAAACGATTGGAAGATTGGATCGACCTTTTCGAAGGAATGGAGATGGTCGGGGAGGACTCAGACGCCTAGATCACGCGTTGAGACGACGTTCCTGCTACCTTTCAAGGAAAAATGTTTTCTCTATTCTGCTACTACTTAACCTAACAACCTTGATCGTGTTCTAAAAACCTCATCTAATGGAGTGCGGATTGAATCTCTTTGCAAAGGACTCAAGTTCTAACAGGTCCTTCTTCGAAACGCTTGGCCGAATCCTCTGAAGGGCCTTGGCAAAATGCGTAGCCCCGAGACGCATCTTACCGGGCTCATCAGAAGAATCATTCCCAGACCGATTCTTACTGTTCTCAATAGCCCAGGTGAGCGCCGCCTCTGCACAAAGACTGCGTAGGTCAGACCCCGAGTAGCCCTCTGTTTCCCGAGCCAAAGCGTCGATGCTTACCGAAGGCTCCAACTCTTCGCCCTCGAGAAGTACCCCCAGTATCTCAGAGCGCGATTTCATATCAGGAAGTCCGATTGGAATTTTCTGTGGCAGTCGACGTAAGAAAGCGTTGTCGAGGGCACCGGGTCGATTGGTAGCGACAATAACGCACGGCGCTTTGTCGTTCTGTGCCAAGCCATCCATCTCTGTGAGAAATTGTGTTACTGTACTCCTCTCCCAGGTTCTTCTTGCCATTCCTCGATCGTAGAAGAGAGCGTCAACTTCATCAATAAAGAGAACGCAAGGATACAGCTTCGCCGCCAAGGTGAATGCTGCCTTGATATTCTTCTCAACCTCGCCAACATACTTCGATAGCAAAGTAGCACTGTCAACACAAAGCATGGAGGCCCCAGACTCTTTAGCAATTGATCGCGTGAGATGCGTCTTTCCCGTTCCCGGAGGCCCATACAGAAGTATCCCCTTGATACGAGCCTGGCTAAGCAGCGAGTTGGAAGACGTCGAGGGTGCAAGATAAGCTGAGGATACTAGATGCAAGACGGTTTCTTTGAGCTCAGTATCGATGATGACTTGTGAATAACTCGAATGGATCTCGTCTTGAAGCCGCCAAGGTTAGAGATGAAGCGTACCAGGCTGAGGAACTTCGCCTTGGCTTTTAACTTACCCGGATTGATGACGCAATCCACCAGATTCTGCTCGGCCGAGTTACACTCTTGGCGAAGGGATGCCATCTTGTCCTTCCAGGCCTGTCTTAGAGCCTCCATTGGCTCCTCTTCGTCAATCACCCCTCCAATGTCTTCCTCATCCACAGGAACTGGGTTGTTCTTCTTTGCTGGCTTCTCATGCTTATGAAGACCCAATCTCGATAGTACGAGCAGGATATCTGCCGCGTCTAGTTTCTCTTTGCCAAAAGATTGACCCTTTAGCTGTAGGAAGGCTGCATAAATCTTCTCCCATCTCCATTGCACATCACCAAAGCAATTGCCAGGTTCTCTGCACACCAGCTCCTTCCAGTCCGCGTGTGGATGAAGAAGTTCTGGGTCAAACACATGAGACATGGCCTGCCTCAAGATCCGCTTTAGTCTTCGGATGTTTGCCGAAGCCTTGTAATCATTGTGCCAGCAGCCCTCCCTGTCGATGTTGAGCGGACTTATCTCGTGAAGGGAAAGTTGGGTCGCGCAAGTGTTGTTGTAAACAAGCTTCCAGGGGAGGTGATCCCCGTTCATACACTGGTCGCACGAACAATCGACCACGTTGGGTGCTGGGACGGTCATGACAACCGCGATGGTCTGGCCTTTTTCTCGTCGCTGTTGGATGGCATCACATAGTCGACCCAAAAAGCGATGCCCATTTCTCTCGGCCAACATGATTGACGCCTCGCGGACGTGGACTAAGACTGGGCCAGTCGAGTCAAGTTGTTCATTTCCTGGTGTTTTGGTTGAGTCTCCGTCTTTCGGGGTGTCCACGGCCTGATTATTTATAATAGCGTCAAGGATCGTCGAGTAGCTCCTTTGCGTTTTTTCCCAGGCTTCTTTCTTGACGTCGGTGTCGATCTCAGAAGATGACGAGAACCAGTGCTTAGCAATGCTGAATTGATCCCAATCCTTTTTCTTGTCCTTTTTCGTATCAGGCTTGCTCTCCGAAGGATCAGTGGGAGTTTGGAGACTAAACTCAAGCCCCAAGTCTTGAAGATCTTCGAAATCATATGATATCAGGGATGTGCCGATCTCTTTTGCCAGGGCCTTGACGAGTTCGTCGAGAAAGTCGATAGATACGGAGATTTCTCGAGTCTCAAGGATGACGAAAGACTCTTTTGAGTCCAGTCGACCTTCAGAGTCTCGCGCAAAGGCGGACGCCAGGATGTCGCGGAACATGGAGAAGGTCTCAGAGGATATCTGGCTTTTCGTGCAGCCTGGGAGTTGATTTTTGTCTCGGTAGTTGCCAGCTTCATTTCGAGACTTTATCTCTTTCGCTTTTGCTGCGTCGACGACCTCGATTCTGGGATGTAGCTTGTCGAGATTGTCTTTCAAGATGACGTTGCGGTTGAGGAACCACTCTGGGAGTTGGAGGTTGCCGCTCATCGTGAAGTTTGGCTACTGATGAGAATAGAATGAGACTGTAAACAATGCAAAAATGATGCGACGAGGGACATCTTATAAAACAGAAAGCAGAACCTTGCTTATGAAATACATACTGAGAAACAATTAGTTATTGCGGGTCCGCTGATGGATGCCTAGCTGGCTGCCTGGTTCATTTTGACTCTCTCAGCCTTGATTGGTGGACTGTTTATTGATATGCCCCTTGCAACCTAAAACTGAAAAGTCGGTAAGCTTTATACCCCAGTCACCGTCGGCAGATTCTACTTCGGCGATATGCGCATGCAGAGAGTGACATGTTTGCTCACTGGAAGCCTGATGAGTCTTACACTCAAGCTATCTCTTTGCACTGTTTAGCCCTCTGTGGCTGAAAAAAGCTAATATTATGTAGTCTATAAGACACGATTTTTATCTTTAGAGCCGAGTCTGTCAGGAATAACAACAAATACATCAACAGAAGTCAGCAGTAATCGCCATGGCAGCTGCTAGACAACACCGAACAAACAATCGGGCACTCTATTGGACTGTTCACATACGTCTTATGAATTCTCCAAGTCTTTCTCTAGTAAGGCAACGACCCCTGGGTATACCTCATGGCAAAAGTCCTCACTCCATGAACAATAATTATTGCTGTGTAACTCTCCTCCCAAACATCAGCCATCTCGTCAATCGTCGTCTTGAGATGGCTAATCGTAGCCTCAAAGCTCTTGAAGCTTTTGCCAAGTCGAACCTGGATCTTGCGCAGAGGTTCTTCCTCCCTCCAAAGGTCTCCCATAGAATTATTGGTGAAGGCTTCGATTCTGGAATAAGGAACAAGGCCGATAAGGAGCTTCTCGCACACGTTCTCCAGTTTTATTCTTTCGGTCTCCAGGTTCCGGATCAGGCTCTGCAGTTCGCGCTTGTATTTACGAAATCGCTGCAGCGTTGAAAGGCCTGCGCCGTATTTTTCAAGCGCAGAGATGACGAGGGGTATTGTGCCGAGCACAATGCCAGCGATTTCGAACCCAGACATGATGTGTCGAGAATGGTCTTGGGAGTTGGAAGGAGAGGTGAGATGAGATGCTCAAAATGAGGCTGGGCGTGTCAGGCCTCAGCTCGAGCGGGGAAATTTGCACATTCGGATCAACACGTAAGCAGATGACCTCGGTTGGGAGAGGGGAAACCTCGTTGCGTCTTTATAGCCGCTCGGAGATGATTGTTCTGCCGAGATATCTGGAGATCCTTACTATCCGCAACCAGGTCGTGAACCTCCTTCTCGATCTTGGTGGGCTCCTCGAAGACGCCATCGCCATCATCACTGGGGAGGAACCCTCTTGGGATCAGATCAGCACTGATGGAGGTGTCTTTTTGGATCACGATGATGACGACAGTGACTCACCCGATACAGAACTCGAGCAGATTTCCATGGACGTTGCAGACGTTGTCAACTGTCTTCTTCGGTTAAGTGTGGCTATCCGAAATCCCGCACCTCACGACCGGTTTGTCGAATCACATTCGACAGACACGTCCCACTACGAGCGATTCGACATTGAACATGTCTACTCAAAGTTCGAATCACTTGATCGAGATCTTGCAGAAAGGCTTGGCAAGGCGATAAGTCGACGACGCCAGTTCTTCAAGTACAGAGAGGCTCATCGCAGGAAACTACCACATGGCCTTGACTATCACTACCCCGGAGATGCAGAGACTATTGCATCATCATTGCCGGAGCACCTAAAGGATAAGATCGGAACCGGCCAGGTTTCCCGATTGCCAGTCATTGAAGGCAACTATTCCGACGCTGGAGTCTCTCAGACCTCGTATGCAACATCTGTGGCAGATACCGAGCAACGCCGTGTTCCTCCACTGCCGGCGGATGCCTCAAAAGGTCCCTTTGAGTGTCCTTTCTGCTTCACGATCATTGCTGTATCAGATAGATCTTCTTGGAAGTAAGTGGACAGGGAAGTTCTGGGCCAGGTAATTTAAGCTAACTGACTGCAGGAAGCATGTCTATGGAGATCTCCGACCATACGTGTGTCTGTACAAAGACTGCATGACACCAGCAAAGGAATTTTCTCGGGGGCAGCAATGGATGGATCATGTCAAGCAAAATCACTGGAAGGTATATCAATGTCCATTCGCCTGTCACCTAAGCTTTCCTTCGAACTCGGAATGCACGAGGCATGTATACCAGATTCATGCAGGAGCAGGCACACCACAGGAGCTAGCTGCTATGATAGGTCTCAGCGAGCAGCCTCTGGACATTCGGTCTGGGATTTCTTGTCCTCTTTGTGGTGTGAACCTAAACTCGGCTCGACAATATCAGAGCCACGTCGGTCGGCACCAGCAACAGCTGGCTCTTTTTGCCTTACCTGAGCTAGAGCCAAACGACGAATCTGATCCTTCCGACGAGGAAGCATCGGATGCTGAGTGTATTGCGGCGAGATCTGATTCCTCCAAGATACATCGGAACGAAGACGCACCAACGCAAGACCCACCTCCGGTCTCAACAACCCGAGAGATCCCGGCTCGTCCGGAGATTCCTAATTCTGGCAGGCAGAAGGAGTATTTTGTACCCCGCGATGGTATTGATCGAGAGGTTATATCGGCTGATATCTGTCTCTACCTGGGGAACGATGCCCTCGTGCGACCAGGTCATTACGAGGTAAGTTTCGTTGAAGTTAATTGAACCAAGCCAACAAATGACGGCATGCCTTCAATCCCCACGAGCCTTCAAGCCCTATGTAGCAGAACTTCACGTTAACTCGATGACACAGAATCCGCAAACTGGTCAAGTTGTACAGGGATACTATATCATGTGCTATCAAAATCTAACTACCGTGGGATATGCCTTCTATTTAAGGCTAAAATAGATGGGCTGATCGAGCTGTTAGGCCATGATTGAAGATTTGAAAGCAGATTCGGCTCGCTGGGACTCGGAAAGGCGCTGGAAAACGGCCCCTCATCCTGGTGGAGGTAAATATGCCATGCTCAAATAAGAGTGATGTCTGACTCGCCTGTAGTCGTCCTACACCGTGATTCTGAGACGCATCAGTCGCGTCAGGCAAACGGCCCAACCGAAGATTTCAACCAGGCCCCGCCTAACCCTAGAAACATCTATGATCGAATGGACAGATCACAGTCCAGCCATACAGGACAACAAAATGATCCTTTTCCACACCCGTCTGCGCCTGAGCGAAACTTCTACCCACGTTGGGGCTAGCAACACTCGGAATAGGAGTAGACTACGCACGTCTATCCTACCTCGGCTAAGAGGGACTAGAATAGAATTTGGGGTATTCGGAATGTATCTTTACGTTTTCTAGGACGGTCGATTATGAGGGGAGCTATATTACATGAATGTGACAAACAACAATAGGAGCCCTGTGGGCAGCCAGCCTGCCTCATCATATCACATGATAGTATTCACACAGATGGGCAAGATCTCAATACCCATCCGTGGTTACTTATACAATGTTCCAATTGTATCCAAAAGTTGAAAATCTAATCCTGAAACGCCATCGCTGGGTCTTGGTAAATCAGGTGTTTTCATCCTCCGGGTAAGTGGGAGAAGAGTAAACATCCTGAACCTTAACTTAGCCAGAGTATTGTCTGTAGTAATACTCACGATGTGACCCGGTGAAAGGTGGCAAGTTCTTGTTGGCCACATAACCTGTAGATGAGAATCTTAGGGGTAACTATAGCCTGAAACACTTATCAAACCTTCAAATGATGCATCCTGAAACCCTCAGCCGAGCCGCAACAGCTGTCGGCAAACCATCGCGCCTCTTCGCCAACACACTTTCCATCATTTAATCATCTCAGCTGAACTTAGCCGACAATGGACCAACCGGTGATAAGCTATCTTACCAACTGACATTTCCTCATTTACCTGTCCCTAGGTTCTCCTCGCTTACCTAACCGAAGACGAGACAACGGGAATGATCGCCACGCGCGGCAGATGAAGTACACCCTTCTAGACGAGGGAATTACCGGAATGTCGTATTGAGGAGCGGTCACCCATTATTCACAGACTTGGCGCGACCCTCCGGTGTCTCCCACGACCATCAATCAACCCGTTCTAGACGTTCGTGCTTGAGCGGAAAGCCAGGATTGGTCCGAACCCCGACCGTGTGAGTGGAACCACGTGCGTTGTAGCTCGGCTTTAATACGACCACCAACGCTAGTTCAACGACACCAACGGCACACATGATCAAAGATAATACATGAGGGAAGCTATATCTCGAATTTTCGCATTTCTCGGTTTCTCTTCTCTTTGCGGCTTTTTCTTTTCTTTTCTTTTTTGTTTGTGGTCGTGGAACTTTCTTTTACTGCACACGCTGTAAATCAGTATGCAAGTCGCCGACATGTTGTGTGGCAAACACCACGAGAACGACACAGAATACCAGCCACTTCGGGCATCGAGCCCTGACCCATGGCAGGCAGAGACTGAGCCGATAAGGCGAAAACTCCGAGTCTCGGGCGTTCGAAAAGTGTGGAAGAATTTGGGGTGGACGGTCGTGATAGTTACGGGCTTGGTCGGGTGAGTCTAGTGTTCCCCCTCACTTACACGGCACCTGACACCGTCTGTAGCGTGACCTTTTCTCTCGTGGTGTTTGGAATCGAGCGCTACTTTGTACACGCCTACGAGTCTTCTGGTCTTTCGCTGGCTGACCCTTTCGAAAACACGGAAAATTCGACAGAGAGCGTCACCCGTTGGGTTAAGCGACTGTCCCCTCACGTCTCTCCTGCCATGGTCCATTCCCACAACGACTACTTGCGACCTCGTCCACTGTTCTCGGCTCTTTCAGTCGGATGCGTGAGTGTTGAGGCCGATGTCTGGCGCAACAAGGATGGAAACGAACTTTTGGTCGGCCACCACTGGTGGGATTTAACACCAAAAAGGACTCTCCGCTCTCTGTACATCGACCCTCTTTTGCAAATCCTGGACTCGATGAATGCTGCGCCTTTGGGGGGCATTCAAGGGTCCCGGGATCGCCCTGCTGGTGTATTCGCAAACGACCCGAATCGGACACTGATCTTGTTCATTGACGTCAAGGATGACCCTGTAACAACCTGGCCATTGGTTCTCGAGCAGCTGCAGCCTCTTCGAGAACGAAATTACTTGTCCCGACACCACAAGACCTCCTCATCGGCCACGAATCAGACCTTTCAGTATGGTCCTCTCACTGTGGTGGGCACTGGAAACATTGTCAAGCGCCGCGACGTGAACATCGGCTCTGACCCTGAACGGTGGCGCCGGTATCACGACGTCTTTCTCGATGCCTCTCTCGATCTCCTGAGCCATCCTGGATATTGCGAGAAGAACGACACTTATTGTTTGGACGTAGGAGAAAACGAGTTCTACACCGCGTCGGTCTCTCTGTGGAGGGCCATAGGAACCCTCATGTTCGGGTTCAGCACTTCCCAACTCAAAACCGTGCGAAGCCAGATTCAAACTGCTAAACGGCTGAATCTCAAGTCGCGATACTGGGAGTTACCTGGCTGGCCGATTTCCTACCGCAACTATGTCTGGAAGATCCTCGCCCGGGAAGGGATTGACTTGCTGAACGCCGATGACATCGTCAGTGCGGCGACTCAACACTGGAGTTCGAATGCTGTGAACGAGACGGTCTGGATGTGTGGTGTTGGGTCATTCCTGGCTGGCTTTTCTATTACTCTGATTTTGCTTGGGAGGAGAATGATTTGGCGCGAGTTGTCGTTGAGATAGATTGTGATTTGAACCATATATACCCCTAGAGTAACTAGCTACGCGTTAAAGATACCAACTATACCCTACAAAGCTCTTTTCGTTATCAGTATAGAAAACATTCCGGGGGTTTGAAACGCACTGCCCTGAAAAGACCGCGGTGTTTATGTCCGATGCTGCTCTAGTAATAGCCACATAAGGATTCATTACTATGGTTGACGTTACCAAGAGTATATAAGTGTACTAGAAAGAGATTTAGGTGACAACCTCGCAATAAAGCTATCTACTCAAAGTAGTAAAATTTTCTTTCCTTTATCACGAGGAGGAAAGAACTTCTTTCTTCCTAGGGATTAAATATACAGAAATTAAAACTCTTATAACTTCGAATCTACGCCTGAATGCGACGTTTGGGCTCATACCCTGCACCACTCCCATCAGATTTTACGTACTCCGTAGCGACTCAGCAAATTACCAAGACCTGGTGGGTCAAGAGACGCTTATCGTGACTCACTGGTTGGCCGGATGCATTCAGAATGGATCCATTCTAAAGCCCCTGCCGCGAAACGAGAGAAGCTAGAGGCTAGCAAGGATCGAGCGATCAGAACTCCACGTCCTGTCGAATCAGAGCACCGTGGGACCTTTGAAGGTTACGTGCTATTGTTTTGAAGTCGGACCTCCGGGATGATATGTTGAGAAAAGCCTTCCAGTCACCTGCAAGTATTGAAAATATTCAGCAATATTTCCGCCCATCTACCAATCTTGAGGCTTAAACTGGATGTCATTTCCTTCGTTAACAAGACACGGCTGTTAATGACAAAAGCGAATGCCGGAGCCACAATCAACCCCCCCAGCCACATGGTTTGAGAGGAGCTTCATGTTCAAAAATAGGTCAATAAGGATAAGAGATGAGAGGTTGAAAATCCAAGCATGGTCTTATTACGCTATGATGCAATTGACTTGGAGTCTCAACCCTTGTCGTCCGCAGCCAATAGCCCATGGTAGTACTTTGCAAGGGTCTTATGGGCTCGAAGGAGTTCCTTCACAGCACCACTATGACCTAAACTGTTTGAGGCATCAAGGTACGGGATAGCAAGCTTTGCGTAGATGACTATTTAACACGTCTTAGTGTCCTGTTTTCAAACTACAATTTTCCCTGAGAAGAGATACTAACCTTCGCGAGGTGCATCACCAAATGTCTCCAAAATCTCAGAAGGGAGGGTTACCAGGCCAGCCAGGTATGCGACACCGGCAGCAAAAGAGAGTGAAGCATCGGAGTCTCCCGCTGCGGCTTTCAGAGCCTCAAACTTAGCTTGGTCGAGGAAATCCTCTCCTGTCTGGGGCTGACTCCTCTTGCCATCCTTGGACTTTGAGCTTTTCACTTTAGCCTTGCTTAAGATATCCGAAGCAAATTGCAGCAATTCGGCAGGATCAATGACCTCGGGGACTGATACGGGAGGAGTAGACGATCTGGTTTCTGTTGCTCTCCGTATGAGGGCCTCAAACAATGACTGAGCCACTGAAGAGGCCGGTGGTCGGTTGAAGGGGTCGGGTTGTAGCCAGCTTAGAACTTGTGAAGCCAGATTATGGCCCTCAACATCTTGAGCCTGGAACGGCAGGCCCCCTGAGCGTAGCTTCTCTCGGATGGTAGTAGCCTGGGAGGAATCTATCCGAGAAGTTGTCACGCCGAAAGGCGTACTTGTCGTGAGGAAACAAAGTATCACAGTGATCAAACTAATATCGGTTGTCGTTAGTCCACTTGTTTATGTATAACGAGAGCATGGGGATTACCTCCAAACATCCGACATCTTGGATCTGGATCCGATCTTCTCTGTTTCCGGTGCTTCGAACCGAACGTCTTGCTCTGCCTTGTTGGATACCTCCCATATCTAGTAAAAATAACATTGTTAGGACTGCTTGCTTAACGCTCGGGGGTAGCGTCTTCTTACAGCTCGAGCTTGGGAGAGTCCAGTGAGCCTGGGCCGGATGTTTCCATCGGCTGTCTCAACAATGTACACAGACAGATGAGAAAGGCTCTTGATCAAGACGCCAACCCTATGAAGAGTTGAAATAGTTGTTGCTAGCTCATGTATGAATCGCAATCCTTGCAGTTCAGAAATAGTAGCAAGACGACCACTTGATGCTGCTTCTTGGATGGACTGGTGAAACGCCATGTCCTCCATCACGGCATATTTGCTTCCATCAAACTCAACTAGAGCATAGAACTGCTGCACCAGAGCCACATTTCCCATTTGTTGGTATATCTTGACGACATGGGGAAGCTTCTCAAAGTGCGTATGTGCGATCTTCTCAAAGATAACTCGTAACCCTTGATACTCACCAGTTGTGGGAACCGTCACTCCATCGGCGGCTTCAGATGACAAGATCTTTATTCTAGGATCTGGAAGCGTGACAACATCGAGACCTATTGGTGGGAGCGGCACCAAAGATCTCATTAGCCGCTGCGACTTGGTGAGATCTGCCTCTAATCCTCGGATCCGGTCTAGAAACTGGCTTCTTTCAGCGTCATGGTCGTTGGCCACTTGTTCAAGCTGAACGAGCTGCGACTGCATGGTGATCAATTGCCGCGTCATCTGAGCCGACGAAGACTTGACTTTGATCTGTGAGGATTCAATCAGTATTCCAACTGGGCCTTATGATATTGTTTCAGCCCACCAAGAGTTCTGTTCCGAACGCTTGCTGGACGCTTTCCAGTCGAGACTTGAGACTTTTAAACTTGTGTTGAACAAACACCTCCCAACCGACATGAAGAGCGGACCAGCCTCGGCATTCGGCCACGGCGAGATGGACGTCGCGGAGACAGCTTTGAAACTCGTTCTTGGCCTGCGTGTCTCTGAGATCGGCTTCATGATTCAAGAAAGCCATGGACAGACTGACGCACATGTTGCTGAGCTCAAGACATTGTCGCTGAAAGTTCTTTGCTTCTCTGGCCTTCTCGACGATGGCGCCGAGGGCTTCGATAAGCGCCGTTGCATTCTGGAGAACGGCCGCTTGAGCGCCTAGAATGGCGAGAGCCTCCATAGCCTCCGCAGGGTTAAGACTTGTAGGGTCTTGGGCCGCACGTTAATTAAGCTCCTCGACGACGCGTAGGCATATGTTTGACGTGAGGGGCCTCGACGCTCAAGATGACGCTCAGGCTGTATACGGCACACTGCATGCGCCACCACGTGATGCAGAGCCTCGTTCACATTCAGCTCAGAATTAGGCTGCAACTTGATCTTGGGTGCGAGCCTGACTTTGGCATCTCGTTAAGAGGGTCGACCAAGTCTACAAAGCCCTTCGTGGAGCCGCGTGTGTCGAGATCTCACAGCCCGTGGCCCCTTCAAAATGGCCATCACCGACTTTTTCCTCTGGCGAGTGAGCACTCCAACTGCCTCTCGTCAGGTCTTGAAATGTCTCCTCAGTGCTCTTGAAGCGGCAAGAGACGGCGAGGACATTAGAGATAAGTTTCGACACGTTCTGGTTCTTCGACTTGTCCCCTTTGAACGCCATCTTCTCACTTCGATACTTGAACTTGTTCCTCCCGATGTTCGCGCAGCTGCCATGACTTCCTCTGTTCCACTCGACTTACTGGCGACGCATATCTTCTTCAAGTGGTCGTGGGCGTCGGCGGTGCTGCGGCAGATCCACGTCGAGTTTGAGCCAGACGTTCTCCAGAACATGCACGGCGGAAAACAAACGGTAGCCTTTGACATGGTCAAAGAAATGCTCAGAAGCAGGCATACCCGCGTTGCCTCTGATAGACGCTACTACCGGATGGAGCAGCTGGTCCAGGATAACCAAGACTTCATCTCGCATCTTGGCGAGATTGATGCAGATCTTATCAACGTCGCCCCCCATGAGGAGGACCTTGTTTTGTGGAGGATGGTCGCTCTCTTGCTTGTTCACAACCTAGACTTGATGAGAGAGTGGACCGGCTTTCGCACTATTGCCGGTCTCTACTCTCGTTCCAAGTCTCTGCAGCAGGGTTTAGGGAGTCAATATGAGCTGGCGACTGAGAGCGACGATCTCCTTAACCCACTTCTGGCGACGACCTTTGCAGCAGCTCTCTATCAAGAGCTTGGTGTCCACCAGGCCGTGTTTCAGTCCGATCCCACAGCGTTCCCTGAAGTGGATGGAGATCCAGGGCTCGGCGAACTTGTCAGAAGTGCCAAGTCCAAGTTGGCCATCGATCTCATGACGGAAACGATCGACGTCTGGGATATATGGATCTTTGAGAGACTCTTCCGTTTACACTTGAGTGGTACTCAGCATTCACCGTCAAGTTTTCCAACCCAAGACTATCTCAGTTGCCCATCTGTTTCAGCGCATTGGGAGGCAGTTCAAGTTGAGCTGAAGAGAGAGGGAACGGAGGCAACAGTTCTGTTCCCCAAGAAGAAGTTTGACATGGAAGCCCAGGTAGGAAACAGTCAATCGAGCCAACACCATTACTGACCAGACGGCAGAGACCCAGATATGAATTCATTCAACTTGATCAATTTGAAACGGTATGCTATTTGTCTATTCATGTTGTTTAATGAGCCCAAATCTGATACCGTTCCATAGATAGCGCTCGAATATGAGCGTCGGATCCATGATAAGGCCATCTCAACCCCCTCCACTTTTCTCCCATTCATCAACTGGGACGATCTACACTCAGTTACTCTTCAAGAGGCGCAAAATGCGATAGATGCTCTGGGGCTTCCAACGTCTTTCTTCTCTGAGGGAGAGCTGAAGATTCTGCTCACTCCTGATCGCTCGAGGTCTTCGAATCTGCTATATGTGAATGAAGACCTTTACTGTCGACATATCCAGGAAGACTATGACTATCCGGGCCATTTCTTGAATGAGGGGGTGCTTGTCAGATGTCGAGACTTAGACAAGACACCATTTGCTGAGGAGATGAAAGAGTTCTGGATGGTCTGGGTGAGTACCTACATACCAGACTGCCCCCTCTGAGAGCATACCTTCTCACTAGTATATCTAGAACGACGTCGCTGTCACACGAGAGCAAGACACAGGCCAATTCCTTCTTGTCGAAACACTTCCAGGGATCAAAGCGCGACAATTAAAGCGGACAAGCTCAGACTCGGGACCAATTGTCTACTTCGACTTCAAATGGAGACACCGACTGGAGCTAGACAGCCAACGAAAAAACCTGGAAGCACTTCTCGGGGAGAATTTCAAGCCTTCATACTGCGACTTTCTTCTCTACATCGATGCTTCCCAGCTTGATCTTTCAGATGCACGGTTTATCGGTGAAGGCAGCTTCGGCCGAGTTCATTGTGTATCTTGGAAGAAACCTGTCGAGGTGAGTCTGGATCACGTTGAAGAGCAAGCAGGCCAAGTCGCCATCAAGGTGTCCCACGCACGCCTAAACAAGGATTTTGAGTCAGACGCCAAGTTCTTTGCTGAGGTGAGCCTCCCCTACCTTCCCTCATGATACACTAGCTCACCCAGCGATGATAGCTTGCCACCTCATACCAGGCTCTGTCAGGAAACGGGAATCTGGCAGGCTTTGTCCGACTCTTTGGAGTAACCAAAGTCTTGGTGGACCCAGACACCGGAGACATGTACGATCCCCTGGTCGGAAATGCTTCAGGTTACCAAACTCGATTGGCGTTGGTGTTTGACTATGCTAGCGGGGGAAACATGATCGACTTTCTGGCGCATGAGCCCATACAAAACGATTTCTATGAGGTTTGGGGGAATCTCTGCACCTACTTTGCAGATATTGCGAGGGCATTGAAAGACATCCACAGTCGTGGAATCATGCATAGGTGGGAGTTGGTTGACCATGATACTCGAATGGACTGTATTAATGTGAAAATAGGGATCTTCACCAGGGCAATGTTCTGGTTCAAACTGAAGTCAAGCCCGACGACATCGAGTCATACGTCCTCATTTCAGACCTCGGAGAAGGCAAAGCTCTCGATCCAGACTCGGCATCAGAATATGCAGCCCCCGAGATCTCTGACGGAACATACACAGCGTCATCCGACATCTTCGCATGGGCTCAGCTTTGCATCGAAGCCATCCGCGTGAGCCATAGCCGACTCGGCTGGGAAGACGGACAGGTTCGCTATCCAAAGCGGCTGATGACAATCCTCGAAACTTGCCTCTCGAACGAACCAGAAAAGCGACTTTCGGCTGCCAAGCTTGCCGATATGATTCAGGATGTTTCGTTGGAGATGATCCGAGAGGAGAAGGCTTCTGGGGTTGAGTGGTTCTTGGGGAGTTATAAGCTTCCCATTGTGGCGAAGCGGCTGTCGACATCGTTGGAGTTGTCTGATGCTTGGTTCAAGTCGAGTTGATGGATATTCTGGTGAATCTAGATAGGTATGAGTTTTCGACTGCAAGCAGCATGACTAGCCTCCTGAGAGGGTTCAAGAATTGATTTAGAGTCTACCTTTGGCAAATTTGGAACATCGAGGTGAGAGTGAGATAGTAATTAGAGTGTGGACGGATTCGCGCTTTTCTTCCGCTCTTTTGAAAGCGCCACGGGGTTCATAAAAAGCGGTTTCTCAGCCAATGGTGTTTGAAGTCAGTGACCGATTGTCCGTTCTGAGGAATGGATTTTCGACCTTGGCTACGGTTGAGCCGTGCTGTTGAAGGACACTCTTTTAGTGACGGCAGTAATACTGTTCCTGGGATATGACATTGATGGTACCGGTCCATTGGGCGGATAATGAAACAATGGGGAGAGACGAGGACAGTTGTGGTCAGACACTCTGCAGGTACGAGGCCGAGCCAGGAGACCGGATGTTTCGGAACCTCTGACTTGGGCTATGGTTGCACCCGCTCTGTGCCTATCTCGTTTAACAGAGCATACCTTTAACCTCCTACGTTTGCTAGATGATTTCATGCCTATAGACTCATCATGTCTAGGACGTCCCATGTTGCCTTGATCCCGCTGTGAAGCAAACGCAGCCGCCAGATGAAACCTAGGCGTTTGCACTGCCACATCAGGTCACATTTTGCGACGAAAAATAATACCGATGCTTGGAGACCATGCCCATTTGGTAAGCTGCTTTCCCGCCCGCATCGTTTCAGGTGAAGGAAACTAGCAACTAACATGCATATTTGTGCAAGACGAACCAACAACTCGGTTTAATTTAGCAAACTTCAGGCTTGTTGGCGTTGGCCATCTGATGAAACTGCATCTTGTGGCTGTGTCTCAAAGAAGCTCGCTTGCAAATTAGGAATGGCGGCCGGCGGTATCTCCAAAGGAGGGTCGCGTAGTTAAGATCCTGGCTTTAAACCAGGGAGTTGGCATCTTCATATTAAGGTCAGGCGCGTTCATTTAGTTACCAACAATCACTTTTTTTTTTTTTTTTTTTTTTTTCAGTGACAAACACGAGGTCGTGCACAAGATCAAAGAACATACTTCTGCAATCACTTCAATTTTCTTCATTTCATTCATCCGCCTTCAATCTCATTGTCCGTCTGCAGTCTCACCACACCATCTACCGCGATTGCATTGTTTTGTACAGTTTGCTTCTCCTCGTCTGTATTCACTCGCATCGTTTATCGTTACTCCTCTCCTCGTCTATCTTCACTCGTAGCATCTGCCTTCGTTTATCATCTGCACATTTTCACCCTTGATCTTCCACCTTTACATCTCATCGACGGAAGAACGTCTGTATCTCATCGACAGAATGGCGTCTCCTATCCCCAAACGCCCGGCTCTGGGGCAGGTTGCCATCCTGGGAAGTCTCTATGATGCTCGCAGAGATGTCTTCCTCCCATTGTCCTTATTCAGCGAACCTCTTCCTTCTGATGCCATGGAGACTAAACAACGCCAATCGACCAACATCAAAATTATCACCGGGGACACCTTCAGAGACAAGTTCGATGCATGTGGCATCGATGGGGAGCTGGGTGTCAGCGTGTTGGCTGGACTTGCCAAGCTCGATGGATCTGGCCTCTACCTGCGCGACAAACGCGATACGAACAATGCTGTGCAGTCTTCTCTACACTACGAGTTCACAACTGTAGAAGAGGAGCTCAATCTCACTGCCAGAGGTATCAAGGAATGCGTCGCGCTCAACGTTTTGGACACCGATGTCGCTACTCACGTCGTGACTGGCATCTACTGGGGCGCTCGCTGCGTATTCACCGCCAAGCAACAACTGGATCCCCCCGAAGACAAAAGCCAGGCTTCTAGCAACCTAGAGGCACAGATGTCTTTGCTCAAGACAGCTGGACTGTCACGAGTCAAAGATGAGACCCGTACTAATCCTCGAAACGCTGCCGAAATAACCGTATTCGGAGACAACCTCGCCAACGTTCCCTTGCTGACAGACTTTGCCGACGCCCAGAATTTCATCGAGAGCATTCCTGGCGATATCGCCAAAGCTGGTGACGGAAAGGGCCAACCACTGGCCTACACCCTCATGCCACTCTCTCTGCTTGCCGCGTTTCGGATCCCGGGCGTCAAAGCCGACCTCACCTACCGTCAGCTGGGGGCTGACTGCGTCCAAAGATGTGTGCAGCTATTTGACGATATCAGAGACGCAATCCAACAACTCAGTGACTATTTGGATCGACTACAGACTCATCAAGGCTGTGTTCCGCCTGAACACATTGATGCCACTGCGCAACTTCTCGCGAGGGTCAAAACTCTGGAAGCCGTACCAGAAGCTCACTTCGCGAGTCTAGTTAAGGACGTTCGAGGCGGCAAGGCAAATGACCAGCAACTTTGGACCCGGCTCACCGAGATCATGGGTGATTACTTGCCTCAAAATATTCTCTCTACGATGGTATACGAAGAGAAGATGGATTTCCAAGATCTCCTCAGACATGAGGGTGCACACCTCGTCGGCTACACGGGACCATCGGTATCCGCCCTGTTGCACGGAAACCAGCATGACGACGCTTTTGTCTTCTACTTCAATGAACATGTCCGTCATAATTCCGACGTGTGGGAAGAGAATCTTGCGGCATTTCTCGACATACTTGGAGATCAGTCTCACCACAAACTCGCTATCGCTGTTGACCAAGACGCGGTTGACCACGATGCTCACGGCTCTTTCCTAGAGAGGCCCTACATTTCGCACTTACGCAGAGGACGAGTCATCAGCGAGGACCTTGTAGAGAAGCGCAAGGTCCTGGCCGCCAACTGTGTGATGCGTGTCGCCGACAACGCGGTGGATCGCTCCATGAACAGCAAACCTCTCGACAGAAGAGCAGTCAAGATTCCCTGTCCACACCACGGCTGTGACCAGAAGCTGCAATGCAACTGGATCTGTGGCTCTTGCCAGTCGACAGTCGAATACGGTGTTGTCGATGAGTTGCTGTACTGCGATTGCGGAGCAAGCCCTTATCACAAGTGGGAGTTTCAGTGCAACGACCCGAAACACGGTTCAGACTGGGAAAGGTATAACCGTTTTGAGCTTCTTCGGAAGCTCAAGGCACTAGAGCCGTTTGAGGATCTCAACATCTTGATCCTAGGCGAGACAGGGGTTGGGAAATCGACATGGATCAACGCTTTCATCAACTATCTCTCGCATGAATCAATCGACGACGCATTGGCCGCCGAGGACCTCAAATGTGTCATTCCTTGCTCCTTTCAGACACAAACCGCCGTTGACGGCAGATTTGTCGAAACAGAGATCAAGATTGGCTCAAGTCAGTCAGAGAAGGATGGTTCTGGAGGTGAATCAGCCACGCAGTCAACCGAGGTGTATACTGTCAATATCGGCAAGACGCGTGTCCGTCTTATCGACACGCCTGGGATTGGAGATACTCGTGGTGTTGATCAGGACAACTCCAACATGAACGACATCTTGACGGTCTTGCGGACTTACAATAACCTTCACGGAGTTCTCATTCTCCTGAAGCCAAATGCCGCTCGATTGACTGTCATGTTCAGATTCTGTATCAAACAGCTTTTGACACATCTCCATCGCAATGCTGCCAACAACATTGTGTTCGGATTCACAAACACTCGTGGTTCCAACTACAGGCCTGGCGATACTTTCAAGCCATTAAATGCCCTCCTATCCGAGTACGAAGAAGTCAACATGGGTTTGTTCGAGAACAATGTGTACTGCTTCGACTCGGAAAGCTTTCGATACCTTGCTGCCAAAAAGAAGGGCATTGACCTTGGCCACTTGGAAGAGAACCGTCGCAGCTGGGAGTACTCAGTCGGAGAGTGCGAGAGGCTCGTTAAGCACTGCCAAGGCATCACTCCTCATCAAGTGCGAAGCACCATCAACCTCAACGAAACTCGAAACACGATTCATCGACTCACGGAGCCAATGACCTTCATTGCTGAGAAGATCAGATCGAGCATCGATGTGAACGATGATGCCATCAGGGAGCTTGGAGATTTCGAACTCACGCGGCAACAACTTCAGCAGCGCCTATTTGTCCAGAGGGAGACCCTTAGGTCGGAAAATGTGGACAAGCCGCAGACAGTCTGTACACACGACGATTGTGTCGAGATCCGCACCGATTTCGAAGGCAAAACAGACACTGAGGCCACGACCATCTACAAGACGGTTTGTCACGAAGGCTGCTGGTTGAAGAGCGTCGATCGCAACAAAAAAGGTCATCCTGAATTGCAGAAATGTCAGGCCATGGATCTAACTGGCAAGTGCAAAAAGTGTGGTCACAGTTGGATGGACCATATGCACATCTACTACAAGTATGTGCCAACAACCTATCAGCACCGAGATGCAGCGACAGACAGGGATCTAATCAAGAACGCCGACAACATTCAACTCAGGGCGGAAGCAATCCGGATGAAGAAAGAGGCCATCGAGGAGTTCAAGCTCGAACACCGACAAGTTCAAGAAGCGGCCATCCAGTTTGGGTTCTTCCTCAAGAGACATGCTATCACACCCTACAACGACGCTACAATCGAGTACATCGACATGCTAATCGATCAAGAGAGGCAGAAGATGAAGGTCGGCGGGTCAAAGCAGCGTCATGAGAAACTGGAGAGGGAGAAAGCTGAGTATCTTCAAAGGGTAGAGGTACTAGAGAAGGCCATGAAGCAGGGTGACGATTCCAAGCTCCTGGACGATTCTAGTGTGGCGCAGCTGGTTGAGAGCCTATACGGCCTACCTCATTTCGGAGATGACCTCCGAAACATTGTCAATATCCAGGAGAGGGCGGCTGAGTCTACACATCGAGAACGGTCTTGCAATGTCGCAGGGGGGGCGCACTTTCGTCGTCAACGAGAGAGAAAGCGGCCTCGGACTGGAGAACGACATAATTCATATCTTGGGGAGGGACCATCGGCTCCGGTGAACACCATTCCTTCTTATGAACCGATCCCAGGATCATTTCCTAGAGAACCTACTGGAGGTACTGTCAGAGCCAAGGTTCGTGCCCGTTCTGTGGCACCGCGTGAACCAGCTTGGAAGCGGGGACTTTGGGGAGCTATCACAAGATTCGTCCCGGGCTTGTGAAGGCGAGAGGGAAGTGTTAGTTCAAGGTATTCCCCGCTTTCCCTTGACATGTCTGATACGAAGAGGGGATTTGCGGCGATCTGGATATGACTATCGCCATGGGCGGTCATTGATATTCAGCCTATTGTTGAGGAAGATACTGGGATCAGAAACTGAGTAGCTGGCCTAGCCTAGGTATCACTGTTGTGTTTTTTTTTCTGCATTCCCGTAGGATGTTCCTGATCTCCGGCGGCTCTGATCGGAGTGGTTAGGGTCTGCAGAGTTGGGACCGTCAAAAGTCATATTCAGGGATGGATTCAGAGTTGACGGAGTTGTTGTTTTCTAGACAATCTATAGTAAGACACAGCATCATTTTAGGGCAAGGTAAATGAAAGGAAATATATTCCTTGGAGTAGGCAGCTCCGGTGTGAGGTCGCTACCCAGTACACGCGTAGAATGCAATACGAAGGGTTATATAATCTCATTACCGCACCCGTGATGCATACATGAGCGACTACTAACCCACTGTGTTAGAATTGGGATATGATGCTATGATGTATTGGAAATGTGTTCTTTATCATCGTTGAACCTGGGATAACCGACATAGAAGGTCGCGTATTGGTTTGCATAAGGGGGGGCATGTCTCCGCCGCCGAATATATCAATAGAATAATAAACCCAGTACTGAAAAACACAGGTTCTTTCAATGTATTGACAAGAGAAGATACTCCTAAACTCAGATCCCTAGCTAAAGCGAGATCCTGATATAAAACATTTCAAGGGAAAGCCTAATAGTCTCCCAAACGTCATGGTCATCGCGCAGTTCAGAACGCACATAAAGGCATGACATGCCACACTCCAGGCAACCAAGTCTCCAAGGCCGCAATCTACTCTGGTCCACCAAGCTGCTCTACATGCCCAAAGAAGCTGAACTCTTTACCATTCCAAAACACGGTTCCTTCAGCGTATGATTCCGAGATAGTGATGTATTCCTTGAGAGGTGGCTCAGGTAGCAACTCAGCGTTCCGAATCCATTTCTTGAACTTGATACTAGCGTTGCGAGCTGGGAGATCAATGAGGAAATGGTTGAAGTACTTGACGCCTGTTGCAGGGCTCACACTGATGTCAGAGCAACGACTCTCGGGTCCAACTGGAATCATCTCGTGCAGTCCATTGGGATGCCAGAAAGAAGCAAAGCCTTGGCTGAATTTGCCTTTGATATCCGGAGCCAATCCCCACACGATGAAAACTTCACCTGATTCGAGCCAGCCCCATAGAGCAAAATGCAGTAAGCGACATGTGAATTTGCCCCATTGTCGTTCGAAAAGTGCGAAAAAGG
Source organism: Fusarium duplospermum (assembly GCA_003946985.1). Taxonomy (NCBI): domain Eukaryota; kingdom Fungi; phylum Ascomycota; class Sordariomycetes; order Hypocreales; family Nectriaceae; genus Fusarium; species Fusarium duplospermum. The sequence goes on along the minus strand of NKCI01000023.1, from coordinate 58,567 downwards.
CATCGCTATCAATCTCATGTTCTTCGCCGTTGATAAAGAGATGTCCAGCGATGCGTGTAGTAAAGCTAGCCTACTTGTTTGATCAGCTCAGATGACTCCACGACATGATATTCTCCACTTCCCAAGTTCTTACCCAATACCATGACCATCAAGGTAATCACAGGGCCAGGATCAGGGCCCGAGGGATAAATGCAAACCCCTCCATTTCCACCATAGTAGAAGTTGCCACCCGTCGGCTGGATGGTTGCGTCCAATTTGATTCCAGCAAAATCGATGAGCATGCGTGTGCCAGTCCACTTATCACCACCCTCTGGAGCAATGATAGTTTGCGGCTCGCTTTCCCAATGGAGTCTATCCTTGGAACCTTTTCCGGGGACCAGAGTAGACGCGCCATATGCCTTGAGGGTCTGTAGATCGTTGAGAGACACAAACGTTCCAAAGAGCTCGTGGCCGTTTAAACCTGCATTAGTGTTCAAGTGAAACTTTTTCCCCTCCTTGGTGGTGATGTAGTAGAGCATATAAACACTGATAGCCCGTATAAGCAACGTCTTCAGGATGATTCGCGTGCAATCACGTCACATACTTGTTTACGTTCTTCCTATCCTCAGTCACATGAGACAATGTCTTGCGGCAATCGAACCTGAATACCGAAGTCTACAACGAGATGAGAACCCCCTCTACCATAATAGCTGACCAGTAACTTACACCGTCATTCTCAATCGTGGTGGATGCGTACTGAGGGGGCACCCAGGACAGGGTCGGGGGAGTCATGTTGGGCAGAAATTTGGATAGCACGGTTGAATAGTTGAAGATGGTGCTGAGACATTAGCGGTAAGATGAAAGGGAAATGGGGTGGTTTTTAACTGTGGTGTATAAAAACTAGCGAAGCCATAGAATCTCATGGCACGGACTCGGGTTATGAGTCCTCCCCGTCAAATACGAACCCTGAATACGAACCCCCCACGATCTCGGGTCATTACTTCCCTCCGCGGAGCAACGGCCCTTCATGATCTCAGGTCTTTTGTTCTCTCTGTCAAGCGGCCAAGTCGAGGACCATGCACCCGACACGTAATTCCGATGAAGCCGGCACGGAGGGTGTCAATTCCGCACCGATGATAGAGTCGGCCTGATTTACTATGCGAATTCCGGTCCCGCGGACCCTCTAACACGCACGCCCTTTAAAGGGTGCCTCGACCGGGGCCTGATATAGGTATCTAATCAAGTATCCTTCGTTCATCTACATGAGTTACACCGTGGCCTCATCACTCTCCATACTATAAGTCTTTGGTAATATCATGCCATTTAACATACTGCTGTTGATAAAATGTTACTAGTCATATAAGGGGGGAAAGCACACTCTTGGAAGTGACGAGAATCACCTGAGGGCACCACTAAGTACAGAAGATTTTGATTCCTCGAGGTAAAATAATGAGCGACTAGAGTTAGGTAGGTGGGTTAAATACAAGGCATCATGCTCCCCACGCACGGTTTCCACAGTCTACCCACAATGAGATGTAACTAGACAAGACCATTCCACCCATCCTGTTTCAGGGGCCAGTTGATTCAGCAAAGAGCGTGTATAATCAAGTCAGCTGCTTAAGCAAACCGTTTAGCAGGTGTCGCTCTTGCCGTTGCCGTGATCCTTGCAGCCACCAGTGCAAAGCTTGGTGTATCGGATGTCGCCGTGCTTGCCACCCTCGCAGTAGAAGAGGGAGTTCTGGGCGCGGGTGAAGTCGTTGGGCTGACCGGCCTTCTTGAGCGCCTGGTTGATCTGGTTGCTGTAGTCGCCTTTATAGTGTTAGTATGAGCCATGGCCATGAGGCAGGTGTTGAGTTGACTTACCGATGTTGAGGAGGGTGCTGCCGCAGTAGCTGAGGCCAGACTTGCAGTTGCGAGCCTCGCCGAGGGAGGCGAGGGCGGCGGTGAGGAGGAAGATGGGGGCAGAGATCTTGACCATTTTGGCGGTTGAAGTTGGTTGGAGTGTGGTGGTTTTTTGTAGTAGTTGGAGAGGCTTGTGAAGTTGTGAGTGCTGGTTGATGAGAGAGGATTGATGAGGGCAGAGGACGACTTATATAGTTTTTAATGCCCAGCCTTCTTCGCCTCCGCTACCCCATCCTCACCGCCTCAGGACACCTCGCAACGATTCATCTTGATCGCATGAGATTCAGACCGGAAGTCGGCAGAGGTCTGCGTTGCACGGCGTATGATCGTGCCCATGATGATCATGTTGGCTTGCTGGTCCATGGTGATGACGATACTTGACTCCAGTCGTCTAACCGTCCCATTTTAGTCAAGAGTTTGCGACTCGAAGATCCATACTCTCCCAGTTCGGTGAAACATGAACGCTGGTTGGTTAATGTTTGAGTCCTGGGGACAAATTACGGAAAGTAAGCACGCATGTCTCAGCTGAGGCATCGAGTTGGATGATGAACAGCTGAGAGGTGCTGCAGCGGGGCCGCGACGTGGGACAGAGTGGTCAAGGTGAACAAAAAACAAGACGAATCGGGACCTGACCCTTGGCAGGGCTCAGTCGGGTATCGGATTCTAGAACCAACTGGCCGAGGAGATCGTGGAGAATTCTCATGTAGGTCCGGCTAATGCGGCGGCCAAGAATAGGGTTGAATTGTCTGTGCGGCTCCTAGTTAAGCGGATTCATATGCAGTTCGCAACAATCTAGTCTCTCTTGGCTTGCTGACGGCATCCTTCCCGCTATATCTGAGACAGTTGCGGGCTTAGCTTACTGATCTACCGGCTACATCGCGACGATCCGTGCTCCCCGACATCCCGGGGCCTTGACGTCGATCTCCCGACCTTGAAAAAAGTACCTCCGGCCTGTTGTTGTGGAGTTCTCCAGTAAAGGTGTCGCGTGGCTCGACGGCAAAGTCATAATGACGATCCACTAACGGATTGACGTCTAATCAGTCGCTTCACTAAGAGTCTCCAGGTGCTCTCGTCGTCAGAGTTATAGCTACCGACATAATAGATCAAGGCTGTTCTACTCCTGAACGCATCTCCCTTCGGCCAAACTTTGTCTATCGGTCCTATTACGTTGCACAAGAGAAAAAGAAATAGTAAAATGAAACAGGGAGAATGAGACAACATAAGCATAGTAAGCCCTACATACAAATTGTCAAAGCGGAGCCTTCATGCACATGTAGCTCGCAAAGAGCGGGTTCCATCTCTGCAAGTTTTGCAGGCGGTGATCCCTTCGCAGCATCAGGAGATTGGGTAGAGGTAGTTCAAAACTCTTAATATAGCTTCGCCACGCAATGATTGATAAAACGAGTACGCAGGGTGTATATCATGAGTGTGTGTTGAGTAAGTGAGCCGTTTAAGAAAATAGTGCAGTTTGATCGACATGGGCTAGTTAATACCACATAGGTAGATGCGATCTGTTCAAGCGGGGAGAGTGATACCAAACGCGAACTCTATGCTCCTAGGCCTTTCTTCAAGGCGTATATACCCTATAGCTTCGACGTAACAACAAGAAGATTGGGGTAATCATAATGTCTGTACGTAATGGCCCTTTGTCTTCAAGGTCAGCAACCACATCTAGGGTAACATGGACTATATTTGTCTCAGTTAAGACGACGATTGGACCACCCTGATAGCGCTGAGGGCAAGGAGCACGTGCCACTTATCTCCAAATCAATCAAGAAAGGATCCGTGCCATCCTCGTATTTGCGAGATGCATAAAGGCGTTGCTGATTTGAGGCGGCAATACAGACTGAAGCGCCTGGCACTGCGGGAGTTTTCAGCGGGCTTGGATGGCCTCACGTAATGAATTGCATAGCCTGCCATTGACCCGACTACTATCACCCCCTCACCAAAAAATCATAATCCCTCTTCTTCATTTGTACAGTTCTCACCGATATGAAGGACCATTTGCATAATAACTACACAAAATAAGCCCTGTGTCAATATGTGCACAAATAACAGCACGCAGCCTTCTTCGGAGAGACAACAAAACGGGAGTGCGAGACGTCCCTTGGTGGACATGATCCTTGAGAAAGTTGATGGTGGTCATGATTGAGCATGGCAACACAGTATACGCCTTGCCAGAATATGCTTGACTCGAAGATATTTGACTGCATTTAATTTATTCATAGTTCCTCTGGCTACTTGTTCTCAAGCGTACTCTTTGCAACAACCACATCAGCAATTTTCGCGATGGGAACGCCACCCATAATATCACCAATAGCGACCACAGCGCCAAAGTCCCTACCAATCCAACTCCTCAACTCAACTGCCATCAGAGAATCCACACCGTAGTTGGACAGGGGTTTGTGTGGTTCGATATCTTCGGGAGACATGGACATGGCTCGGGCCAACTTGGCTGCGAGGGCGCGAAGCACAATCCCTGTACGTTCGGTTGAGTCGGAAGACTGACCAAAGAGAGCGGCTGCTTGATGATCGGCGTCACGGCTGCCGCTACCCTCGTCTCCCTTTGCCGCCGAGCCTGGGAGGCGAGAGAATGCTCTGAAGAGTGGTCGCTCTAGCAGAGCTGGAGGAGTCTGGCCTTGGCTGAGGACATCAGCTGGCGTCTTCAGTCCGAAAAGGAGTTGGCCTTCAGTCGTGAGCGGGGAGCCTGGGTCGCAGCACAGTGATAGCAGAGCTAACAATTCAGCCTCGTCGATCTGTTGCATGTCATTGGCCTTTTGACGTTGGCGCTGATACGCCGCAGTCTCAGACACAATACCGACATTCCGCATCCAGCCAATGTCGATTGACAGCCCCCTTTGACCCTGTGCAGTGCGATGGCGGGCTAGAGCGTCCTGGAATGAACAGCCAGCGGCATAGTTGGCGCTGGCCATCTGGCCGATGACGCCAGCGAGAGACGACAAAAGTATGAAGAAATCCAGGTTTTGGGGTAACAGACGGTGCAAGGTCCATGATGCCTGCGCCTTGGTCCGTATAGCCAGGTCCCATTGCGCAAAAGTCATTGTCTGAAAGGTTGCGTCTTGGAGGACCATGGCAGCGTTGATGCAACCCTTGATCGGCGGCATGGTCTTTGCACAATTTTGAAGGAGAGCGGCGAGACTTGACTCGGAAGACACGTCGCAATTGGCGGTCGCCAGGTTGACTCCCTTCTTCGATAGCTCGTCAACTAGTTGTGTAGCTGATAAAGACGAAGGACCTGAGCGAGAAGGAATGATCAGGTGTTTCGCTCCACGGTAGACCATCCATCTTATGATGGCTCGTCCGACACCCCCGAAGCCTCCAGCTACCAAGTAGGAAGACTGGCCATCGAACCTCCAAGATCGACGCTCTTTTGTGAATGCCTGGAGAACAGTTAGTCAGTAATGCCACCTCAACTTGCTCAATGCGTTGGCTTACCTGGACCACATCATCGTGTTTTGCGCAGATAACTACTCGGCAACCTTTGTCACTGTCCTGCAAATGCTTGAAAGCATTCTCCACATCGGACACGGAGTATATTGCCGCATTTGAGGGAGGCTGCACCTTTTCATCCGCGAGCAACCCCACGGCTTTCCTCATCACGTCGGCCAAGACGCTTGGTTTCAACCCGAGAAGATCAATGGTAGAGAAGGTGACATTTCTCGGAATCTCAGCCATGAACTCCGTCTTGTTGTTTTCGACGTTTGCAGATGCAACTTGTATCAAGTGTCCACCCGAGGCGAGGCATTCACACGATGCCCTCAGTGTATCCTTGTCCGAGTCGGAGTTGAAGACGACATCAACACCTACACCAGCAGTGACCTCGAGAAGTTTTGAAGTCCACCGAGCGTCTCCCCTGTCAAAGAGATTCCCTGGAGAGATACCGAGTGTGGTAGCCAAAGCAGAAGACTCCCCAGAAGATGAGGTTGTGGCGAAGACCTTGGCCCCTTGTGCTTGGGCGACCTGGACCGCCATTTGGCCAACGGCGCTGTCTGCGGGATGGACCAAGGTGGAGTCGCCAGGTCTGAGTCGGACAACTTGGACAAGACCATGAGCAGCCGCTGTTAGCGGGCCGAGAGCGAGAGCAGCAGACTCAAAGGATATAGTGTCAGGGAGTTTCACAGTTGCTGCATCCTTGGCCCGAGAGTACTTGCGCATGCCTCCATCGACGATCATAAAAACACGATCCCCCGGATGGATGGACGAGTCACAGTCGGGGCCTACCCGGGTCACTAGCCCCGAACAGCCATATCGCAACGGCGATTGGGGGTTAGCAGTCGAGATTTGGATGTCTTGTGAGTTCAGGCCCCAAGCCTTCGCTTCGATCTCCACCTCATGAGGCCCCGGTTCGGTATCGTGCTTGGCATCAGGTACAAGCCGAAGAGTCTCAGAAGAGCTATCGTTTTGCAGAGAGACTCGCAAGGCTTCTGCATCGGCCCACCTCTTGGAATGGAGCCGTGGAGAAAGTAGAGATCCAAGGGTGGCGTCGTAAGTCACGTCTTCCACGGCCCGGCCAGTCAACACTAGGCCATCACGGACAAGATATTCAACCTCTTTGGATGCGGATGGACCATAAGCTTGAGGGAAGACATTTGCAATAAGTCCAGATGCGGCTGAGACGTCCGTGCTATCCTCCATCGTGAGAGTGACAATGTGGCTATCCGCCTGCTCAGCTCGGATAGAGCGAAGAAAACCCTGAGCAAGACTGTACTGACAAGATTGAGGGCTGTCGATACCAGACGCCGTTGCCCATAAAAGTCTGGGCGTCTCGTTGACCAACAGTTGGAGACAGGCGAAGCTTTCTTCTGTCAGAGCAGAGAGAAGAGGCTTGTTACAGACTTCGTAAAGACAGATAACCACGTCGTTCCGAGTCGACTCCTTGAGCACGCTGGTGAGCTGATTCGCCGAGAAGCCACAGATAATTGACTCTCGCGAGCTTTCGGTATCAATATGTGCAAGCACCGACTTGGCCAGTTCCTGTTGTTTCGGGTCCTGGTCCTCAACGACGAGGATAAGGCGACCCTGTGGCGGAGACACCATATTGGTCGCTGGTCTCGTCTTCTCAATAGCAGTCGATACAATAACGCTCATTATATGACACGGATCATTCCTGAAGTCTCTAATGACAACATCGTTCCCCGAGAAACCATTTGCTCGCAGACACTTGTCCCACAAGCTCTCGGGAACAGCCGCAGAATGAGGACGCCATTCTTCTCGCGCAACCCACCAACCGGGCAACAAGCCAGCCATAAAGTTGGTGGCGATGTCATCCGAGTTAATGACTTCGAGGAGAATCAGTTGTCCTCCAGGTCTGAGGGCCTTGTGGACATTCCTGATAGTGGCTTCAAGATCAGGAGTTGCGTGGAGCACACACGCAGCGACCACAATGTCGTATGAGCCCGGTTCAAAGCCCTGCTCCTCAACGCCTCGATCGAGATCCAGCGTCTTGAATGAAAGTCGACCCTGACTCTGAAGATCAGGCCATCGACCCATCGCTCTCTCGAAAAAGGCGGGTGAGATGTCGGTGTAAGTATACTCTGCGAAACTAAGACCTCCAGTCCGCTTCTCACGCTCTTGTAGGGCTGTGAGAACATGGGTAGTCATCCCGCCTGTGCCAGCACCGACTTCCAGAATACGTAGTGCCGGATTCTCGTGGGCTGCCAAGTCCAGGATGGTGCCCAGCCTACCATCTGCACATAGGTACTGAAAGAGGTCGGCGTAAAAGATGTCAGCTAGATTAGACCCGAACACGACTTGGAGAGGATCAACTTCTCCAGCCAGGATCTCGGGCAATCTGCGGGCGCACGCTGTGTATACCTTCCAGGCTGGAAGTACATCTTCAACGTGGGAGAGCTGAGCCTGGACTTGGACGTCGGTGATGCTTTCACTTGCTTGGATCTTGTCAGGAGACATCTTGCTGACGTGGTGATCTATCCACTCGACATGGCGGCGTAAGCTCTCGGGCACTTTGGTCCTGTCCAAGTACCTGAGAGTTCGAGCAGCCACAAGGTCCAATGTCGAGCAAAGTTGAGCGTGATTTGCTAGAATAGTCGTCTCGTCCCTGCTGAAGGTGTCGGCATGACAGAGTTGACGAAGTCGCTCGGGATCCATGAGTCCTAACGCGGGCTTCCACTCGATTCGGTGGAGAAGCTTCCGATCAACGTCCTTCGTACTCTTACTCTGACCTGAAGCAAACACTCTTCGAATAGTGCAGAGAACAGACCCGTCGTCGGCCAAGGCATACACGGAGCCCTCTTCCCCGTGGTCACCATGTGCCCTATTGAGCCGATCGCAAAAGGAGCGTGACATCCATCTGATTGAGCCCATCTTCCAACCCGAAGCCGCGAACCAAGCGTCATCTAGGCGTACGGGAACATTGCTAGCGGGTTGCTGGCCTGTGCTGGCTCGCAAGACGTGGAACGCCTGGTCGAAGATGGCGGGATGCACCAAACTGCTTGTCCGGTACCTTGGTTTGGAAGCATCGACCCGCATCACTGCGGTATCATTCCCATCCCAGTGTATGTCTTGACCCAGGCGGAACGAGTCGCCGTAATGAAGACCGTTCTGTGCAGCGTCCCCGTAGAAGACGTGCGAGTCGATGGGGCGACCAAGAGACTGTGTCAGTCTAAACTGTTCCCGCACATTTTCATGGCTTAATAGTCTCTCTTCCACACCTGGGGAATCTTTGTAATCGACCTGAACGCCGGCATGGAGGCGTTGTGTCCAGCTATTTTCGGCGTATGAGTAGATAGCGACGTCAAACAAGCTTGCCTCGGCCGCCTGCTTCCTGCTCACAGGGCGTACATGTACTTCTGTCTCGACCCGATCCTCCCAGGCATCTCGAACAGGAATTAGATCTAGAAACTCGGCAGTCTTGACGTGATATCCTGCTACATCTCGGTCGTTTGATACCATCTGCTGCACAGCCTCGATCGCCATGACCAGCATGCCAGCCGCGGGATAGAACACCGTATCATCAACCTCAATCACAAGTTAGCACAATTCACTCTTTTAAAGAGGCGCATCACCTTGTAGTCTCCAATCCATGGATCAGTTTCAACGCTCAAAAAGTTTCTCCATCGAGGCTCGAAAGGATTCCAATCCGATACCCTCACTCCAAGCGTCTCTCCTTGGACTGCCCCACGAAGCCGGAAGCCTCGACTAATCCGTGACTCGCTCCAATAGCGTCGTGAATGATCAAAGGGATATTCAGGACAGTCTGTAAGGAATGAGGTTGTGTCGTCTGAAGACTGTTGGTTGGCTGCAGACACCGAGACAGAATGCCCATGGCTGAAAAGTTGTCCAACGAGACTAAGCACGTTCTCCACCGCAGAGCGAGAACGGTGAAGAGCGCTTATGTACCTGATGTCTCTTGTATGATTCTCCAAGTGTTTGATGCTGTCAAGTGTAGGTCGACGAAGCGCTGGGTGAGGGCCGACCTCGAGTAGATCGCTAATAGGTCCAAGACCCAAGTTGACTCTGGTCGTGTCTTGGACGAGATGCTGCACAGCATCGGCAAATCGAACAGGACATACCATGTTGTCAACCCAGTATTCACCTTTGGATAGCTCTTCCAGACATACAACTTTGCCAGTGACTGACGAAACCATGGGAACATGGGCAAGCACCTTGGAATCTTGACTCCCAGCAGCTTTGATAGAACTTATCAGAGAATGGTACTCGCTAGCAATAGACATTACGGATGGAGAGTGGTAAGCAACCCCCGTCTTGAGCTTTTGTGCGAATATGCCATCCTTGTCTGCTTGTTGTTTGATCTTGTCGATGACATCTTCTGGACCTGACAAGGTGCAGTTGAGTGGACTGTTGACGCAAGCAACGCTGATCAAGGCGACGTATTCTCGTCCAAGGGTTCCCCTGAGATAATCTGGGACGCGGTCCTCGGCGACGTTGATCGAGATCATGGCCCCAGGGTATGAGGCGCTGGCTTCGCGTAGTTGTCCGGCTAATTGACCACGGAAGTAGGAGACTTTACAGGCAGATTCCAAGTCCAATCCACCTACAGCATAACTTTGGACATGAGTTAGCATGGCCGATGTGCTCGAGAGAACGATTGAACCAATACGTACGCTGCGGTGATCTCGCCCGAAGAGTGTCCCACGACAGCTTTGGGTCTGACCTCAAAGCTATGGAGAAGTTCGACAAGGGCAATCTGTATGGCGGTAGACAGTGGCTGACTGTATTGGGGCTTGTTGATGTTTTCGCTACGGCCGAGTTCATCTGGGGAGAGGATGGTGAGTATTCGCTCCGTGAGGATGTCTTATAATCGCCTTGACTTACCAAATATTGACCACTTGCAGCCCAGGTTGCGGTATATGTCGTCTATCCGCTTCAGTGTATCGTGAAAGATGGGATATTGGGTAAGACCCTTGCCCATATCGACATACTGAGCCCCCTGGCCAGTGAAGATGAATGCAAGCCCTACTTCAGCAGAGCTTCTAATTGGCTTTTCTGGAGCCAGGCTTTCAGTTTGACCATCCTTCATTCTATCTGAGACAACGGCAAAGCTTCTCCAGAGCATCTTGCTTCGTCGAGCAGCCAAGGTGTAGGCCAGTTGACGCAGCTTTAGGGGGTTTCCCGCGACACGCTTTCTGCAAAACCTGTCATGGGCTTGCAAGACGCGTTCAGCAGCTTTCTCACTGGCTCCAGTCCACACTAAAAGTTTTCTTTCGCTCGGTACGGGTTTGTCGGTCAAGTCATGAGAGGTTCCGTTGGTGAGGGCTGTTGTCACCGTAGGTGATTCCAGCTCACCACTCCCCTTCGTGCAATGTCGTCCGGGTAGGTCTCGCTCTCGCAGGTAATTGAGGGCATCTTCGAGGATAACGTGAGTGTTGGATCCTCCAAATCCAAATGAGTTGACCGATGCGCGTCGCAGTCCTGGGCTTGGCCACGGCACCTCTTGGGTAGGCACCTTCGAGACATCTTGATCAGCAACCCGGCATGTACAGCTAGAGCTCGTTGGAGAAATTACCGTGATATTGTAACACTCGGCATCGATGGCAGGATTGATCTTCTCGAGGAGGGCGTTCGGGGGTATAATTCCCCTTTCCAAGATCACTAAACGGAACGTTAGTTACAAGTCATGTCGGCCGCTAGAAGAGGCAAGGTAACTCACAAATGCACTTGACAATACCAGCCAATCCACTGGCCCCTTCAAGATGCCCGATATTTGCCTTGATAGAGCCACTCCGATTCGTCAGGGGCACATTCGCGTATTTGGCGAGGAAGCGAGGATCGCTTACATGTAGAGAGGTTCCTCGGCCGACCGACTTTGACGGAAACTCCGGCCTATCGCTTTTACTTCGATGGGATCGCCTACGGCGGTGCCAGTACCTGGGCCATCTCGTTAGACAGTCATGTTCAGCTTCTTTCTGGGATCATGTCGCGTACCGTGGGCCTCAACATAGCGCGTCTGGTCGAGGGAGAGACCTGCTTGCGCGTAAACGTGCCGAATCAAGTCTTCCTGCGCTTGCGAGCTAGGTTGAGTAAGTCCGGGCGTATGTCCATCCTGGTTTGACCCCGTTGATCGAATAACAGCGCGAATAATATCACCGTTCTGCAGGGCCAAAGAAACTGGTTTCAGGACGATGGCGATAATGCCTTCGCCTCTTCCATACCCGTTTGCTTTGTGATCAAAGCTTTGGCAGAGCCCGTCTGGAGAAAGAAACTTTTGGGCCGACAATGCCTGGAACATTGCCGGGTCAAGCAGGAGGTTGGAACCAGTGACAACAGCCTTGAATGCATAGATGAGTAAGCTATCTCATCAAACACACACACGAGAGCTTCAATACATACACAATTAGCATCCCCGCTGTGAATAGTCTTACAGGCCATGTCAACGGCGGATAAACTGCTCGAGCAAGCCGTGTTGACATGGATGCTAGGCCCTCTCAGGTCAAAGTACCAGCTGATGCGGTTCGGTATAACACAGGCGACGCTACTCCCAGTAACAGCCGTGCGTTCCGCATTATCCGGGTCCATGGCAATCATCTTGGCGTAATCTTCCACCATGGAGGCAGAGAAGACGGCTGTTCGGGAGCCTCTGAGGCTCTCCACTGGAATGCCAGCTGAAGAAGCAAGATCAGTTGGATGCACTTGGGCTTGGGTAATGTCGCTTACCCTTCTCAAATGCATGGTAGGTCGTCTCGAGTGTCCACCTTTGCATCGGGTCCATGGCGGCAGCCTCATTGGCCGTGACAGAGAAGAATGGAGCATCGAAAAGACCCAGATCTTCATTGATGAAGTGACCTCGATGGCCGTGAAACTATCATGTCAATGAGCTGTGCACACTGAGACATACATTCCATCCGAAGACCCCATACTGTATGATGCTTATTGGTTACGAATGATTCTGAATCGATTCGAGACTTGGGGCAGTCTGTCATTAGATTGCGCCTTTTCGAAAGCACCTCCCAGAGGCTGCAGTCATCGTCTACATCTTGGGGCAGTTTAAACGAGTACCCCACGATCGCAATGTCGTCTGCAGGTGCCATAGTGGCGTTGCCGTTGGAGCCCACTGATCAGGGACTTGGTGAGATGGCAAGGTGTTGATGGTCCGAGACAAAAGGCCAAACTGTTGCAACAAGAACGTGAAGATACACGTCAAATGATTATAGGCACCCATGTTCCACGACGTGATATCATGTATATAATACTCAGCAATACTTGGTGATATTTCGTCCTAACCTACACAGTCCATCATGGCGGTGAGAGACACTCCCAAACCGGCAGGCCGAAGCTAGGACCGGCCCGCCCGTTAACCGTTGGTCCTGGCCAAGGGGCAAGGAGGCGGATCTGCAGGAGAATAATAAGGTTCTGACCTTGCGGATGAAATGGTCCCCCCTGACCCCTGACTACGGAGACAACAGCAGGGTTCTCCTCTTGTCTCTTCTCTTCCGCCCCGCCATAACCCTGGCACCAAGAGTTGCTCACTCAACAGTTCGGGCAGTCTTTCCCCTTCTCTCGGTGGTCGATTCCATGGGTAAGAAAATGTCTCGTAGATGCCCCCGTTGGCGTTGACGTTGGAGGGAACTACTCCGTCAAAGAAGAAATATGCTTTCGGGGAGGTTCTCGGCGGGGCCGTTGCTGATCAAAAGTCCCACAATCAGGAACTACCCAAGTATTGTACCCCCATGCTATCGTTCATCCAGCAGCCGCTGGCCACCATTCATGGCGATTGTTTTCTGGTTAATGGTCTGCAGTCGCAATATTATACGCACATTTTTCTTTCAAGGCAACAGCATCATCGAAAATAACATCATTCCGCTTGATGCTTTACTTTGCAAGTGCATGCGGTTGAAGAATACACTCTCAGTTACTCTTGATACCCGTCTATATTTTGAAAACCTGCCGCGGCATCCGCGGAGTTTCTGTTGAAAAGACATCATGAGAGTGCACGCACGTACTCCGTATTAGGTACTTAGCGTTGTTGCCTCTCTCGTCATGCAAGCATAAAGCGCTTCTTGCACGGACAAGGCAAAGGCAAGGATCCGGCCGATCAGCCTTTTTCCGTTGGAACTTGGCACCAACCCTGTCCCTGGCCACACGACCAACCAACCAACCAACCAACCGTATGATGGTGCGCAATCGTGAAACCCAAAAAGCAATCATCTGTCGGTCCGAGTTAAAGAATCTTTATGCTTACAGGGGCGACGAGGTGGTGTTACTACTGGGACATCTGCTTCTTTGTATCTATGGGATGTGAAAAATGACCTGCGATGGGGATCTTGGTCTGCAACATGGTTTCTCCTCCATGTTGCATTGTGGCTGCTTCATCTTTGGCAGTTGAGTTGTCTTTTTTGCTTCTGCCTTGTGGGGAGTTGGTCACTGAATGCTTCCTCGTAATCATGGAATTTCGCCTTGTCGTTCTGAACGGCTGCCCTTTATTGAAGTTACTATACACGTTTACCTGATTTATGCCTTCTTCTTGTTCTGCTTATGGGTTTGTTTTTACTTCTCAATCTCGATGCAAGTGTACACCTCCCCCTAGTAATTGACCCTCCCTTTCCACCCCCAACTACCGTTGCATTCGCCTGACCTGGATCACCTAACCCATGCCTTGTTCGGTGGCTCCCGCATACCCAACTGGGCCCTTTCATCATGAGCCCCACGAGCAGTCTCCGAGACAATTATTTGTGTCGTGCGGGTAATGCCTGGGCTGTCGCTCTGCGGTCCATCATGCAGATGCTCCGTCGACTCGGACCCATCACGGTTCATGTCCTTCATGGGGACACCGTCCTCGTCCAGCTTGTAGTAGGCATTGCTAACCGTAGTCGATATTTTTCCGTGGGGTGTGAGGGCGTATTGATCTCCGTATTGGTCGCTCTTTTGGTTTGTCGATTTGGATCTCGTTGCCATGCCGATGGCCTTTTTGATCTTGGCCAACACGCCGCTTTCTCGGAGGATCTTTGGTACGCAAGGTACGCAGACGATGAAAAAGCCGCATGTCATTTCTGCTGTGGCCCAGAAGATGAGTGGTCCGAGGTTGTAGACGCCGTCTTCTGAGTCGCCGTATGCAACAGTCGAGGCGAGCCTAAATGCCGCCGAGATGCAAGCACTGCATTCCAACCATTAGAAATGCCAGACAAAATGCACGACAAGGGTCAACTTACAGCAAACCAAGGCTGAAGATCACCGAAACGCCCAGCCTCTTCTTCCATCCCATGTTGAGCTTCCAGATGACACGCTGAGGCAGCAACATGATAGTAATGTCGCAGATGAGATGGATAGTCGCTGAGGAAACCTGCAGGTGGAACAGATTAAAACATTTACCCTCAACTCTAAAGTCCCAGATAGCCTCATGAGGGGTACATTGAAGGTTCAGTGCAACAATGATGGCAATGTTGGCTGTGATCTGGACAAAGATGACAATCACACATCCCCACCAGAAGGCGCTCTTGGTTCTTGTCCCTCGCGGGACGAATACACGGCACCATTCGACGAGGATGGCAATTTTGAGGAAGGGCAGGACAAACGAGTAGAAGACGCCGAATATGAAAACGTACTACAGCCTATCAGTAGCTGTCCCTGTAATACTCGGTCGGTTTCAAGCAAACAACTCACATAGGTCATTGGGATGATATCACGAAGGCGGACATTCCACTGGTTGACAAAGAAACCCGGCGTCTCTACCATCTTAAAGCAAGCCCACATACTGCCCCAGAAGCATCCCTAGAAAATGTGAGCACGTATACATCAGACCCTCGAATTGGTGTACCAACAAATGCCAAGAAGGCGAGAACTGCATGCAGGTGAGTGTTTGCCCAGAGTCCATGAACCAGTAATACGCACCTTCTTCTACCTGGACCTTCCTAAGCAGGAACACCCTCCCGTAGCCTCGCAAGATGACGCATATTGTTGAGATCACACAGCAGCTGATGAAGACTCCAAGAGCGAGGGCATTGTTGTTCGGGGGGTTGACAAAGTTGGGTGTGACACCTTTTGGAGGCGCCAAAGCTGGACCATCAAGATCCATCTTGACAGGCAGAGGTGAACAGTAATGAGTGAGTCTCTTCTATGTTCAACAAGAAAAATCAGGAAAAAACATAAGGATTCAAATCAGAATGGCGAGCGAGTTCATGGCTATGGCTTTTAGCAAGACCGGAGGTTATTCCCCCCATGCTTGAAATCATACCAAGCAGCCCCTGAGCACCATTACTTTCGCCACATGCATCAGGTGTGAAGATCGCAAGCCCTGGCTTGAATTTCTTGTTTTTGTGAATACAACATTGTAATATCGTACTACCCAGACTCTCGACATCAGGATAAGGTTTGCCAAGCCTATGCAACAGTTCTTCTATTGATTCTGCGACGTTCGAACATGCCCAGTCTCCTGGAAGTTGGGACTCATGAACTGAGTTGAGAGAGAGTCCCACACAGAACCAACAGCGTTACTTCTCGTATTTGCCCCTCGGCATCTTCAGGGATCGGAGGTTAGTGTTTCCCACAATCTGGGGCCAAGAGTCTCGCCAAGCTAAACTCTCAACCAACACAATGCCATGCGTCCAATCGGATCTGAGAATCCCCGGGCCGCCCTTTTCAGAATAACCATGTAAAACTCGGGCAGGGCCAACGGCCCGTCTGGTGACGTGGACCACGGATTATGGGTCTTGGATCTGAAAAATAGGCCTGAGTTGCCGATCCTCACTTGAGACGTTGCAACGGTTGGTTCATGGGGTTTGAGAATCCCCGTCATGAGCTATCATATTGTCCAGGGCATGCTTCACAAAGTCGTACTATGCACTCAGAGCTAACAACCAACGAACCAACGCTCGACGGAGTCGGACAACCCGCCGATTCACTAGTTCATCTCCATGAGCGGCCCATAAAGACCTGCAATCGTGATTCCTGCCATTGAATTAATCCAAGCTCAAGCTTTTTTCTCTGCATAGTTTCCACTCAGTTGTCATCATGCCCCGTCAGCAAGTCTATTATCTTCATCCTTATGGCTGGGAAAATGATCCGGATGAGGAGAGATTTCCCGTCTCCACCCTCGATTATCTTACCGCCTGCACATACAACAACTATGCATTGTTTTTCCGCCTAGATGATGCAGACAAGGCGAGAGCCGTTGAAGTGCTCAAAGCAGGTCTTGAGCGCACCCTTAGCCAAGCAAGACACTACTGCGGTACGATCGAGAAGGAACCTAGTGGCGGTCATTCTTTCGTCAAGAAGAAGGACAGTACCGTCCGCTTCGTTGTACAATGGCTTGACTCTCCCCATCACAACTACCCTTCCTTCGATGAAATCGAGAAAAAGCACTTCAACGCCGTGGCTTTGGGCGATCTCGAGCTCTGGAGCGTCCCTCCCATGACATACGGCGAAAAGCCAGAAGCCGATCCAAACAATCACCCTGTTGCATCGGCATTCAAGGCCAATTTTGTCAAGGGGGGGTTGGTCTTTCACATCCATCATCACCATTACACCAACGATGTCATGGGATGGTCTGGCTTGGTGCATCAGCTTGCTGAGAATTGCTTCGCCTTTGCCAACAAGACACCTTATCCCGAATGGGACCCTTCCAATCTCGACTTGGCAAGACTCTGCAAAATGGAGCCTCCTGAACATGAGAAGATTGATGGTCCTCCTCCTCAGAAGCGTCATCCCGCACACACCCAGGCTGTTTCGCTCTTGTTTCATCTACCCAAAAGCAAGGCTGCTGAGCTCAAGAGGTTAGCCACTCCTCAAGATGGAAGCTGGATCTCAACCTATGATGCCTTCTCGGCCTTTATCTGGCGTACGCTTACGCGTGTTCGCGCTCCTGTGTTCAACACCGACATGTCGTCCAAGCTCTTCTGGTGTGAGACGATTGACATGAGGAGACGCTTCCACAGTCCAAAGCCTCCAGCTCGTCTACAGCAAAATGTCATGTTCGCAGCTGTGTCCCCTACCGCCCCGGTAGAACAGCCAAATGTGGGAGAGGTCATCTCGGAGTGGCCTCTGTGGCAGATCGCCGCCTACATCCGCAAGATGACCGACAGCGTCACCCAAGAGTCACTCGACAAGACGCTAGAGATGGTTGCGACGGCCCGCGACAAGACGACCATGAACATCCAGATCGACGCTCAACCGCCCATGTCAATCCTTCTAACCGATCACCGAGACGCGAGTGTTAGCAGACTCGACTTTGGCTTTGCAACGCCCGTCACATACCGTCATCTGATCAACCGAGTCACTACAGGCGTCATTGTCATCTACCCACCGCGAGACCCTTCGCCCGAGTCAGATGAAGGACCCGAGTTTTCTATATTCTATGAGAAGAGGCTGGCTCAGGATTTGATCGATGATGCTGCGTGGGGTGAGTACTTTGAGTATCGAGGCGTTGATGCTGAGGATGCAACCGAGTCTGCCAAGGTTAATGGCAATGCTAAGGTGAATGGTCACACAAATGGCCATGTCAGTACCAACGGCGAGAAGAATGGATTGTGAACGGCGAGATGATCTGAGACGGAGGGTTGAGCACTTTCGTCCGCTGAATTCAGAACTATGACCAAATCCATGACTGCGTTGGAGTTTGTAACAATTTCTGCCTCAATATACCAGGTGTCTTCTCGAGCATAAAAACGAACACAAATTCCCACATTGGCTAAGGGCGACAAAGTTTGCCCCAACTCAGGTCCTCCAGTAAAGCCTCTTCGCCCTCATACTAGCCATGAACCAATCTCCATCTCGCTTCTTCCAAACCTCATGATATTGCCCCCCGCCATTACCATGCCCCTCAGTCTCACTATTTCTCGGTCCACAATGGTATATGAGAGACCACGTAACCTTGATCTCGTCTGGAGAGATCTGCTCAAATTCTCCAGGTCCAACCATGTGAATGGTTTGTTGAACTTTGAACGAGTTGCTAAAGTAGGCAACGAAATCGTCCCTCGACGCAAAGGACCATTCGCGATCGACATTAATCACTTCATCTTTGGCGTCGACAAAGACGAAAGTCGCTTCGGGGAGAAAGACTTTCTCGAACACGCCCCACTGGTTGGAGTCGGCGGAGTGACAGTATTGAGCCTTTTTGTGCGTGATGAGGGCGATGACGTCTGGAGGCACGGACATGTTGAACAGATGGGTAGATATGAGGAGGTGGTGCTTTAAGACGGAAACGCAGGGTAACTTGAGTAGTCTGTGATGGAGAGCAAGGAGATGTCAGGGACAAACAATGTCGATGACTGGAGGATTCGGCTGAATTTAACCTTCCCACTGTACTCCTTCTCAGGGAATCGGCTACGCGGTGTGCATGAATACAGGGTACGTTGATCCCCCTCATCAAACCCCCATGAGCCGACCCGGTGCCCCTGGCGTGATTCCAGAACTGAAAACCTGTCTTGTCATTTTTTGAGAAACACAGCAACCAATGAATAGCCATCACCCAATAATCCTGCCCAAGCTCGTTCCATTTATGGAGACAGCCGCCTCTAGGATTGATGCAGGCAGTACTCGCCATCCCCCAAGTCATCCTGGTCAAACTTGATCTCCTCTTCCTCAAGGTCGTCTCCAACCACGTCCAATGTAACATCAAGCACCTCCATAGGTTCCGGCTCCGCTCTATCCGACCAGAAAGCCTTGGAGCTCGAAAACATCACCGATTGAGTACTCTTATTACTCCTTGGACGGATAACGTGCAGTCGGTACGCAAAGACGATGCCCGGGGCTGTCTCGTAAGAATCTACCTTTGCTCTCTCCACGCCACCGGATAAGCTTCCGCCGACTTCAACCGGGACCGGTCCTGTGGGACCAGAGGCTGAAATTCCGGCTTGGTTGCCGGAGCCTTTCTCTTTGGTCACCGTGAACGACTCGTTTGTTACCCGCAGGCCAGAGACGAGGTATATCGGTCTCTTGCCATACAGGCCCGACTCGATGTGCTCCTTGACCGAATCCAAGCTGGTAAGGCTTGTAAGGAACTCTTTTGAGAAAGGCGTCACGAGAGACCGGACTTCGTGATCGACAGTCCCATACTGAAGAAGATTTCGTCGGCTGGCTTCGTACGACACAGAGCCAGAAGCAAACCCGATAAACTTGGCGAAAAGGCTGGCTCCACCTGTTCGGCTGACTTCGTTTGAGTGCGAGTGGTTCTTTTCCGTGATGATCTGGATCTCAGGCAGCTGTATCGACGGGTCGGTGCGGGGTGACGCGAGGACGTTGGTAGGACGGCCAGGATGTGTGATGACGGATCCAAGTTGGAGGGACCCGTCAGGCGTGAATGTGAAGTCGGGCGGGAGGAACCAAGTCTTCATCTTGATGGTGCTTGGGGATGATACGGTTGAAAGAGATGTGAAGCTGATCAGATGGTGAGTGACTTGTTGATCTTTACTCAGCCTCTGGCGCTTACTTGCGGCTTTTAATTGGGCTTCTCCAGTCCAGGCTGCAGCGCGGCTGAACGATTAGCCTTGTGCGCTTCATCACTCATGAAGAAGGGACGTTGATTTAAACTCGGCCAATTGGCGCATGAATTGGCTCAAGTAAACTCTCTAGTCGTGGCAAATAGGTACAAAGCCAAAGCTTAAAGCCACCACTTAACCCCCCGTTCCCTTTCCACCAAGACGACACAGAGTGCTCCCATCTCCGTGACATACTAACGCCGATACATGAGTTGTGATACCGAATCGTACATAGCTGCCCAGGCTTTCCATGGATCCGATTTTTCGCTCCAGAACCAGATGGGGTTCACAAACCTATGGTGTCCCGTCTGCTCTGGAGCCATCTTCTCCAACATCCTCAGCATGCCTTGTGTCTTCTTCAGGCTCTGAACGGGGCTTTGTTCCTTGGGTATAGGTAGAACAGAGGATAGTGCTTCAGCATAGGCAATGGTGGATGCCACGATGCCAGCGGTTACCGCAGTGGCGATGGATGATCCAGGTTGGCAAATGGAGGGGCCAAAGCGTCCTGATATTTCTCTTTGAATGTTCTCGGGCAAATCATCTCCGAATGTGCCAAGAACAGAGTTGGAGTATCGATCAATTATTGGAGGGTTGCTGGCACTAAAAGTGCCGTCGCAGTTTGTTGCTCGGATGGAGATGACGGATCTATGCCGAGCAGGGAATGATTCACCTTGGTAAGCCGCATTGTTGCCGGCGCTGGCGAGGAAGACGACATTCCTTTCTCGCTCGACATCTTCAATGGCTTTGGCGATGTCCTCATCGTCGTCTGGAAAGCCAAAGGACATGGAAATGACATCCACTTCCTCTTCAAGCCCGGCCCAGCGGATTGCCTGCATTCCAAGTGTCAGTCAAGCAATCAGAGCAGTATCACGATGCATGGAAGAAGAATGGGTCTGGAACTTCCTACCTCTACAATGGACTTACTACCCAAAGAAAGCCCATTGGTGTCTTTTGCGACACGTGCGATATAAAGGTTTGCTAACGGGGCTGATTCCATGGCAAGACGAGCCATCAAACTGCCGTGGCCATAATCGTCTCGTCTTGTCATTTCATCCGTGTCAGATCCCTTTCCACCCCCTACAAAGTCTCTCCATCCGCGAATGCATTTCGCTCTGGCTTCCAGGCTAAAAAATGGTAGATTTGCATCATAGCCCGTATCCAAGATGGCAATTTTGACAGGCGCAAAGGCTTGGTCCGGTTTTTGTCGCCGTAGCATCATGATATGCCGACTGATGTGCTTCAAATTGTCCAGCCACTCACGGGCAACGATCGTCTTGCCGGCATGAAACGATGCCACTGGGGGCCTGAGCTGCTGCTGAGATGTTTCGGCCTCTCTGCACCTTGACAAGTATGATATACACTTGGGGTCGCTCTTGAAGGCGATGTTCACAAGCCTGGACAGAGGCTCGACAACCTTGGCGTAGATTCGTCGTCTTCGCTCATCCACTTGGAACTCCCCACCACCAGCTCTGGAGGCTGCGACATCTGTTGTTGAACCCTTCGACTTTTTGTGCTTGGATGTTTGGTCAATAGAGAAGAGACGTTGATCTAAACAGTTTGCGACAACTCTAGTGAAGATGTCTCGCTGCGTCGAACTCGCCCAATGACTTCTTTCTAGCTCGTTCAGCAACTGGTTCGCGGCTCCATGGTCTCGATTTAATCGAGACGCGAGGGGTAAATGGTCCATTGACTTGAAAGGTCGTCTAAGACCAATCTCCAGCAAGACAATGGCAAGAGCTAGGATGTGAGGGAATGGGTGCGTGACCATTGGGTTGTCCATGCTCTCAGCCACGCCATTCTGACCATCAAAATCGAGAGACACGTAAGATCTCAAAGCGAGCTGATCCTTTGGATGTTGCTGCTCGTCAGTTTCCTGCATGAACCAGATATTGTGGCTGGTCCACCGCTCCCGCATGAGATCTGATCCGTAAAACTGCCAGAACGAGTGTGCGATAGCGTGGGCAAGGATTATTTTGTCTTTGTCCTTCAGTCTGTAGCTCTCCACTGCTGTGCAGAGCGGCAGACCCTGCCCAGGACATAGGAAGCGCTCAAGAGCTGCTGGCGGGCGAAGTGAGACGAGCCCAAGGCCTTGAATGAATCTCACTCTCAATTTGGCAAATGAAGGGTCTCTCAGGATCTGGCAGAAGTAATCCGGGCTGACTTGGTCAAGGCTCGAAGCTTCCTCGAATTCTTCCTCGTCCTCATCGCTGCTTGCATCTCTACCAAGGTTGAACCCCACAAGGCGCTTTCGGGTTTTTGTTTGCCTGGAATATGAAAGTTAGACGTCTTGGCTCGAAGGTTGAAAACACAGCTCCTCACACTGGTACTCCCACCCAAAGATCCTGCCAGTAGTTCATGTCGGCTGTAGAAACCACCAACTCAAACTGTGCGTGCTTGCTCTGAATCTGCGGGTTTCCATCCAGATAGAGTCTCGCAGGGTGTGAGAGCGGATGATCGTCAATGAAGCCACATGACCTGGATTTCCGGCATCCAGGCCCGCGTCGACAAGCTGAATGCTGATAGAGGATTTGGAACAAGTTCTCGTTAACGTGCCGTGGGTAGTCGCTAGGTTGCGGCATCTGCGTCCCTCCCATAATATGATCAGCAGCCGTCTTTTTGTTAGGCTCCTCTTCGCCAAGTCTGGCGAAGAATCTGTCACACTGGTCTTTCGCATGGCTGCTGTAGCCGGGACCCATCTTGAAGTAGAGAAGAACGGATTTGTTCAAGTTGGTCTTGTTCTCAGGCCTCAGAAGCCCGAGGATGCTAGAGTAGCATTCCCATGCAGTATTCTGCCTTCCAACTGGGTCAGGGAACTAGGTAATTCCACTATATCAGCATAGCACAAGAATGACCCTCGAGGCCAGGATGAGCCACAACACATGTTGATCCAGATCGTTTGTGACAAATCATTTCGTCACCAAAGTGGTCTGTGGGGTAACATACCTTGCAGATCATCAACAGCGTGTGCAAGAGGCCTGTCGCCGCACCTTCGGCCTCGTCATCCGTCTCATAGCCCCGGAGCGGCTCCTGGGCAATCTGGCCGAGCCTCGTGCCCACCTCCCCCGCGACACGCTCCCGCTGCTGAATGCCGCATCGCATGATAACAGGAAAGACCCCATTGGCTACTTTAGCTAGCAGCTCGCAAGCACTATCGCCATCACCTTCTGGCGCCATCGCGTTAGGCCATCATCAGCCTCCGTCGTAGAAGAGTTGATTGTAGGATGCGGAATCCACTCAGGTCAGCTTCAGGCAACGGTATTGGATGTCGACACAGCCTTGTCGTCCACTGATGGTCACATACGTCACGTGGGCTGCATGAGACAAGGGTCGTCTCCGCCTTCTCAATGTCAGCCAGACACTTCCACACTACCAACACACACGAACCATGAGCTTTCTCATGGGCCCCTCGAAATATGGATCTTTTGGATCTCACTGCCGCTGAGCTTTCGCGAAAGTGTCTGACCCTATTTAGCCGATGTCTCGCTTGTCGATCTCAGACCCAGGATGACGGGCATGATCAGCCGGCCCCACCCTCTCAAGAACAGGTCGAAGCGCCGTCAGTCGATGAACGCCTCGAGTACAAGTTAGCAGACTTCAACCTCTGGATCGATGGCATCGGGGCACTAGCTTCCTCTAGAGCCTCGCTCGACTGGAGGCTCAATGAGCGGCCTATTGACCTGGAGCTGGTCAAAGGAAACCTTGTCATGCTGTACCAATCCTTGGAGGACTACAGAGACTTGCAAGAAAATCACCAGTCTCTTGATAAAGCCCTCCTTAGTATTGAATCGGCTCTCGGAAGCCTCGCTTCTCTCGCACTAGCGGTTCGACGAACCGGGAAACGGTCACGGCTCCACAAAGCCGATCGCCTCTTCAACGAGGAAGAGCACTCCGAGTTGAAGCAACACCTCGAGTGCATTGCGGTTTCACGACCTGGAGAGAGAGGATACAGCAGCCATAGATTCAAGCAGAAGCTTGAAGCATTGACGCCCGTTCAGCAACGTCTAGTGATGGCCAACCTACGGCGAAGGAATCGTTTTCTACAGGCGCGACGGCATTCAACTGGCCTCAAGAGACGCAAACCCGAACTGTCATCCATTTCAGAGGATTTTGACAACCAAGCACATCAACTGATCGCCTCTCCAGACTTAGAGATTCCCATCCCTGCCCGTCCTCTTGTCGAACAGCCCGCTCAACTTCCCAAGAACAGCGATGCTCCCACGATATCAGGGACATCGGCCTCCGTTCCCGAAAGCAAACTCAGATACACCGATCCAGAACTAAAGAAACCGGAAGCCTCCACCCCCAGAACTGAGGTTACACGCATTACAGCAACTGCTCACTACCCCCGCCCCCAGCTCCCTGATGACAGCCAGCACATGTTCCAGTGCCCTTGCTGCTACCAAACGTTACCAGTTCAGGACGTGAAGACGAATCCTCGGTGGAGGTGAGTTGCATCGTCGTGTATCGGCCCAATTACTTCTGACGTCAGTCACCAGGAAGCACTTGAGTGAAGACATCTGTCCGTACACCTGTGTCGTCGAAGGCTGTCCCACTCCGGAAGTATACTACAACACACGAACAGCCCTGGAACGACACATTCGGCAGGACCACTCACCGGTCTGGCAATGCCCTTTATGTGAGGATGAACCACAGTTCGCCTCCATGATGGACATGATGGAGCATTTCATGGCCTTACACCCGGACGCTGCTGAAGGGGACGGCATCTCAACACTCATATCTCTCTCCACACAGAGAAAGATGGGCATAGAAGCCTGTCCGCTTTGTGATGTGGAGGGAATTGTTGACTCCCCGGAGCTGATC
Organism: Fusarium duplospermum; assembly: GCA_003946985.1. Lineage (NCBI taxonomy): Eukaryota > Fungi > Ascomycota > Sordariomycetes > Hypocreales > Nectriaceae > Fusarium > Fusarium duplospermum. The sequence goes on along the minus strand of NKCI01000023.1, from coordinate 33,956 downwards.
GACCATGTTCTGGAGCATGTTCACGATTTCTCTCTTCGTTCACTTCCATGGCCAAGGTCAAGCCATATCAACATTGGAGGCGAAGTGGGAACTTTCGACCTCCGGCATAGCAAGTGCCCCTCCATAATCCAGTGGCTGAGTGGCGTATCGGAGATCGATGGCCACAAGCGTCTTCAACTGTGCCAGTTCGATTACGATCGGGTTACCACAGTGGAGGGTCAAGTCCCGCCCCTTCAAGATGACAATCTCCATGTGGAGATTTACTTTGCTGACGAGCATGGAGATGGATCGGCAGCTGCTGAGACAGACATCTCACAGCTAACCCAAGAAATATTTTCAAGCTCCAGCATGACCAACATGTCCAACAGTGATGACGAGGCAGCCCAACATCCTGATGATATCGCGCTTGAACAATCAGTCGGTGCGGAAAATAAAGCTTCGCTCGAGAGCACAGCCTCACGTTTCCGCAATGGCATCAAGAAAGTCTTAAACCTAGGAAATACAAAATCAGCCCCCAGTGAGAAATCAAAATCTACAGATGTGCAACAAAATCTACAAAGCGATGCAGATCTGTACTTTCCGGTACACAGAGCTGCGATGGACTTGTTTCGTCGTCTGAAGGACCAGGAAGACACACTCTCGACAATCGCTTTCACCCGATTTCTCAGGCAGCAGCACCCTTCAGGGCGTGAATATGATGAGATCTTTTTGATCAAAGAAGCGTACGACTTTCCAGTGTTCTTTAAGGCTTGGGAGAGTTTGGGTACCAGCGCTCAAGGGCCCCTGCCACCTAAAGACCTCTCCAAGCCTTTAACCAATTACTTCATCAGCACCAGCCACAACACCTACATGGCCCGAGAGAGTTCGGTTATCAGGGACAGTGCTCAGGCCTGTCGGAATGTATGGCATCCAATATCAGGGACCGGCGTGTTGGCAAGCTAACTTTTTGGTTCCAGATTCTCTTGCAAGGATGTCGATATTTTGAGATTGACGTTTGGGATGGAGATGCCATTAAACCTATTCCCCAAGACTCCCCTGAAGATAATCACCATTATGCCTCGACCAGCAAAATTAGGATAACGGCTACAAAACCGACGAAGCCAGCCCCTCGGGAGCCTGTCGTCACTCATGGCTGGAATGTGACTGGCCCATGCGGCTTCCGCGAGTTTTGCGCTGTCATTGCAAGTTCGGCCTTTGTTAGCAATGATCTTCCCGTTATTGTAAGCCTCCAAGTGCACACAGATGTCGATCAGCAGGAAGTCATGGTGAGGGTAATGAAAGAGGAGTGGGGGGAACTGCTTCTTGACGAACCCCTTGAGGGATATGATCCGAGATTCCGGCTTCCAAACTTAGGTGATCTAAGGCGAAAGATCCTCGTCGGTGTGGAAAGTGGCAGCATTCCTTACAACATGAACGATCCTTTAAGCGACTCAAAAGGCTCGAATCCCAGTATCATTGGCTTGATGAAGCCGAGTCTCAAAGAAAAGACATCCAACGCTGTCATCTGCGACACCCTCAAGCGACTTGTCGTTTACACGCGGCTACAGAAAGCTTTTGGGTTGAATACTAAAACAGACAGGCTTCCATCACGGATCCTGTCAATTGGCTACGACAGTCTACTTCATCTCGTTTCGCTGGACGAGACATGGTTGCTATCCTATACTGCGCAATGCTTTCTACATACCTTTCCCAGCAACCGTCGGGTGGACTCGGGTAATCCTGATCCAACCTTCTATTGGAAGCTGGGTTTTCAGATGGTGAGCACGAATTGGCAGAGCCTTGATCATGGCATGATGGTCCATCGTGGCATGTTTGCTGATGAGGATGGTTGGGTTCTCAAACCTTCGGGGTATCGAAGCACCGATAAGCAAATCGGACCTTGGCGCGACGTCATACCCAAGGGGAAAATGGATATTCACATCACTATTTTCTCTGGATTTGACATCCCGGAGATTGGTGAAGATGAGCAAGACAGCAGCGGCCATGAGAAGAGAGTTCTTCGTCCCCAGGTCAAGGTTGAACTTCACTGTGCTCAAGATGACGAGGACGAGGACACGTACGAATTGAAGACGGAGACTGGCAACACGAAGGACCCCCGATTCGGTGCCAATGGGTCACGCATTTCGTTTGCAGTCAAGAGGTCCCCACCCGAGTTGAGCTTTGTAAGGTGAGTTTTGCTCCTTGACCTCTGGTTGAGCTGGAGTTTTCTTATCAAGCTCGTTTAAGAATCTGTATCCGTCAGGAACTAACCTCTTTATCAGATTCAGGGTCGTAGATGACTCAGGATCTATTATTCAACCACTGTTAGGTTGGGCGTGCATCCGTTTGGACCGCCTTCGTCAGGGATATCGTCTTATCGAACTCTTTGATGTTAAAGGACGTAAGACTTCGGGAGCTCTTTTGGCCAAGATATCCATGAATTTATGAATAAGGTAGATAGCTAGCCGCGGGAAACTCGTACCAGGCCCAGCTTCAATATTAAACCACGAGGTGAACTCCTGTATCCTATTCACATATCGAATGAGTCCTTTGTTGTCTTCCAAGCCATTCTTATTATCCAGCCGCTTTAATTCGTGATTACCGGTGCCTTCCCATCCCACTCACTGCTCTCCACCGCATCAACGAGCCACTTTCCAACACTCGCTCTGGTAATAGATGGCATCCACGCACAGCCCTTTCCATCTTCAGACCACACCTTAAATTCCTTGGCGTTACCTTCAGCAAGCATACACGGTCGTGGGGAAACGAAAGTTAAGCCGCTATCGCGCACGAGCTGGTCGAGTTTGTTGTGATCCTTAAGTCCGATGCCCATGCTTCCGTGGCTAAATATGATCTTTCCAGGAAGGTTCATGGAGCGCCAGGAGGAGCCAACACCCTGAGCTGAGTTTATGACCAGCTTGGGTTTGTAGGGGAGGTTGGCCTGCGAGATGGCAGCGAGCAAGACGCGCATGCTCGAGGTCAAAAAGTCAGGCGTGGTATCAGGACGTAGAGCCGCAAAAGGCGACTCTGAAGTGCGAACCTGAGCAAGGGCTGATATAATTGCCTTGGGAGGCTCCGGAGTTGTGAGGCCAGTGAGGACGTCGGCTTGGGAGGTGGGTGTGCCCTTGACGAGGGTGAGGTTGGTGTGGGTGGGTAGGGATGTGGTGGATGGGTTGCGGACAAGGGCGGTGACTGTGTGGCCTCTGGAAAGGGCTTCTTGGATGGCAAGAGAGCCGTTACGGCCAGTTCCGCCGATGACAAAGATGTGCATGTTGAAGATGGGGTTGCGGTTGTGAATGTGGTTGTGAATGTGGCTGTGAATGTGGTTGTGCGAGTTGAGTGCTCTTAACGAAGTTGGTTATGAAGAAGAGTCTAGTTGAGAATGAGAAGCAGGTGTCTCTGATTGAGATAGATGAACTTGTTGATGAGAATGCAGAAACATGAGAGAGTAACCCATCCAAACCCTTTATAGTCCAGACAAACCAGTCTCTTCTCCTTCATATCGGCCGATACGTTCGGCCCCGGCAACTCGGCCGTGTCCCGGTCGGACTCAGCCGACAACACAGCCTCGATCTTACGAATCGAGGCGCGGATTCTCAATTTACCGAGAGGCTGGTGCAAAAGACCGAGATGAGTTTTGTCATCCGACACGGCCGAGAGTGAGAATGTATCGGCCGAGTCTTACCACTCGGCCGGATGCTTGCCTCAGCGATGATGCTTATTGGAGGAGGGAGATTGTGAAGAGGTTTTTTGTTTGACAAATGCGTGAAAAGATTGCGAAGGTGGCTTAGAGGAAAGTCCGAGACCGAGGGGTTGTCCGTTAATTGATGCCGGTTACATAGACCGACATTCTATATATATAGGTGGTTGAGTTTGTGGTCAAGTCGAGAAGAGACATCACCAACCATCTATCTCACTACTCACCCACGCTTCAAAGTTACCAACAACTCCACAATTTCCACGCTCCTCGCCTCAAACAACATCAATCTACCTTTTTCATAATGTCAACCACCAAAATCGCCATCATCGGAGCGGGCCTCTCGGGCCTAACCCTAGCTCTAGCGCTCCACCAACAAGGCATCGAAGCCGTCGCCTACGAGCAGCAAAGCGCACCCCTAGATATTGGCGGCGCAATCATGCTCTCCCCCAACGCTCTTCGTATTCTTGACAAACTTGGCGTTTTTGAACGTATGGAACCTCGAAGCTACAAGTTCGAAGAGTCCTACTTCCTCTCTCAAGACAACAAGTCTGTTGACGTCTTTGAGTTTGGATCTGTTGCCAAGTACGGATACTCAGGTATTCGAGTCTACCGCTTCGAGCTCATCAACATTCTTCTGGTCTTGGTTCGTGAAGCCGGGATCCAAGTTGTCTACGGCAAAAAGTTTGACCGCATCGTCAGCGAGACTGAGGACAGTGTCACCTGGCTCTTCACCGATGGCTCAGAGTCCACCGCCTCCCTCCTCGTCGGAGCAGATGGCATCCACTCTCGAGTCCGATCATATCTTCATCGTGACCTACAACCCAAGTTCACGAACATGATTGGCGTCACGGCTGCTGTGCCCACGGAGCAACTCAAGATGAACAAGGATGAATATAAACTCCCAGCTACGTTCATGCACAACAAGCGAGGAGCTTTTGTCATTGCACCTCAACTAGCCAACGGTTCAGAGGTCCTCATTGGAAAACAACGCATCTTTGCAGGAGAAGACCCTGGTCGAGATGCCTGGAAGGCCATGACATCCGACAAGACATGGTGCATCGATTTTCTTCGCGAAGGCAGCGAAGATTATCCTCCTGTCGTCGCCAACGCCACCTCCAAAATCTCAACCGACAAGGTCAACCTCTGGCCCTTCTACCTCCTCCCCAAACTAACCAAATGGTCATCAACCGACAAACACAACCGAGTCATAATCCTCGGCGACGCAGCCCACGCAATCCCCCCCACCGCAGGCCAGGGTGTGAACCAGGCCTTTGAAGACGTCTACACCTTTGCTGGGATCCTCGGGTATCTGAAACAGAAGGGGCTTAGTGGAGGGGCGTTGGAGAGGTGGCAGAAGGGGAGGCAGGGACGGGTTGACAGGGTGATTGAGTTGAATGGGGAGATTAATCAGAGGAGGTTGCCGAAGGATGGGGATGTGGAGATGAAGCCTTTTGAGCTTGATTGGCTTTATGGGGTTGATTTGGATGAGATGGTGGAGGACTTTGTTGGTGAGAGATGAGTACAGGGAGGGGATGGATGAAGAGGCAAGGAGAAGAAAGAGGGAGCCCATGGAGGAAGAAGGACTCGGACTAATAGGAGGTAGGGAAGGAAGATAGAACAAGGGAGTCTGCCATGATATCACTCCGCCAATTCAAACTCAGTTTTTATAATTCATTTAGTAGCGGTTCGTGCCGGTTCTCTCCCTCAAGAGTCAGCGGCTTGTTGTGTGTCTGGCTCAAGCAATCTGCCACAGTGATAGGACGTACGCGTACTAATATAATAGATAGCAGACTTCTCATCTCTTCACCACAAGATAGCACAAGTTGCTTCGGCTGATCAATCCAGAAGACCCTCCCTTCCTGTCCTTTCTTTATGTGACCAAAAAGACAACAAGCCATCATTTGTAGTCCAAGACTGCAAAAAGTCTGCCCCTAGTGAGGTTCGAACTCACGACCTTAGCATATCTTCACCAAGTAATGAAGGTATAAGAGCTACGCGCTATCCCACTGCGCCACAGGGGCCTTAGCGCTCGGCTACGCTAAAGTCGCGCATCTGCGGCACTATAATACCGGCCGTCTGCGCAAGAGGGATTCTTTGTCCGACGTTCACACCAGATTCTCACCTCCTCTCGGGGCTAAAGTGTTCCTGTAATGGTCCACAACTCTGTAATTCAATGGCGTCAGTATCAAACATATATCGCGGCATGAATTGCAAATTTTGTACTGGAAAGTTGCATCGGGGAGTTGGCTAACTGTGGCTGGAACCCGGCCCCTTAGATCCTCTCCTACGGAGAACGGAGAACACTCTCAACCTCCGACCCGGCCCAAAGATTGCGTCCTAGAATACCCACTTCATAACATCACGTCAAGAAAAGTTTCCTTTGTTTTTCCCGCTCAGGCCCTCAATCCACATTCTCCATTCCCCGAATCCCATGAGAAAAGGACCCTGAAATGCAACCCTAGATCCACACCCCTGAGCCTTGACAAGGAGCCAGGGTCAAAACTCGAAACCAACAAGACCCTGCCACCCACTCGCAAGACTTGCCTATTCGTGTTTCGTTTAAGGCTGAATCGTTCTTCGTTTAATGGGCGATGCTGTCTCCCACCTTCCCTCCCAGAGCTGAAGTCAAGGACTTGAAACGTCATGTTCATCCACCAATGGGGGAAAAGATGAACCCAGAAGCCAGGATGTTGCCATGTGCCGGGTTAAGCATGTTTCTCGCGGCTGTTCTGGACCTCTTTTTCGTATCAGGGGGTTTTCGGTTTCAGGTAATCTGCTGAGCGGGCGGTCGAGGACCAAGACCTCGGTAAGGTGCTGTGCTGATAGATATAAAGACGGCAGTGTTGAACCTCTTGAGGCTCCTTGTTAGTTCAGTTTCACATCGTCCCTTCAAGCACTCGTTTTCTTACTCTCGCAAGCCGAGACTTTCATTCATTACCCCAGAGGTCATTATTCAACTCTTCTTCACCAGTACACACTCTTTACAGCTCTAAAAGCCATCATGAAGGCCGCCATCTCCTTTTCTGCTGCCATTCTGGCTCTTCCCAGCGTCGTCTCGGCCCACTACTTCTTCCCCCATCTCTACGTCAATGATGTCAAGTCGGCCGAGTACGAGTACGTCCGTCGCTCTACTCAGGGTTTCCAGCCTCACTTTGGCTTCGACATTCTGTCTAGCAACGAGATGAGGTGCAACACTGGTGCCCAGGCCAACGCTGGCTCTACCAAGGTTGCTGAGGTCAATGCCGGTGACACCATTGGCTTTGGTACCAACTTGGACGGCAACATCCAGCATCCTGGAGCCATTCAGGTTTACATGTCCCGAGCTACCAACGACGACGTCAAGTCTTACGATGGATCTGGAGATTGGTTCAAGGTGTATGAGCTCGGTGCCAACTTCCCTATGCAGGCGTCTGGCGAGAACTGGCTCATCTGGAACAAGAACCGCATCGACTTTGCCATCCCCGCCGAGGTCCCCAGCGGCGAGTATCTCGTCCGTATTGAGCATCTTGCTCTTCATCGACCCAGCGGAACTGAGTTCTACTTCAACTGCGCCCACATCAAGGTCACCAACTCTGGCAGCGGTCAGGAGCCCACGGATGTCGTCAAGATCCCTGGCGTCTACGACAGCAACACTGAGGGTCTCTCTCCCAACTACAGCATCTACAGCGGTGCCACTTCTTACCCCATGCCTGGACCTGCCATCTTTGGTGGGTCTGGTGCTTCCTCTAGCTCTGGCTCTGCTGCTGCTGGTTCTGGCTCTGCCACTGGCTCCGACTCTGCTGCCACCCCTGACACCAGCGCTGCTGATTCTGGATACGGCAGCGTCCCTCAGTTCTCTCGACGCTACTACCGTGGGAACTAATTCGAGCATGGGGGAGTCGAATGTCAATTAAGGATGTTGCCCCTTGGAGGTTGGTGGAACTGATACTCGCACAACCAAATCTTTCACTTCGCATATAGTTTCTTATATAACTCAAAGTATTGTCAATAAATCAAACGAGTGGTATTTATGCCATTGCTGTACTATAAATCATTTTCCAATCCCTCAGGCGTATTAACCATACCTGCCCACATAATCCTGTGGTTCGGTGAACCGGCCTCAAGATCCATCATCCCGTGCAACATAACTGCCATCACAGCTTTGACTTAAGCGCCGATGAACGCAGCACCTCTCTTGCCAGGCCTGCTACCTCGCTTGCAACACCCCAAGACATCTCATAGCCGCGTCCTCCAGCACCGTAAGCATGAATGACGTGCTGAACCCCCTGGCCATTGTCCTTGATCTCCGTCTCAACCCTCATACCACCCTCCCTCGCTGGTCGCCGACCAACAACATCTTTGATGACCCTCAAAGACCCAGGAGCCTGTTTCTCGGAGCACGCCTCGGCGGCAATGCTCTTGGCATTGTCCAGAACAGTCTGACGCAGCTCCAGGGATGGCTCGATACGCCAGTCGCCGGGTTCCTTGGTGCCACCAATCACTGTCCCTCCATTGAAAGATCTGGGGATGATGAAACTCCAAGAACCATCCTTCAGCTGCTTTGTGATGGTCTTGTCAGCAGCCGCGAGATTGGTCAATACTATTTGGCCTGTGTGAACTCGTCAGCACCCACGACTCTAAAATTTGGTGCGTCGGGCGTCCGCGAGCCACCGAGAGTGTCCCGCGGGTCACCGTAAGAAACTTACCTTTAATGGGAAAGCACTTGACATCCTTGAACCCCATTCCACTCGCATTGACCACGAATAAAACTTGAGACGCAAGTGTAAAAGCCTCCTCTTCGCTCTTGAGTTCCCTGTGCAGCGTCTTTCCACCTTGGAGGATGAATTTGCGTAGCAAGTTGCTGCAGTAAAGGGGCGAGTTGATACAGTACGTATCGTACTCAAACGCCAGCTTCACTCCCTCTGGAAGCTCACGGGCCTCATACTTGCGATAACCCGATAGACCAGTCTCGGCGGCAAAACTCTGAGCATCCTGCTTCAGATATTCGGGCGATGGGTCCTCAAGATACTCGATACCTGGGAGACGACGAATGCCGACCCAGGGTTCACTCTGGCGGTGACTTTCAAGCTCGGCAACAGTTTGCTTGAGCCACTTGGCTTCCCGACGAAGCTGGGGCGTTGAACCTGGGATGGGTCGGACGTGGGCGCCGGCCCACATGGACGCGTAGTCGGCAGAGTGGGAAGTGGGAGCCCCTGGGATTAGGGTTGGCCATTCCTTGGCGACGAGGAGGACAGATGTTGACTGAGTAGTTGGAGACTCTGCGAGGAGTTGCTGGATCTTGAGGGCGCTGGTCAGGCCGATGATTCCAGCCCTAGCAGGTTTAGCTCAGGTCATCCAAAGAGAAAGCTCACTCATACCCTACAACAACGACGGTAGGTTCAGTAGAGTTGGACATGTTGAAGACAGTTGATGAATGATGGGGCGAGTCAACAGTTAAATTACATGAACAAAAGACAGGAGGTGTTCAATTAGGCTGTGAATGGCATCAAGTCGGCTGTGAGGTATTATGCAGCCGATGTGATTTGCGGGGGCTTATCGGCTTGAAATCGGCTACGAGCGGGCGAGATGATAACGAATGCGCAGACGTTATGTAACTGCAAATGCACGGTTCAAAGTAATTCCAGTTTAAACAAAGGCGGGTGAAAGTGCAAACGGGTTGAAGCATTCCAGGTGAGGCCGTGATCGGGACAAATCAGTCAACCGGGCACCAGCAGTCATCGGAGGCGGCCGAAGCGGGGCCGAATTCGGGGAGCGGCGCCGAGATTGCCCATGGCCGGAGGAAGAAGTCGGCGAGGGCCGTCATGAGGATGGGATCATTTGCATTGCGACGGTGGTATCAAGGGAATTCTGGTATCAAGTACAGGTAGCGGTGAAGAAGACACCGCCCTAAGAAGATAGACAAAGACGTCAAGCATTGCGGCGAGTCAGTTAGCCAGAGGCACCTGACTCTAGCATTGATCAAGGGCAATCCTACGTCATGGCTTCTAGCCCAAGCCATCATGACATGAGCAGCTTCGCGCAGCTCTTATCGAAAAGGGACAATTGCGATGCGAGAAGTGTAGACAAGCAAGGAATGCCATCTGTAGTCATCGGCAACCTCGAGCGACAGATAAATGACACGATCATGATCATCCAGTAACGGGCAAGCCGAAAACAGCTGAGAAAACCACTTCAAAAAAGCTGACAAGACCATGACAAGGTTCGATCTGGGCCCTGATTACTCATGACGTTCGAGAACTCGAAATAGATGGAGGCGTTCCTAAGCATGGGCCGGTTTTGGAGGCGAAAGTTGCCAAGTTGGAAATAAGCAATCGCTGATTGGACGAGAGGAAGTGAATCTGGGGAGTTGGCCAATCAGAACAAGGGCGATTACTGCCAGTTGGAGATGCGGCAACCAAGCTCCAGAGGGTGTGGAGACACGTTCCCCAGGAGAGATCAAGTACAAATAAGTCGAGGGTGCCTCTCTTGGTGACAGTTTAGAATCAGCATCTCAAACGCAATCTCAAGTTACGACTACAACTCTCAACTGTCTTCAACTCTCAAACTCTCTTCCGACTCTCAACTTTCCCACCATACCCTACACTCACCACACAAACCACCAAAATGGTCGTCAACACTCCCGCTACCTGCTGCCGCTCCGGCGACAACGCTGAATGCGCCTGTGGTATGTGACATCATCTTTAACTGCAAAGACAGCTAACTGACATGTTCTCCTCCAGCCCAGAAGGCTACCTGCTCGTGTGGCCAAAAGTCGGCTCTTCACTGCACATGCTCCAAGGCCTCCAGCGAGAACGCTGTCGCAGGACCCCGCTGCTCATGCCGTGCCCGACCCGCCGGTGAATGCACCTGCGACCGAGCTTCCTCTGAAAACGCGACCGTCTCCGGTTCAACCTGTGCCTGTGGCTCGCGACCTGCTGGTATGTACAATGTGGTCGCATACAAAGCTTACCTCCGTACTAACGTGTTATGCTCAGGTGGCTGCACTTGCGAAAAGGCTTCTGATGGCGGATACAACCCTGCCAACGAGATCGACTTTACCACTCGACGATAAACACATGGTTCGGTCCTATGGGCAGGGATTTTTTCGTGATTCACTGGCATAATTGTATTATGGGTCGGCGTTGGGGGCATGAATGGCGTGGCATCTGGGTTGGGCGGCAAGGCAATCAGAGCTAAAGATAGCGAGATTTGAGAATCAATCACAAACAATTACATTGTACTTGTTGGTAAAACGCGTGAGACGGGATGAACTGCAGCTGGTGTCGCGATGCAGCTGGAATTCTCCGAAACAGGAAGTACTCCGTAGTTGAGTTCCCATTTGAAGGTTTCCATGGTCAAAAGGAGGTAAACGCCAAAAAAAAAAAAAAAAAAAAACAGACGAAAACAGAAAAATCACCAAAAAGCAAGGATCAACGAACCTACCCAACCCCCGCGGTTCGTAGCTATCGTTGCACTGAATTATCCGTGTCCCAATGGAATGGGTCGCCTCACGACAAGACGCGACAAGCTCCGTCACCGCCCGAAAGCTCAATTGCACTAAATTTTTTATTCTGCCGGACATTCTCTGGTGGGAGCTTCCGGGCGGTGAATCCCAATTCAGGCTTGACGCCCCTGTAAGCCCAGATTGGCATCTGCTGATCCCTGCTCAGGTCATCCACATTCAGCGTGGTCAGATCACACCTAAAAGGAAGAAAAAAAAAAGCACCACCTTCTCTGTCCACGTTCTGCCACAGCTTCTCCCATCTTCATCATCATCGACATCACGTCAAACCTCTTTTACCTGCGCGCAAAGGAAGCTCTGCAGGTTCTTTTTATTGCTTCCCAAGCACGTGTTTCACCTCAATCTCTGCGCCAAACCGCATATTTTCTCTTCCAGCGCGTCGGGTACCCACCGCATCACACAAGGACGCGATGGCCCCTCGAACCAAAGCATCCGTCAACAAGACGGCCGCGTCGACAAAGAAGACGTCTACTACCTCCACTGCCGTGAAGAAGGCTACTAAGCCTGCAAAGGCCGCTGCTGCCGCTCCTACTAAGAAGAAGGAGGAGCCTGCCACCAATGGCGCGTCCAAGAAGCGAAAGGCCCGCGACGAGGAGACAGAGGCCGAGTCTGAGGCGGACACGCGCAAGGCCAAGAAGTCCAAGACCACAGAACGCGCCGTCAAGCCCGCTGTGAAGCCCTCAACAAAGGCCAAGGCTACCGCGAAGCCCAAGGCTGCTGCCGCCAAACCCGCCGCCGCCGCGAAGCCCGCTGCTAAGCCTGCTGCCACAAAGGCAAAGACCACCAAGAGGGCCAAGACCGAAGAGCCCGAAGACGAGAAGCCTGCCCCTAAGAAGCCCGTCAAGAAGGCCGCTCCCAAGAAGGAGAAGAAGGAGGTTCACCCCGAGATCGGAAAGAAGATCAACGACGCGCCCACACAGATCCTCGATGTCTACGTCTTTGGTGAAGGTTCGTCTGGCGAGCTTGGTCTCGGCAGCAAGCGCGTCAACAACAAGAAGCCCATCGATGTGAAGCGTCCCCGACTCAACGATAACCTCTCGGCCGCCAACGTTGGCGTCGTCCAGATCTCCTGCGGCGGCATGCACGCGGTCGCGTTGACACACGATAACAAGATCCTGACCTGGGGTGTCAACGACCAGGGTGCTCTCGGAAGAGACACCAACTGGGATGGCGGTCTTCGCGACATGGACAAGGAGGATGACTCTGATTCTGAAGACGAGGACGACACTGGCATTAACCCCAAGGAAAGCACACCTACTGCTGTTTCCGATGAGCACTTTGCTGCTGGCACCAAGTTTGTCCAGGTCGTTGCCAGCGACAGCGCCAGTTTTGCCCTCACCGAGGATGGCCGTGTCTACGGCTGGGGCACTTTCCGATCCAGCGATGGTATCCTCGGCTTCTCAGAGACCGTCAAGGTTCAATCGACTCCCGTCCTCGTCCCCACCCTTAAGAACATCACCGCCCTCGCTGCCGGATCCAACCACATCCTCGCTCTCGACACGAAGGGCAACGTCGTTGCTTGGGGCTGCGGCCAGCAGAACCAGCTCGGACGACGCATCATCGAGCGCAACAAGATGTCTTCCCTTATCCCCCAGGGCGTCGGTCTTCCCCGAGGCAAGATTGTCAAGATTGCCTGCGGTTCCTACCACAGCTTCGCTATCGACAACAAGGGTCGCGTCTACGGTTGGGGTCTGAACAACTTTGGCGAAATCGGTATCGAGTCCAACGCTGGCGAAGATGATGCCGTCATCCTCCGACCCGCCAAGCTCACCACCCTCGAGGACTACAACATTACTGATATCGATGGTGGCGAGCACCACTCTCTGGCCTGTGCCGAGGATGGCGAGCTCTTCACCTGGGGCCGTGTCGATGGTTACCAGGTCGGCTTTGAGTTTGACAAGCTGAACGAGGATATCGCCATTTACGACGAGCGAGGCAACGCCCGTATCCTATTCAAGCCCACTGTCCAGCCCGGTATGTACTTTCTCTACAGGCTGAAAGAACACGTTGCTAATAAATCACAGACGTCAAGGACACTGTCGCTGTCACCGCCGGTACCGACAACAGCTTTGCCATCACTTCTGAAGGCAAGGTCTTCTCCTGGGGTTTCTCAAGTAACTACCAGACCGGCCAGGGCACCATCGACGACATCCACACTCCCACCCTCATCGATAACACAGCCATTCGAGGCAAGAAGATCATCGGCGCCGGTGCTGGAGGCCAGTACTCTGTCGTCTTTGGCGAGTCTGACGACGCCCCCAAGACAAATGGCGTCAAGCCCAACGGCGTTCACGCCCACGATGACAAGGAGAACGAAGGCGGCAAGAAGGCCTAGACGATTGTTCAGAGACAGTGTGTGCTACGTCGGTCATGAAACAAACAAGCGGTGGTTTTTGACGCCTTTTTTTCCTCGCGATGGATCTTTCAACATCAGCCCTTTAATAATGCGCTGCAGATGATGAGCAGCAGCAGCGTTTTTTGATCAACAAAACTTGTACTTTCTTGGACCGCAATAGGGAGGGCGGGTTAAACGGATTATGGAATCGGATGGGCGGATTCCTTGTGAACAAAAAGTGATACGATAGGGACATGTTTTTACGTTGTTACTGCTTTTTTGCGTTTTTTGTTATGCGGACTGTGTCATATATAGATTTTGATGCGATGTTTGTTGCATATTTCAATGATTCTTTTTTTAAATGCAGAGAGTATATTCTCTCGAACGCTATCAAGGTTCCCTTCTCCTCAATACCTGCCTGCCTTCTTTTGGTGGGTTCGTGACGTACAACAAGAAAAAAAAGAAGTATTATTCTAATACAAAGGGGAATGTGGTTCCTCATTTCATTTCCGTATAACTCGAGAGTTGTCCCCTGTCTCGGCCGTTCCCTCTCAAACGCCTTTGTTCCCCCGTCGTTTGCCTTGGCCTGCTTCCAGGGCGTAATCATGTACAGCATCATTGGAGTCGCCGTCGGCGAGGATACGAGTCTGCGCCTGTGGGGACTCCGTAGTTGGATAGAATGTAGAGCTTTGTCATTGCTGGTCCTTCAAGCGTTGAGCTTAGCAGCAGCGTTGGAAAGCGATCCGCTCCCTCGGCTGCTGAAGATGCCCATGATACCAAAGCCGACGTAGAACAGACCCAGGGGGTACGCGACAAGACCTCTCATGCCCTTCATTCGTCCTACCACGCAAAACATGCCGCTTGCGCTGTATGTGCACCACATGATGGCAGCAGTCGTAAATACAATGCCGATAGGTGTATCCATCGGCATGACGATGCCAAACAAGCTAGTCGCCACAAGAGGCAAAAGGCAGTATCCCAACACGCTCGCGCTTCGAGGGTATGTCAACGTCGCGGAGAAGTGACCGCCCTGCTGTCCCGGTGGAGCAGGTGCCGAAGGTTCGCTGCTGTACTGTGGGTAGCTTGGCTGTTGGGGCTGCTGGCCGGCGTCGGAGGGCGACATGAGGGAGAGGATGAGGTGGAGGGAGACGGAACCCAGGGCGGCGAGGCCGTAGATGTAGCCAAAATGGACCTTTCCTGAGAAGAGCAGGATGAAGCCGAAGAGGAGGAAGAAGATGAGCGGGCCTGCGAGATCGGAATCGTCCATGAGGTGCGAATCGATGCGCCTGAAGGGGTTCAACACTGCGAGTGTCTATCCAAGTCAGCTTTTCCCAGCGCATCATGAACAGTAAGCGCAAAACAACTAACCTTTGCCTGAATATGACCAAAATTGACACCCAACTCCTCCAACAAAGGCGGCTCCCCATCATACCCCTCTGACGAGAAAGCAGCCACCCACCCAGTCCTCAACCCGCCCTGCTCACCCAGTCTTCCCGAAACGCCCTGCGCACCATACCCAGCGCCCGAGAAGCCCTGCGCACCAGGCGTACCTCCAAACCCGGCCTGCTGGTTTCCGTAACCATATGCGCCGCCGGGTTGCGGTGTGCCTGTGCCGCCCGTGGCAGGACCGTACTGCGAAGGGAAGAACTGGAGGTTCTGGGCAGCCGAGGGGCCGGCGCCTGGGTATTGCGGTTGTTGGTTGGAGTAGTAGTTTGACATGTCGCGTATGCGATTGAGATTATGCGCGAAGGGTGGAGGAGAAGTTGAGGGGGGGCGGAGGCGAGGTTGTTGGCTTCTCCTTGTTTTCGAGAGGACAGTTGGAAGGATAGCTGGCGGTTTGGGATGGGAAAGCTGGGTTGCCTTGTGTGTGGCTGGTGTGGAGGTTGGTGTGGTTGTGGCGGTGCGTAAGCTTGGTTCAGCCACAGAAGCATACCCTAGAGCGGCGCCTATTTAATGTTTTTCTTCATTTTCGAGACTATTTCAGTGCTTTTCTATGAATTTTCTTAATGAAAGACCTCTCTCTACTACTCTAAATTATATTTCCGCATGAAATTCATTGAAAAATGCTGTTGCGTGTATCTAAGTAACATCTTAGAACTACCAGCCAGAATTGGGTTCCATAACGATCACATGTGGGGCTGCGTGTGAGGCTTGAGCCAAGAATCTTCATCCTGAGAGTACCAACGACAAGGCTTCTATACACCTACACATGCTGTTTCTCGGAGATTATGATTGAAGTTTGATCCTCTCATTAAATACATATCCTATTCATTTTGGTATCCATTTCATCCCCTCTCTTTCTCGTTCAACTTCCAGATCTATCAGTTGCTCGCTGCAATCGCGGCTCGGGCATGCTCAACATGTTTCTTAAACCCGTCGGCAACTGCTGGAAACGCGCCGTACTTTTCCTTAACCTCGTTGTTGACCCTCTCCGCATCATCAGGCCAAGTGTGATTCCCTGTGCAGTCAATTGGCGAGCCGGAATCATGCAGGATCTTGCCCGCCTCTTTAGACGCCTCGAGCAGGTCTTCAAACTCGCACTTCCGAAGTGTAGTCTGGCAAGTTATCAATGAGTATTTGGCGATTTCTTTGCGTTGGGAGGGAATACCTGTGCCATGTATGAGTATTGTAGCACCTGCATCATAGCGACGTGTCCTGGCACCGCTTGAAGCACATCGTTGAAATCGCTCGCACGTTGAGGCCCGGTGGCTTCGTTGTTGACTTTCTTCGTGGTCGGCATTACGAGTTTGAACTAATCTAGTGATGATACAGTTACTTGATGCTGAGTTATTGAAACGGGGTGATGAAAGGTCTTAAGCCAGCTGGGTTGATGCGATCGACGTGACGCATGGAAATGAGGCGACGGGGGGTTGACAGGTAACATTCCACCCTGCGCCACGATTGGACGGCTTAGCCCGAGGCTTTTTACAAGGCGTGACTTTGTAGGTGGCCTAGCTTACTAGGTAGCTAGGGGATGGGGTATGGGTTAGTTGCATAAGACGGAGGAACTTGGAAGGGATGATTTTGATGCGTGTTGTTACAGTGCAGACAATGCCCGCTGCTGTGCGGGAAGGCCGAAATTGTAATTCATTTTCCTTCATTGTGTAGAGCTTACTCATTGTGTGCGCCTATGGGGATGGTTTGACGAGCTAGAGTACTGGAGATAAAACAATTGTCTTGAATTCAAGTGAGGAATCTGGTAATCAGGATTTCACATTATCTAACGTTAGAAGTGGAGAATAATGGGAGAGGAGAGATCAATGTGATAAAGGTGGCGCAGTTAGCTATGGGTGAAACTTTTCCAGGGGCTGCGAAACAATTGGAAAACCAAAAGCCCCCCATGATGACGTGGATGGGTCGTCTCGAACCAGTCTCAGCTTATCGCATCTGACTTGAGGGGCAAAATGACCACTTGGGAGTCGAAAAGTTCATTGCAGCGTTAGCCGCTGAAGAAGCGCTTAGCTACCTAGGTACGTTGACTTGGGCTCGGAAAACATGGGCCAAATGAGCTGAGGAGACCCGATGATTCGTCAGTTCCATAGTCTGTGTTAGGGGCCCAACTATCTGGATGTTCTCATTGTAAAAGCCTCCGTCAAATCCGGCCATCTTGAATTGGGCACCGGCTTCTTGTAAATTCACATCTGGGCACGCTTTACATGATTTGGTAGGTAACTCGACTTCCACAATGTTGAGGGAGCAATCTAGGGAATTTTCAGCCGGAACCTCTGATCCTTGTCATTTCCACGTGTATCCAGTAGTTGGGCGTAGCAAGGGGCTGGCCTGCTGGGTCGCATAACTAGGATTCTGCAACGAGCCGCGCGCCTAAAATGACGGATGGGCAAGGGTTCGAGTACAAAACTGGTTGAGTTCCCTCAAGATCCTGGCCCAGAACCTCTTGTCTTTATCTTTTACAAGTTAATTATTCTTATTTAATCTGCCCACAATGGTTGTCCAAGTCGATTCTTCTAGTCCCGTGTCTCGCGCTGTGTCCTCGCCTTGTGACGTTTGTCACGATTTCCAGCCCGTCGAGACCAACCCAAGAGCCAGCCCATTTGACCGAATGTTCAACCTATACAACACCCATGTCGATAGCCTTCACGAAGAATGTCCTCGCTGTTCGTTGCTCAAGACGATTTTCCTACGACTGCAGTCGTCTCTGTTGACCGAATATGACGAGGTTGAGCCAATCAACCAGGAAGGGACACAATCAAGTGGGATTTGGATCGGGCCGAACTCTGATGGTACTGTTCTAGCGCGATGTACATGGAGTATGCAAAGGAAGAAAGGCGAGGGCGACACCTATTTTTATAGAGAAGTGCATATTCACCCAGCGGCCGAGGTTAGTCCACAACTGGCTTCTGATGTTCATGAAACTCTACTGACCTCGATCAAACAAAGTCTGAGATTCCCAAATCTTTGACGATGAAAAAGCTGCACAATACGCACTGGAACCCCAAGTCAGAGGAGTGTATCCGATTTGTCAAAGACCTGCTTCAAACTTGTCTAGCGGGACAAGGCGACCACCCCCATTGCCGTTCTGAGCATAGCTCACCGCTTCCTACAAGAGTCATTCGGATTGACCCCGAAGACGAATCGCTGAGTCTTTATGAGCCTCAGCCAAGTGAAACTGGTGCCTACGTTGCTCTGAGCCACTGTTGGGGCCCTCCCAATCGACAGCCGATCCGGACAACTCGGGACACGATATCACAAATGAGAGTATCGGTTCCCGAGTCGGACCTTTCTCATGTCTTTAGGGATACGATTTGGCTCTCTAAACAACTTGGGGTTCAATACGTCTGGATTGATTCCCTGTGCATCATCCAAGATGATGCGGTTGATTGGGAAATTGAGTCAGCCAAGATGGCAGATTATTACTCCCAAGCACACCTCACTGTCGCGGCAGAATCTTCGATGAACGGAACGATTCCTTTCCTTCAAGAAAGTCCGGATAGGTGGCAGAGAATGATCTATTCGGCGCCTGATCAAGACGGCCACCCTCTGACTTTCGTTTTCCAGGAGCACTTCTCAAACGAAGCCTTCGTCCAAGGATCCTACAATTACTGGAAAGACGGCCACAACATTCTTCCTACTCGGGCTTGGACTCTTCAGGAGTCCATTTTATCGAGAAGAATTGTGCGTTTTTCTCTTTCCGATATTATTTGGGAGTGCCAGAGCACGTCAGAACATCATGATTCGTCTCGAGTGTTACGTATCTCGGATATGAATATTCGGAAGGCGATTTACGCGCTCCACAACCTGGAGGCATCGGATGAAGAGCGAAGAGCCGGGGCAGATTCCGTGTGGGAATCCCTCGTGAGCACGTACTCAGTCCGCGGGATAACCTACGACCCCGATAAACTTCCAGCCTTCAGTGGGATAGCGGCTTCTTTGGCACCTATATTTAAAGGGCGGTACTTTGCCGGCATTTGGGAGGCTCATTTGCCCTATGGCTTGGGCTGGTCCTCCGGGCGAATGGAACGTTATGAACTTCCTCGATGCTCTCTGGAGCAATATATTGCACCGTCATGGTCATGGGCCTCTCTGCCTACAGCTATGCCGGTGCATTTCATGTCTCGGGTCGGAGAAGAGCTTGAACCCGACTTCCGGCCGAAAGTGCTTGAAGCGTTCTGTGAACGCTCTGACAAGGCTCCGTTTGGACGAGTTCGCAGCGGATACATCTTGCTAGAAGCCCCTATCTTTGAGGTCACGCTGACCTGCGTGACCTCATCGAGTCGCGGCGTCAAGTATAAGTTGGATTTCGGTTCTGAGTACGGGGATGCCCAGGTATCGGACGAATTTAACGAGGATTGCTTACTGGCTGAGGAATACGGTTTCGTGAAAAGAGCAACAACACACAGTCGAGTGGAATACCAACAGGATCCATCCACATTCCAGGCTAAGGCTTGGGTCCTCTGGTTGTACAGACGAGGGGGGACGCAATTGTGTGGAATAGTGTTGGGTATGGATGAACTGGCAGAGGGGTTTGAAAGAGTTGGGTATATCTCGGCGGGAGGCATTACAGATGAGATGCTTCCAAAGGACCCTGTCCGGCGCCAGCTTAAGCTGATATGAACGTTTTGGGGTGAAAAGGCGTTGGAGTTGTGGATGGATGTCATGGTACCTGGGTAGCCTGGAGCGTATTTATCTGGCGAGAGTACTTATTATCAACTGCGTGTTAATTGCTCAATCCTTTAATTCTGCTGGAATTGAGACATGGTTATCCTAACTTCTAACCACACAAACCACTTGATAACGTTGCCAAAGCAGCACTTAGGCACAGTTATGTGCACATGGTAGCATATGAACCCAATACAGCAAAACACCAAGAATTGTATAACTATCCACCTGTAAGGGGTATAAAATCTGCCATCGCAATGCCGAGGAGGAATAAACCTGCAGTGGTTGGGCCGTTCTCTACACCCGAGCCCCTTGCCTGCATGACCTACCCATGGGGCCATGATTCCGGGCGGCAAGTGACCGCAATCCTGGAATTGTCGCGGCGATCATTGACCTATGAAGTCGCGAGAGGAACCGCGCGGTTCCAGGATGGAGCCAGGACGCGATCCCAAAATCATCCCAGTTCCGGTTGAGTTTTAAACTTTGGGTTAAAGTTCTACATTCCATTGCCTTTCAGAATCGGTCCCATTGACTTTTGACACCAGTTTTGCCATTATGGATGAAGAAACCGCCCCGTCAACCGTCGAGCCCCAGCCGCCATGGTGTGAGATTTGCCGGGACTTCTTACCCGTCGGTTCAAACCCAGACGTCTCGATGTTTGATCGATGTCTCAAAGTATACCAAATCGACCCCAAAACCTTGAACGAAAATTGCTATCGATGCCGTTTGCTCAACGCCATTTTCCATAAGCTGGAGTCTGCTTTGGAAGCAGACTATCCAGATGTGGAATTCGTCGATCATGGCCAGGGCCAGAGCAAGTGTATGTGGCTCAGTCCAGGTCAAGATGAGGTCGTCACAGTGAGATGTACCTGGATCGGGAAAATGAAGTCAGTGGCAGGACTTAATGATGATTCATTTGAAAGGACAGTTGGCATTGTTCCAACCAACCAGGTAAATGCCAACCCATACTAGAAGGGTTCGTTTCTAACACGTACCTCAACAATAGTCCGATATGCCCGCAAATGTCGAAGCAGAAACACTGAATAGTTTGCAATGGAGCTCCAAATCCGAAGAAAGCCTTCAGTTTCTCAAAGATATGCTGCACACTCGTGAACTGGGGCAGGGTGACCATAATCTTTGTTTTCAAAACCCAGAGTTTCCGGCACGATTGGTGCAGATCTTGGATGACGAGTCGCTGCGACTATACGAGACTCAGCCTGGAGAGAGAGGGACCTACATCGCACTGAGCCATTGTTGGGGACCCCGTGAAAAACTCCCCATCAAGACCACTAAACAAACGATCTCTCAACACAAGGCCTGCATCCCCTGGGATGGCTTATCAGCCGTCTTCAAAGACGCGGTCTGGCTTAGTCGGCTGCTTGGGATTGGGTATATCTGGATTGACTCGTTATGCATTTTCCAAGACGACGAGCAGGATTGGGAGATTGAAATAACAAAGATGGCACGGTATTACTCCGGGTCGTATCTCACTATAGCTGTGGGAAACTCGCCTGATGGTTCCGTTCCGTTTCTTCGAGAAAGCGATGATCGCTGGCAACCAATGGTTTACTCGACACATGACCGAAATGGCCGCTCATGCAACTACATGGTACAAGAACAACATATGGAACAACTGTATACGTTCCAGGCCGAAAACTACTACAAGACTGGGTGTTGCCTCCTCCCCCACCGCGCCTGGACTCTACAAGAATCGGTTCTATCAAGTCGCGTTGTGCACTTTACACCCTCCTCCCTGATTTGGCATTGTCGAGGCGAGTCGGCATGTGAGGATAAGCATAGGTTGTTGGGTGTAGGAATGTCGGAATGGAACGCCCAGCGAGATCTACACGACCTATTCGACTCGACAGGATCAGATGAAGAGGACAGAGAAGAAGCATCTGGGTTGTGGAAAACGCTCGTGTGGCAATACACGCAGCGGAAGTGCACCTTTGCCAGTGACAGATTACCTGCTATTGGAGGAATAGCAGAGGGTCTCGCACTCAAGCTCCCGGGAAGATACTTGGCTGGGATCTGGGAGGCCCAACTACCTTTCGGCTTGTGCTGGTGTCGAGAATCAGAAGTCAGTCAACTGGGATTAGGGGAGGTCATTGCACCTACGTGGGCGTGGGCATCCTTGCCTCCAGGTGTTAGAATTACCTGTCCTTTGGATGTTGCCTACATAGAGCTCGAACCAAACGACCGACCAAAGGTACTGGAAACCTTTTGCGAAACGTCCAAGGTCGCTCCATTCGGGCGAGTACGTGATGGACACATGGTGATGGAGGCGCCCTTGTTTGAGGTCAAGATTACCTGCACTGCCCCATATGCCAGAGTACCGGGCTTTGTCAAGTATCATGTCTCATTCGGGCCAGAGGTTGGCGAGTTTACAGGGGTTGTTTCGACAGTCAGGGAAGATTGTCTCCGTCGCGATGCATAACGGCAACGTCGCGAGGGCGACAGAAGAGTCGCAAGTTGAGTACAAAAATGACTCGACTAAGTTTCAGGTCACGGCCTGGGTGGTCTGGATAAGTGGAACTATGGAGAGGGCTTTGGAAGGGCTGATGCTGGGACGCGATGAAGTCTCTGGGGAGTATTGGAGAGTTGGATATTTACGGTTGGATTGCATGAGAAAGGACATCTTTCCGGAGCAGCCTACTCAAAGTGAGATAAAACTGGTTTAGATTTGAATGGTTAGGCACGGACAGGCGAATTTGCGTCAGAGGGGAGTGTATTTTTGTGGTTGAAGCTGGTTTGTATACGGCACTCAAGAAAAAGGGATGTTTGTAGGGGCAGGCAACTGATGGCGCAAGCAAAACTGTAAGAATGACTTGAAGCGCACTGTTGAATTGAACCCTCGGGCTTTCATAAAAAAAATCGGTCTCTGTTTTCGTTGGGAGAGCAGATCGTAACTGCTAACTTCCATAATAGAAGCAGAGGGCCAGCACTGGCCGAACTATGTGGAGGGATCGTGGGATCTACCTGGCACAGTCACGGTGCAGCCTTCATCGTCTGACTGGAGATGGGTACCCGCGGGTCAATGATCCCAGCATACATGAACGGGAAGAATCCTTGTAGATCGAAGCACCCCAGCTGAGCTTCTCGCACAAATTCCGTGAGACCGATTGGTGACTTGGCTCAGCAGCCGCGCGGCTATGGCGAACGGAAACCACCAAGTTTCTGGCAAGGACAATTGCGAGATTCGCCCGATTCCTCTTGGTAACCAATCATGACTGTGGACTGAGCCAACAACGTGATGGCAGCGGCCGCTTTGTTATTCGATTGGTTGATGATTGAGAAGTCTGACCAACATACCGGGTCTCGGCAAGGTTGCCCATGCTCAGCCATCGCCCGCCAGATCTTCAAATACTCCTGGTATGGGCTGGGATTATGATTGCGGCCTGTATGTCATTCCTTTACCATGATTCAAGTGGAGATGAGACGATGGTGGGCTAAGCTGGTGCTGATTTCCAAGCAAAGACCGCATGTTCTAAAAATAGAGTTCGTACAGTTAGTCAAGTCGTTAAGACGACGAGGGTGAAAGATAGCTCGAATTGTCAGGACATCGACTCTGTCCAATACACATACCTCAAGACATTCTTCCTGGGCAGATCAGTGGCCATAAGTTCGCCGTGAGAGTTTCTGGCTGGATTGCTGAAAGGCCCGATCTTAAAGGTCATAGAAACGAATGTCAAGTTTTAGTTTTAGTACGTAGTCGGAGAGGACGCCGACCTCGATTGAGGTGAAAGGGAACGGGATGAAGAACCAATAGGGTCCCTCGACCATATTCTTGGCCGAGACACCCTCTCGAGATCTTTTTCGTAGCTCTTCAATGGTACCTCGCTGTTGTAGAGCACAATACCTGATGCATGTCTTGAAATTATCTTCCGTCACATCGGGAGAAGGGGCGCCACGTTACGTTGGTATCGGAAATATAGCGCTTCTCGTCCTTATACTAAACTCTGAAACAGCATTGGTCGCCCTCCAGAGTACGTCGGATTTAAGTTGAGTTGCAGATAGGGTGCATTCCGAGGTGATACAAGTTATTGGAGGGTGGCTGCGAGAATGATCTCGTCCAATATTTCCGCGTACATGGATGAAGAACCCGAGAGGGTCGCATGTTCTTCACAATAGAGTTCGGAATCTCGGACTCATGGGTCGTCGTGATACCCTACCCTCGGAGGCATTGAGTTGTCATAACGTTAAGATTCGGCAAGGTGGAATTTTCTGTCTAGCAATCCCTTGCCCAGGAATAACTATTTAAACTCAAGAATAAAACCTTTCGAACCTAATCTCCAAGCTTCCCCGGAGTCTTATTCTCGGCTACAATCGCTGGTAACAAGGTTATCAAATCTCCGTCACATCGTCCTTTCACATCTCGAAGCATTGACCATCAACAACCTGTAAGTTGGCTATGATATCTGGGGAAATGACTATACTAACGTCTCGAATAGTCACAATGGGCGTAATCACAGTCGTCAACAACACTTCAGCCGACATTTTCGTGAGCGTCACTGCAACAGGCTCCGACTTTGGTCAAGGGGGGTCTGAGGATTGGTTTAAACTAGAAGCAAACGGAGGAACTAATACTTGGGGTGACAGAAATGAGAAGCAGGTGGTGAGATTTACTAGGAGCGAGACCCCTGGAGTACTAGTCGAGACTGTCCTCGGCGTGCCAGGGCAAGCCGTTAATATTTATTAAGCTTGGCTTTCGGAAACTGGGGGCAAGCGGTCAGGCTTTTGAAAGAGTAGAATCCATCTTGGCAACAGACTGGTGAAATTGAGACTTGGCAACGTTGCCTTGGAGAGAATCGCATTGAGTTAAATACATCCTGTTTTACACTATTACTTGACGTGGTATATTTCATTACTCATTAATCATAACCCTACCTGCGCCCTATACTGGGGTATATCTTGCCTATATAAAAGTAATTCTCATCGCTATATAACTAACTATTGCAAATTCTCCAACCTATTCCACAATCGTTACTATACGATGCCTGGAAAGCGTCTCCTCCAATGTAAATCTAAAGAAAAGTAACACGCCTGTTTCTGAACCGATAATAATCGTTGAGCCTGATATCTCGATGGCGCAGCCCTCGTGGGGTCGGTATCGAGGGGGTAACCAGAAGAATTCCATGTCGTTCCACATGAGCCATGACATGTCGGCGCTGACTCCGTACCCCAACCTCCCGGGGGTAATTCCTGTGCTGTTGACATTTTCTGTTTGGGGGGTGTTGATAGAGATTCTGCCAAAGTTGGTGAATGGATAGTCCCTGCCAATGTCGAAATTAATATGTGATGGAAAGAATCCGAGGTTGACGTGATTGATGAGTGCCCCAGTAGCAGTATCCCAGACCCTCATGCTGGAACCGCAAACCCAGGCAATATGTTGAGAACCACTCGAAAAGCTGCACTCCACGGGAGGCCTTGACGACGGCGTGTTGAACTTTAGTGCCGCATCACCCGCGGCGACAGATATGACTTCTAGAGAATACACTCGCTTGTACGCGCGTACACCTCGTGCAGCTCGTTCTTCTTCAACTGCCCACTGAACCGCGACCCATCTCCCATCTGGAGAAATACCGCTGATGTGCGCCTTGATGGCATTGTGTGGGAGTCGAGTGCGTAGTCTATGAAGACAATCGCCGTTCTCGACAGACCAAAGATACACGTGAGAATGCTTGGCGGTGAAGGATATAGCTGCAACACGTGTAGAGTCGGGTGAGAATTTGGGATCTGAAAGCTTTCTCCCACCCGTGAGTTGATGTCCGTACTCGCCCGAGTCCGGCATCATGGTGTAGATAGTGTCTTCGCTGGGTCTAAAGGCGATACGGCTCCCGTCAGGAGAAAACGCAACCTCAGATCCATGGTGTTTGTCAATCTCCGAGACACGCTGGCCCGTGTCTACGCGATATATGTACAGAGTCGATCGCGACCAAGCGCAAAATAACAAACGACTCAAGAAGGCGAAAGGAGGTTTCGAAGAGGATCCTTCTAGAGACTCCATCCTGTGGGGGCATTCGAGACGATGCATGCACACACCGGTATCTATCCTCCAGAGAGCCAGCTCTCTGTTTGCGGAGAAGGATGCAACGACGGAGCCGTCTGGAGACAACACCATGGCTTGAATGGGTTGTCGACTTTCTTCTGAGAGAGGGAGGTTGCTGCCAGAGCTGATGGAGCAGATGTGTACCATCTTGTCAGCAGACCCTGAAGCGACTAGACGCATGTCTGGAGAGAAGGACATGGCTTTCACTTCGCTTGCGAAGCCACTGAGAATATGTAGACAGTTTCCCGTTGAAATTTCCCAGATTTTGACGGTCTTGTCTTCATGAATCGAACCCAGAATTGCCCCGTCTGGAGAAAACTGTGTCAAAGTGGCACGACTCCTGCCACTGTAAGGGGTCGTGATGCTCTGCACAACCTCTCCCGTCTCGACCCAGCGAACAAGGATGGTGTCGTCAGATTCGGAATGAAGGGTCTGGTTGCCTGCCATCATGAATGTCGACTCTGTATTCATGACGGTCGATTGACTCGTGTCCTCGACAAATCTATACGAAACGTCCCGGCGGGGGCTATTGTGAGGAACCTCGAGGGAGAGATTCGCTGTTTGTTCATGTTTTCGGATGCGGTAGCCACTCTCGACACTCCACAGGGAGAAGAAGCCCGTTTCCTCCACCACTACCGCGATGACCTTTGAGTCTGAGGAGAAACGCAGCGAGTAGGGGGTTGTTTGTAGTCGTTTTCTCGGGTCTGTGAAGCCACCTTGTCTGAACTGCCATATGCACTGGCGGGTATCCAGCTGTAGGATCCGCAAGTCGCCTCGTTCACCAATCCACGCCACAAGCTTGGAGTCTGGTGAAAACTCGACGGGGCATTCCCTGTGATTCCCCTGAATGGCCAAATTCTCCATTTGAACACCCGAGTCACTTTTCCAGATGCGGATGGTCTCGTCACATTTTGACGCGATGAGTGTCGAATCGGGCGAGAACTTGACGTCCCTCACAGGACGTTTATGTCTCTGGAACTCTCGAATGCATTCGCCCGTTTCCACACGCCAGATTCTAACAGTGTGGTCTGATGAAGCCGAAGCAAGGAGTGAAGAGTCCGGTGAGAAGGCAACAGCGTTGGCTGTTCCTTTGTGGCCCTCCAAGGTGTATTGGACTTGGTTCCAGTGAGAGTCGGGCGCTGGAACAAGGGATACCCATGAGGGACCTTCGCCCCAGAAGAGTTTACGCATCTCGCTGTTTTCTGGTGTGATGCTGAGAAGAGATGAGTATAGCTGGAGGGGGTGGGAGTCGATGATGGCCAAGTTCCTCTGGATAAAGCTGGGGGCTTCTTTCAAAAGCAGACCAAGTTCGGAACAGGGCGTATTCTAAGTCTCTGTTAGTATTACCATAGAAAAGAGAATTGCAGTTTCTTCTTACATGCAGAAATACCTGAAGGCTTTTGGAGATTTGATAACTCTCGGTAGGCCTCTCAATGAGGCTAAGAACCTCAATCCAATGAAGAAGATGGCTTGATAGAAAGGTGTAAACCTCCTGATCGCGGTAGAAACTCCTCTCAGCATTCTGCATATGATAGGCCCAAAAGCGGCAGGCGTATTTCAATTCCGGGGGAATAGATGAATCCACTTGTCCCCGTCGTAAACTTGTGCGCTCAGCACCTGGGTGGACTTGGCCGCAAATGTCTTCTTCCAAGGCATCGTTCATTATGCGAAGGCAGCATGCGGTAATATGGCCGTTCCAATACTTTTCGTCAACCCAGAATTCATTTGTTCCTCGTCTTTCGGGGTCGGTTAGGAAATCTCGGAAGGATGGGTGAAGTAGTCGGATGGGAGAGTCTGCAGATTGTGGTACGTTAAGCACGGAGTGAAGAACGTCTAATCTCGAATGAACTGTGTCTTCTCGGACATCGAGGAGACTGGCCAAGGCCGACGCTGGGAGCGGTGTTTCGAGAAGTACGATAGTTCCAACAACGGTGCGAAAGTCGTCCAGAACCTGTCCCTTCCCACTGTTGGTGAGTCCCGCCAACTGTTGCTCCAGCGGTGGGAGATAAGTCGCCTCCATTTTAGCTTCTTGACTCCTCGCTCTGTACTTCAAAACTTTTCGTAGCTGCTCTCTCGGATTACCGCATCTCCTGTCCGAGAGGAATTGACAGACTGTGGTGGCAAAGATGAAGAGGGGGCCAGCCATCCGGACGAGCGTTGCTGTGTCTCTTTGTCCAGGCCAGTCCTTGGGTAAATGTCTGTCCCTTGAGACCGAGCGGTTGTAATTCCTCCTAATCTGATCGAGCCTGAATCTTAGGAAAATCTCAACGTCGTGCTCGATGTTAGTGTCTGATATCTCGTGAAGCACGAAATTTCTGTGGTGGTCTCGATTGTCGTGAAAACCCAGTCGAATAGGTAGTTCTGGCCGACTGGTAATTAGAACTCTGATGCGAAGGTTTTTGACATCTTTGAAGTCAGACAAGAGTGTAACCAGGCGTCGAATATCGTCATCTCCATCACACTCATCCAAACCATCCACAACGATAGCAAGAATGGTCCTATTCCTGTGCCGAATCCGCATCAAAGGCTGCAAGATGAGTTTTTCAAACTGCTTATCGGCTGACATTTCTATGACCGAGTCTCTTCCGTCAATAGCTGCTCTGATGTGAGGGACAAGGTCAGGCGTGGAGCGAACAAGTTGATAGGCGATTGTCGTGTAGAACCTGGACATGTTCCCTCGGTCGGTCTCGCCTCTCTTGAAAAAGAAACTGGCTCCAAGATGACGATGCATAGCCGTTGTCGTCGCGACGGTTCGAGATATTGTCGATTTTCCGGTGCCAGCCATTCCGTTGAGCCAGAAGACAATGGGGGCTTTCCGACTGTTGATCCAATCATCTATGTCTCGGAGTAACTCAACCCGGGTACCTGTCAGACAAGTAGCGCCATCTTCTTCTTCGCGGGAGTCGTATAATGCTCCCAGGGCGGTGGGCAACATGTGCATAGCCATGCGCTGTTCCATAGAGACCATTGTCTCATCAACCCTAACCATCTTGGCGTCGACGCCAATTATGGCACTTGAAGGTGACATGTTAGTTCAACTGAGCCAATGCACATTCAGAGTCCACTTACGTTTGATACACCTGAAGAACCGAATTGATGCGTTTCGTGCATCTCCTAATCCGTTTAATCCTCTGATTAACATCCCTCCTCTTAAATGGCCACTTCAACACCCTGATGCGAAACAACCTCATAAACCTTCGACCGGTTCCATACTGAAGATCCCCCTCAAGCCTGCGAAGCACATTGATGCTTTCCCGTAGAGCGTCGTCCATATCTCGCGCAGCCTCGAGGTTGGCGGCGCCATGTTGATCCTTAATCAGCCTCCGTGCTGATTTGGCGGCTCTCCTTAGCGCCGTAACCTCGTCGCGCAGCTCATCGATCTCGCCCCTGACCCTGGCACCTCTGACATCCTCTGCGTATTGAGAACAGAGGGTGACGACTTTTACAGAGAGGTTTACCACCGAGACGACGTTTGCGACGGCGCCGACTCCCTCCATGTTGAGTGAGAGAGAGTCGCGAAGTCGAAGTTTTGGGGGTTGGGATGAAAAACAAGGAAACGGCCGGCCCAAAGTGAGGGGTCAAATCCCGTCCAGGGACAAGGATTATCAGCGAATTAACCGCATGGGCCAGAACTTCCAGGCATTGGCTGACCGCCTCCCATGGCTCAGCCTGCTTTTTAGTGAGAGGTGCATTTTTTTTTTTACAGCGAGTGTCTCGCCTTGCCAGCGAAGCATTGCCACGCATGAAACCAGCCTCTCGAATAAATCTTGAGGAGACCAATTGAAACGCCAGCTGTATCCCTCGGCTACCTCCCACCACCCCTGTCGATGGCGATTCCCTGTACCCGTGACAGGCTTATCGCCACACAGGGGACAGATTTATGACAGGCATTTACCGAATGCATGACTGTAGAAAAAAAACCGACATATGGGTAACTATGAAGTTGTTGCCACAACCAATGCGTTGGCGCAACCAGGCTGGGTTTCACAATACAATTGGCCCAAGACAACTCACCCGGAGGCCTCAATAACATCATCGAATCCTCGATGCACATACAGCCTTTTGCCAGCTGGAAAAACACCATCCATACAAACTGTTGGGTATGGCTACGAATAAACGAGTTCCACAAATCTACCTCGGCCTATATACCGTCAGATAAGAGGTATAGTCCCCACAGACGAACACGTTCATCAATCCCTAGTCGTCGCTTTGAGTTCTTCCGTCATATGCACTTAACCAGCAATCCAATATCCAGACGCTTATCTCATTGGATCCCGACAAAACAGCCTTGAAGAAAGCCCCGTTGCGGGCCGTCGACGACACCATCGTGGCGCAAGTTGTGAAATGTTTCACAAATCCCATCTGATTTTGCCACGCGACTGCATATATGACCCCTAGCATTGTCGATTCCGCCTCGCTCTGCACACTGTGCGGTCTTCGAGTCTAGAAATGACAAACCCCAACAACACGAATCACCGAAGCCAGGGAAGACTGACAACTCAACTCGGCTGTACTCAGACTATCTTTTTTTTAAATATTTAAAGTTCCATCTTTTTTACCGACACCGGGTTGTGAATGGCCGGAAGGCTGAGTAACTAAGTATTCATCTGACATCCTTCTACGTGCCTACTTAGTAGAAAAGCATACTTCACCGTGTCCCTCGCCTTGTGTTCATCGGCCACCTCATCTCCTCCAACGGCAGTAATAATTGCCCGGGTTTCCATCACTCAATTATTGTGAGTCTGAAAAATCTGTCTCCAACAAAACTGGCAGAACTGAAGATCTGTCTCCCTGGAACTGGCTACCGCTGGCCAATTTCTCATCTGCCGACCGAATCGAATCCACCCGTGCCAACCCTCGAGGGGTCAGGGCTGAAGTTTTGAACGTTTCATAAGCAGCTGACTTGAAGAAGTCGCAATTGGGAAAAGCCAAGTCAATATCGCCGACTTGCTTTGAGTTCTTGACAGCCTGGAGCATTCAGTCGAGGTGGGCATTAGGGACCGACCCGAGAAGCTTTAATGTCGGCGCTGTGACGGCGGTAGAAGAGTGCATAGGATACCGGAGTGTAAATAATGCAGATGGCAATCAAGATGATGACAATAAGGAATGGTGTCGATTGCTGTATCGTGGCGAGGCCGACGCTGCCGTTGTATGGGGATTGCATCCTGTACAGACCACGAAACCATGCAGGCTTGGTAAAACCGCAAAATCTGCTCCAGCAGGAGCAGTGACACGAGCTCATCCGAGTTTCTTTGGCTCATGATGCTGGCATGATCGCAGTCTGCGTTCGACCACACAAACCGAGCCTGTTTCGTTGGTCCACGACCAGGCAACAATATGGCCGCTGGCAGCAGGGACAAGCATGAGACGAAATCTAACGCTCGTGTAACTGAAATTCCGGATTTTGAGCGGTCATAGGAGATGCCAGACTTGGCCGGGATCAGGGACGATGCAAAGTAAACAGCCATGAAGCATGAGAGGGCTCAATCATCAGGTCGCCAGACCATTCTAGCTTAGCGAAGGAATAAGCTAATAAGTCTCGCCTTGACCTCTTTGATCAACATCGTGGGTGACAGGGCTCGAATCTCGTCTTGTACCTAAAATTGTTTAGCGTCCGAGCCTGATCGTCACGGATCGTGGCGGCTTGGTTCCGAGAGAGCATTAAGCCTCGGCTTCTTACACCCGAGACAGGGCGGCTGCCACATGGCACAAGAAGATATGTGAGACGGTAGCAAACTCCAGTGCCAAAAAAGTAATGATACGTGGTGGAAAATACTGTCGATAGCTATGGCTGAAACATTTGTCAACCCAGTCTTGAACGCGCTGCCGAAAGGTCTCGGGCATGGCGTCGTACTCGCCAAGGGACTTGATAGCCGACGATTTCACTAAACTCATTCAGATCCTTTATACTAATTAAATGAGCGGCCTCTTAGGTTACCGACCCTTGCTGTCGTAAGCTCGTCTTGCTATTCCCGCAGGTTCTGGCCGTGGAGGAAGCCGGGTATTCATCATCCAGAGTCAGTGCGCGAGTTAGTCGGGACGAACGGTTGCCTCATCTGGACAAGTTGGTCAGATATGATTATCTGCAATCCCCAGCGCTGAAGCACGCTATTAGAGGCTAAAGAGAAACTAACGATCGTCTCCGGCCGGGGAAGGGAATTTTCATCGCGGGGGAGATACCCCGTGCCTTGGGCTAAGGAGATCCCAATCTTCCGACCCATGAAGGAGGAAGAAAATTGAGAGGGAGTAGAGTTTTTTCGATGAGGGGAGTGGAATAAAAGGGAGCCATTGTTCAATCTGCAACGCAACATGAGAATTGTACGGACTGATCGAGCCATATCCACCATGACAGCCAGCCCAGATGTCACGTCCATTACCCCACAAGGTCTTGGGCTTGTCCTCCTCGTCGTCACTCTCTTCCTGACACCTTCATCCACGATAGTCGTCGCCTTGAGATGTGGAATTCGATACAAGCATGGCGTTTTCAGCACGGATGATACCCTCATGCTAGTTGGGTGGGTAAGTCTCATGCAGCCCGTTTTTTCCTTTCCAGAAGATAAGCGTATTGGGTGCGCATAGATGCTGTTCATGGTTGTTGTCGGTGTCATATCTAAAGGGACCTACTACGGACTTGATGCAAAAGATGAGCGACCGAATGAATTTCTCGTGGAAAAGAGTAAAATGGTAAGCTTCAACTGCCCTCTCGATAGCGGGTTTTAGCTGATAGGGATAGGCAGCACGAGTAGCACCTTTGGCTATTCCAAACATTCTACTGCGATTCTTTGGTCTTCATCAAAGCATCCATCTGCGTCACGCTCCTTCGAATCGCAGTCGTCAAAACCCACCGTATTATCACATGGATTACGCTCGCGGCCTCATGCATCTCCACAATCATTGTTATTATTGGACTTTTTGCCATGTGTCGTCCTGTTCAGGCAAACTGGGATAAATCTGCAGGAACATGTTTTCCTCCCATCGTCATCACGAGTCTTAGCTATCTCGTGTCGGCTGCGGCTGTGGCTACGGATTGGATATGTGCAATTTTGCCTGGTTTTATGCTTTATAAAGCTCAGATGAAGATGGCGACCAAGGTTTCTATCAGTATTATCCTCGGATTAGGTGTCCTGTAAGGCCGTTCTTCCTGGAGCAACACATGGACCATTTGCTGACTTGACGTTGATACAGGGCATCCATTGCCACTATCGTGAGGCTTCCTTACATCAAGTTTTACGCTCACCCTAAAGACTATCCATGTAAGTTCTCTGTCTTGGGATAACATACATGCCTGGCTGACCTCAAGCGCCCAGACAATGTTGGAAATATCGCGCTATGGTCCGTCTTTGAGTCAGGAACGGGTATCATCGCAGGTTCGCTACCCTCTTTACGGCGACTCTTGAAGAACTGGGTCAACTTCGACTCATCCCACGGTCACTCATCGTCCAATGTCACACCATTTACAGGGGCAGGAAAGACAACTGTGACGAGCAAGGTTGGAGTATCGACAGGACGGCGGCACAAGAGCATTATCCCCAACGTGAAATCAGATAGAGACTGGGAACAGTTGGATGATGCTTCGTCGAGCCGGAAGATTTACGTTACGGTTGACATGGAGATGCAATCTCTGGAACGGCCGGCGACGTCTTCGAGGTCAAGGACATCCCTTTCTGAAGTATAAAGGTCTATGCAGAAGGTTCGTTTACTATATGGTTGTCTTCTTGGGAGAAACTGTATACATATCTACGGCTAAGAATTCTACTATAAGTTCAGTTTTAAATAAAATATTACTAATAAGAGAAATATCTATTACTAATATACTTTATTTAAGATATTTAACCTCATAATATACCTAAAGGTAAATTAAGGTAACCTAATAAGAGATATATAGTTTTTAATATAATTAAGCTATTATACCTAATGCCTTTTAATACTAAAGTTAATATTAAAATATACTCTATAGATACTTTTATACTTAATACTTTACCTTAATAAACCTTTTTTTACCGCGATAATAAAAATAGCCTACTCTCTATTCTAAAATTAATATAAATAATATTAACTAAGTATACCTATATATATAATAATAGCTATTATTATAAGGTATATTTTCTTACTTAATAACCTAAGTATAATAGCATTTTAATACTAAACCGCGATATAATACCCCCCTAAATTATTAACCCTATTAATGTCACGGCCTGAACTGTCCCCCATCACGTGCCCAGAAAACTTCTCCACAAAACCACTCCTCTCGACACCAATCACAACCTCACTCACT